>BSAI01000030.1:37901750-38044484 GCA_036245035.1 Adrianichthys oophorus
GGTTAAGAGGATATTACGGTTTTTATTCAATTGGAAAAGCAGAATTTAATTTGCCCAACTCTTCTTTGAGTGTCAGTGTTTTATTCCAATGCTGTTCAGACGGCAGGAATGACAAAACACATCTGAGTTGTTGTGCGTGGGACTGTTGGCGTGGAGCAACCCCGTCCTGCCTTCCTGTAATCCATAACTCTCTGTTAACACGCTCTTCCGCTAGCCGACAGCCCCTCACACCCATCAAGCCAACATTACCGGTGCAACAGAATTGCCGAGCAATACCAGAGCTATCCAGCCGTACAGTTTTGATCCAGATTCCAGCTCAGACAAGAAAAACAAAGACGTACATGGATCTATTTGTCTGCAAGTGGAATGGAGCTGAGCAGGGAGCTTGTGGGGACGCCCAGTGTATTTTCTACGTCACAAACAAGCTGTTTTTCAAACTGTATTTTTTCATCTGCCCCTGATTCTGAACACTTTGAATAAAGATTTTGGATTTTGATCTCCAAAATAGTTTAATAAGCAATGTCACCAAGAACTGGACACTCTTAATAAGAAATGATAAGAACGTACTTAACATGGTTTCGGCTGCAAACATAAAGATACATTTTATAGTCAATCTGACTGAAAAAAAGCAATTTTGAATCATTTGTATTTGATCCTACTTTTGGTATTTCTGTAAACTTTACAAATAAAATTCCAGTAAAAACTTGAATAAGAATCCAAAACTCCAACAGAGGGGACAGATCAGCTGATCTTCACCAGTGACATAAATAAAGAAAATATTCTGTCGTTTTTTAAATAAGACGTACTGCCAGGAGGCATTGAAACCATAATAATGAAACCATTTCTGTGTTCTTGTTGGTTTTTCAGACACCGGCGTCTGGCCTTACTGAAGCAAGTTAGCATCCGAGACAACTGCTGCACGCTGTGCTGTGACGTCATGGCTGACACAGAACTGCGGCCTTGTGGACACGGGTACGAGTACTCCTCATTATAATGCAATTAAAACATACACCAATATTTATAAACTATTTTCAAACATACTTATTTTTACCTTTAGATCTCTGTGGATATTGATTTGTTTCTTGATTTGTCCTTTCAGTGGGATGTGTATGGAGTGTGCCTTACAGTTAGAGACGTGCCCCCTGTGCCGCCAAGACATCCAGACACGCGTCAGACTCATTGCACACGTCTCCTGACACATTTCACGCCCATCATTCTCTACAGAGACACACATGAAGTGCATCATTTCCTGAGAGTCTCCTCAGATGGCCTAAATGTCGCAAGGAAGGTCCCATAGTGATGGTAGCAAAATAGTAAATTCTGGGACACGGAGGAGGTGGCGACAGCGCGATGGAAAAAATAAAGACGGAAGAGAAGAAGAGGGGAAATCAAACTGCGATCGAATCCCAAAAAGCTTTTCCTTGTTTGCTTCAGTCTCCTCTTTTGTATCCTCCTGATAACTGCTTGCAGGAGCTGCGCCAAGAATCAACAACTTTTTACTAACCGTTTGTTTTTCAGACAGTGGAGCAAAGACTATTGAACCTGAGTAGGAGTCCACTGCACTTCCAGTCTAGAGGCTACTTCTATTTAATCCCGTCTCCATCCTGCATGTGTCAGAGATCCTGACAGACCGGGCATCTAAAGAGAACAAAGCCTGTCGTTCAGTCTTACATACAAGGTACAGATACATTTGAGGTGTCTCATGTTCCTGTTTCTGGCTATAGATCATCAAACTCTCATGGCAGCATCTCCACTCTCATTTCCAACATCTTTGGCAGCTTAACTGTCTGTGTTGGTGGACGGCCCATTGCTAGGGTGTGTTATAGGAAAAAAAATATCACTGCTGGACGAAATATCAGATCTTTGTTTTTGGTGTTTAAAATGTACATTTTTCTGATTTGTTTTACAAAATTGTCATCTTTCACAGTAGGTCTCCAATGACATAAACTGGTTAAAAATACATTTAATTAAACATTTTCCATGTTAGAACTAAAAGATCTTTTGTGCTTTTTACTCAGATGTTCTTTCCATAAACCTTACCAATTATAAATAAGAGGTTTCAAATTTACAGATATAACATATATGAATATTATCTAATGTCCTACAAAAATGCCTGTTAACTTTTCAAATATTGCTTTTTTTTGTGCTAAATGTTAAATTTAGCCTCAACATGAGCAAACCTCCTGTTTAGGACCAAAAAGACAAAAATGTTTTCACTTTTATTTAAGTTCAAACATCTGTGTGGAACACCGCTTTAGTCATCTTTCTCCTATCCCTTTACCCAAGTCTGCTTGAATATGTATTTTGACGTCTGGTGGAGCAGCAAATGCAAGACAAAAGCTGACTCCATCAGACAGTGACATGAGCTTCAGCACATTATAAAAGTTTATTTTTTCAGGGTTTAGTGAAGTGGCAGACTTTCTTAAAAAGGATTTCCCTCTTTCTGCTCAGAACGCCATCATTTCTCCCCTTTCTTTTTACCACCTTCTGTTTTAGTTCGTCTTTCCGTAACTCTGCTGTTTACTTGAAGCATCTGTAGGTTTGCCGTTATCTTGGAAACGGTAACAAAACAAATGTACGAATGATTGTTCTTCAGGAAAACTGTGCAACTTAATTATGGTCTGGCATTTCATATTTTGCAGTCCCAGTGATTTTAAAATGCATCGTTGTTTATGGAAGAGCCAAATAGCATGAACATAACTTATGAAATCATTCAGATTTTAATCGAAATGTCTCTAAAAAATAATATGCATCTGTTAGTACAACAAACACCGCTCGTCATTTGTTACTGTGTCTTCGAGCACCTTGCACATGGAGGAGGTATGAGCTTAGTTGTCTTTGTGGTTCAAGATGAAGTTCAGGATTTCTTTATAAGTTATGAATTGTATTTAAAACTTCTATGAAAAACAAATGTCCCATACCTCCCAAAGATGTGATTTATCAAAGAATTGTTGTTTCCTGGTTTGTGATATTTGTAATAAATGTATGTTCATGTGATTCTGCTGTAAATGATTTTGTTCCACTGGCTTGATGAGAAACAATGTTTGATTGCTGCAAAATAATAATTACTTAAAAAGTTCAAAGAAATTTATTTTATGACATGGAGTTTTTAAACTATAAAACTATAAAAAAGGATTTTGAACACAAACTGCATGTTGGGTGTCTCAAGCTCTCATTTGGCCCCGGTCGAGCTTTTAGAACTTTACATTTTGGCCTAAAGACTCCTTTTTAAAATCTTTTTTTTTTTTTTTTTACCATATTTATGATGGCCTTTATTTTCAAACAATGACAAGAAAACAGAAAACTTTGTTGTTTTTTTTGGAGTAAAAAATTATTAGAAGTGTGAAAGAATAGCATGAAAAAAAGCTGCACGGTAAAGCACTGAAGAAGAAATGACACAAAGTCAGAAGGAAAAGAAAGAAGACAGCTGAAGAGAAGGAATTGTGCAGTTTTCATAAGAGAAAAGTTTGTTTTGTTGTAAAATGTTCTTAAAGATTAATAGACTCAATAGATTTTGAGGAATTGTTGTCAAATTGAGTTGATCTAATTTAAGGCACAGAACAAATCCAATTTGAAAACCCACAACGGATAGTTTAATATTTTAATTACAGCTAAGATTAAGAATATGTTGTTTGCCAGTTGACCTCATTTTAGTTTTTAGAAAGTATTTGCACATTCAAGTATAAAAGCGTTTGTCTTTAGAAAAAAAAATATCGATATAGATACATATATAGAGAGATGTTTTTTTTTCCTGAAATAAAAATGCCTTTTGACTCCCTCTGCCCTTCTGATAACACGCAGCTATTCATCCAGGAGGGAACCAAAGTGCGCAGGTTTATTTCCTCCGGACGACTAATGAGATCGGACAGCCACTTGCTGTTTGGTTAGCAACCGTTAGTTTGAACCTTCACCATTTAACGGCTGACTGTTAAATATATATTTTCCAGATATGGCTTTAGAACAACGGGGTGAGTACCACTCAGTTAAATATTCAAAGTGAATTTCAATTTAAATGTTTGTAAATACATTTTGTGTCGAAGTTCTTGATATTCTCTTTGTTTTTAGCAAACCTCGTATTAGCAGCAGCACAAAGCGATCATTTATCAATAAATACCCGTCAAACTTAAAAAAGGAACAAAACAAATTCACTTAGGTAAACATCTTAGTCATATCAAGGATTTCTGTGATTGACGCCATTAAAGAGGGACTGTGGTTTTACCTTGTTTCATTCATCAGGTGATGAAACCATTTGTGAAAGAGGTGATGTGGACGAAGAAGATATTGCTGTTTCCTGGTACGCTGAAGCTCTGGATTTATGGTCATTCGAATATATACATTTCTTTTACTTCATAAATTATTGTGTGAATGCTGCAAAGCATTGAAAATGGCTTATGGGACCGTTAAATCCCCTTTTGTAACTAAAAACTTTCAGCTGTACAAAACAAAAGATCTCCAGTAGGCTTTCAGCTACAGAAATCATTCAACCTTTAAACTATTCAGCAGACTCTGGGCTCTTGTATTTGTATTTTTCTTTTTTAAACTCCTTAGGGTTTTTGAGATATTGCAGGTCAAAGTCAACATGTCCTCTTTGAGTGAGTTTCAGTTATGAATGAGAGTCAATGGGAACTGACAATATGATCATTTTTTAATTATGCTTGTCTTAACCTTTATGAAATTTAATAAGTTATTGTAGTGAATATTATAAATATTGGATATTTCAAGACTAAAGTTTAGCTCCATAACAGTAAAAGCAGAAAAGTAAAGGATTTGTTTTTCTCTCCAGTTCTTCAGATGCAGACTTGGCCTTCGACGCTGTCATTGGCTGCATAGAAGACATCATCATGGGTAAGATTGATGAGGAAACTGTACCTTTGTTTGGATTCAGCTGTACAAAGAAAAGGGTGTTTTGGTTATTTACTTTACATTTAAAAATCTGTGGTGGATTATCATGTAAAAATGTGAAACTGTTCATTTATGTGGATTACTTTTGTTTTAGAGGAGCTGTTCCAGAAGCTCCAGGGGGATTTCTTGGAGAAATATTACCTCGAATTTGACTGTTCAGATGAGAACAAGCTGAGCTACACATCCATATTTAATGAATATGTGAGCGCCTGATGCATTTTACTTCCATGCAGTTGACAAATTGAAATTTTTTTTAACTGAATATGCTAACTTGTGGCTGTTGGCTGCTGTCCAGGTAAACCTGTTGGAGAAACACTTAGAAAAGCAGCTGATGGAGAGAATCCCCACCTTCAGCATGACCACCTTTACAGAGCTGCTCATGTAAGCTGTGGCTCACCCACACGGACATGTCCGTCATGTGACAAGCTAACACGTGACGCGCTTTCATGTCGACATGGTCACAATAGATTGAGTAAACAACGTAAGAGATGAGTGCCTGCAATGTTGGAAAGTAAAACATCACATCTTGTGATGTTTTTCTTAAGTTAATTTAAATATTTTTTGTGAAATAGTGTTCTGGAGTAGTGTCCTCACCACAGAGGTGAAAGTTAGATGAATGTAATATATGATCAGCCAATCAGAGAGCAGCAATTAGGTACATTTTGATATTAATGGATTCTGAAAGTCAGAGGAAAAACAAGATAAAGACGACAGAGAAACTGAAGGACTTCATTAACCAAACGATATGTTTCATCTTCAGCCTTTCATCCAAACCAAAGGCTTTGCATCAATTCATTACAACTGGGCACCAGAAGAAAAGGAAAAAGTTATTTCACATCCAAATCTGTCCTGAAACTGAGTCTGCTTCTTTTTTCTTTCCAGACAGCGGAAGGATGAGGTTCAAGGGGACATTTTTGAGATGTTGTCGACATTTACTAACTTCACGACATTCAAAGAAATGTTTTTGGATTACAAAGCTGTGAGTTTTTGCTCCCATTTAATAGTTTTTTTTTTTGGTCATTTCAATTTTTTTCTTTTTGGTTTAATGAAGCACGTGTTTATTTTGCTTTTTTTATTGTCAAGAAACAAATGTTTATTTGGTTTTTGTGTTTTCAGGGGAGAGAAGGTGGAGGTCTGGACCTGAGTCAGGGGTTGGTGGTCACAGCGCTCTCTGCCGCTCCTTCAGAATATGCTCAGTGAAGTTTAGTTTAACTGTTTTTTTGTTGTAAGATGTTTGTTTGTTTAAACATTTTTAAATAAAACTGGAATATGTTTGTCATTCACAATATCAGTGTTTTTTTATTTTACATCGAACATGCAGGTTTTAGGTAAACCGCATCTGCACTATTTGTGAAATAAAAGGATGGAAATCAGTCAAAAACAACAGCATCCAACAGTTTTCTGTTTACTGAAAAAGTTCTCTGTAAACCTCAAACAAAAAATACAACAATACATTAAAAAAACCTTCAAATTTACTCAGACTAGTATAACAGAATAGTGCCTACAGTCTATTCTTTTATATCTAATTTGTCTAATCTCATATACATTCTGGTAATCCTTCAAGTTTGTTACCATGTTTACTCTCAAAAGGACAAAAGTTATTAACATTTGAGGATTCACTAGCATTTGAACATATTCTTCTGTAATTCAGTGCCTCTAAATTACAATAAAAAATCAAATTCCATGCCGGAGTCCAAGCAGCACCTGTTCCAGCTGATCTGGCTTCATTCACTCCTGATTCTCCTGATCAGGTGATCCTGAACACCTGATCCAGCTGAACAGAAGTGAGGAGGAGGGGTTGGAGGAAAGAAGAACTGTAAATTTTACACGTCATTTTCAAGTTTGGACATTTGTTAGGAGGGTTGCAGTGAAATCTAACTTACACAAGATTTAAACAAAGAGGAACAACTGCACCTGGAACAGATTTCTCCTTCTAAGAGTTCAGCTAAGGTGAGGTTTGACTGCAGAACAGGTTTGTATCGTGACGCTGAGTTGATGGTTTCATTTCAACTTTTTTTTTTTTTTTTTTTCTTGTTCAGGAGCAGCAGGTGACTTTGACCGTCTTTAGGTCGGCACTGTGGAGGTGGCAGCGTTTCCCCCATCGCCCCTCCAGTCCAGGTAGGAGAAGAAAGCGCTGGCCCCGTACAGCAAGGTCATCACAGCGCCAAAAAACTGAGGCAGAAGGAAAGAGTTTTAGAGCCAGAGAGAGGAACAAAACGATGTGGCTCAGTTTGCACATACCAAACATATTAGCAAACTATTTGATTCTTGCAAAGATTTAAAACTTTGTTTTGAGACACAGAGGATATTTAACCAGGTTTTCAGTTGTTTAGCTTCTCTTTGCTCTACACACGACACAGCTGCTCTACAGTTTTAAGGATGCTGTTATAAAGTCAGACTGGCATTCATTGTCATTATTTTGGAAGCAAAAATGTAGATTTATGTACTAAGAATAAATGCTAGTTTTAGATTACTAAGATTCTCATTTTGTTCTAAAATGAGTCATTTCCATTTATTATACATTATATTTAGTGTTTTTGTCACTGTGATCATACTGAACTACAGCTAGGTTATTAAAAAGACCAAAAATACCAATTACTTTCTTAGAACTAGTAAAAAAATACTTATTTTTGGGCTGTATAACATTCACTTTGATGTAATTATTTCAGTTAGTTGCTTTTTCTTTTTCTATGCTTGTGTTGAACTCCTTGTTTCTAGATTTTGAAATCTTATTACAAGTTTTCTAGTTTTGTAAAAATTATTTGCTATGTGGACAGATCATTTTAACTCCTTTCTAGTGATTTTCTTCTTAAGATTATTGTTCTTTTCCCATTTTTAGACCACCTCAAGTGAAGCTTTGGCACAATTCCAATAGGGAAGCTCTACTTCACTTCCAGGTTCGCGGGCTGTTGCATCACTCTGCACACCATTATCAATCAGGCCTTCACTTTGAGAAAATGACTAAATAGGCCGCCTTCTTTTCAGCAAATAACAATTTTTGGCCTTTAAATTAATAAATAGTTGTTTTACAACCCTCTGCCACCCTGCTCTCCACCTGGAGCCATGCCTTGGGTTGGTCTGGCCTGGTTGGCCTTTTTTTTCCACATTTTTCTGTAAAGCAAATAAATATTTACTGGTTTTACTTCTTCTTATTGAAATAAAGTGCTTTCAATCAGTTTACTGTAGCTGTTATCCTTAGGTTAAGAATCAAATATAAAACCTCTGTTGGTTTATTGTTTCATGTTCCGGGCACACGGGGTTTGACAATTAACAACACATTACTCAGCAGTGTTCATGTATGTGAAAAGTTTCAGCTCCAGAGGCAATAAAATGATAAGAGTCTGAGATAACATGAAGGTCAGGAATGCGTTCATGTGTGGAGTCATGCAGGCTGGACTTTAACCAGAAACACGAGAACAGTTTTCCAGGCAGAACCTCAACTATTTTCATGTTTCTAATCCGTGGTTATAACTTTTCTAGTTTTTATGTAAAATGTGTCTAAAAATAATCTGACATCCACTGAATTTAAAAGGATTATAAACCTACACGAGCCTTCACGTTTGACTCTTTGAGTTTTATTTCTCGTTTGCTCGTCTGCTGCGAGCAATTTATGAAGAACAGAGGTTTGTGTGACTTACCGCAGCAGCTCCAAGGGGTCCAAAGGTATGCAGTCCTTTGAAGACCGATACAGTGGCTGCGTTGGCTATGAAAGCAGTCAGAAAGAGGACTGCGGCCACACCGTTATACACCATCACCTGCAAAAATAACACATTTAAGCTTCTTTAAAATTCATTTCATAAAATCAAATTTTCTTCTAAATTTTCCTGTTTTCTTTCCAGCTTCTTCTTTTCGCCACTCTTCATTTTGCACACTCTCTTCTTTAATTACACAAACTTCTCACATTAAAGCGTTTAAGCAATAGACATGTCATACTTGTATTGTTTTGGACAATTTGCTCACATTTCTAAGAGACAAACACTTTGTCTTAACAATTGAACTGATTTCTAACTATTGAAGCTTGAATACTTTTCCTTTATGAGGAAATGTGACAGACAACTCGATTTGCAATTTCATATTTCAGTCCATGCCATTCTAGTCATTATATATCTAGTCATCATTGTTGACTGTTCTATATTAAATATTGGTTCATGACTTACAAGTCTTTCTGGTCTGAATTGATTTACTAATCTTTCTGATGAAAGTTTCTGCTGCATTTCAAAGCAATCATTCTGTTTTTGTCTTGTATTTTTCTGCATCTGAAACTCATTTCTCCTCTTTCATCCATCCTTACCGTCATGGGCCAGGTAACAAAGGTCATGTGGTGCTGGACGCTGAAGAGGATGAGGATGAAGAGGACAGTGGTGAGGATCCATAGAGTGATGGTGACAAACAACACCCATCCATACGCAGCGTTTAACCAGTGGCTCACACAGGCGATCAGCATCCACTGGAGGAACCCCACAACCTGAAGAGATGAACCAAGAAGACATGACAGCTGACAGATATATGTAGGTAAAATAAAGACATAAACAGTCTTTACACAGGAGGAGTTTCAGTAAATATGTAAATACATCTGATCATCTGAATAAAGAAACAGATCTCTGAGCTCAGCAATCAGTTTCTAGATAAAAGTCCACATCTGACGGCATGCATTCATTCATTTTCCAATCCGCTTTACGGGGTTGCGAAGGCAGGGTACACCCCTGGACTGGTCGCCAGTCTGTCGCAGGGGCCACAATCACACACCCATTAACCTATGAAGCATGTTTTTGGACGGTGGGAGGAAGCCGGAGTCCCCGGAGAAAACCCACGCATGCACGGGGAGAACATGCAAACTCCACACAGAAAGGTCCCCTAGCCAGGACTTGAACCGGGAACCTTCTTGCTGTGAGGCAGGAGCGCTAACCACTGCGCCACCGTGCAGCCCTGACGGCATGCATGTAAATGAATAGTCATCTTTGTGAGAAAAAAAAGTGAAACCTTCAGATTAAATCTAAAATATTATTTTCAATGTGATGTTTAATCGTCTATATTCTATATTTTTTGTTCCAAAACAAAGAGTTTTGTCAAAATGTTTGATTTTTAGAAAGCTGAAGATCCTTAATGACCCCCAGTGGCCTTTTAGTGAATTGCAGTTTGGTGCATGGAATTCACTACAGGAGTCAGACTGAGGCTGAACAGGATGTGCAGGCTTTCTGTTTAAAATAAAAGAAGATTAAAACTAAACTTGAGTTTTTACAGCACCAAGTTATTGTTTTTCCACGAGAATGTCCTGAAGTCAATGTTTGCTTGACCAGATCTGCGCGTTTAGAAGGGAAGAGTGAGAAAATGAAGCAGTGATCATGTGTTTCCGCTCAGAAATGTCACTATTTTCTTTTTTTTCTTTCTGTCCAGCATAATTTAGTTTTTTTCTGACCAAGAAAAAATAAAAATTAAATAAATAAAAGCATCCAGCCTTAAAATGGTTAATAATTGTATTTTTTTCTTTTAACAAACATTGATGCCATTATCTAGAATGATCATCCTTCCCCACATCAGTCTTCAACTCATTGTTTGCTTTACATTTGAAGCTTTAAGCATCCCTCTAAGCAGAAAAGCCTCTCAGTTGAGTCTTAGCATCTGCGCTATGAGGGCAGACATAAAGGGGCAGTCTATAATGCATGCAGGGATCTTGTTTCACTTTTTACACGCCTGATATAGACACCTGACAAACATTTGCACACCAGGCTCTGGAGTCCAACCATGACCTCTCCAACACACCTGACTGCTCGGGGTAAAAGAGGTAAAAACAATAACCACCAAATTTTAAAGGGTACACGTTTGTGAATGACATTATTTTTGCTTGAGATAAAAGAAGTGGGAAAGTTTGGAAGAGTTATTTCAACCCTGAAACTTTTTCTTGACAGTTGTCCTTTAGCTAAAGGTGATTTTATTTTGCACCGTGCAGTAAAAGGCGTTTATAAATATATCATAAGGCGGTACATTATTGAAACAGGAGAGTGGATAACAAAGAGGTCAAACTGACAGATGAAAAAGAAAAACCCTCAGAGAGCTGCTGCCGCTTCAGGAGACGGAGGAGGACAAATGAAAAGAAAAGATGCTGGAAAACGAAGAAACTGCACAAATACACGATATTAAAAAAAAACGGAGAACAAATTAGTTTAAAAAGTCCTCAAAAAAAGATTTTTTCTTGATTTGTTTGATGTTCTGCCCTTTCAAAACAAAATGAAATATTGAAATAGCAATGAACACTCATATTTAGTTCTGAAATTATAATGAAACAAGCATTGTTCAAAAAGAGCTATATTTTTTTAGACCATAATTATCTTAAAATAGTAGAATTTCACATTTTAAAGATTAAATGTAAGTTTCTTTTCAAACTTCTGTCCTGCTTTTGTTAAAAGCATTCATATTGTGTCACGAGTCAAATGAAAACTTTCTAGTTTCCTGAAATCAAACAAATCTGTTTCTTAAAAAAAGACGACATAACTTCTTTCTTATAGATCCACTCCATGAAAAATCGTGTTTTAACAGTAATTACGGCGTTTTTCTGATGATGGAGGACACAAGTTAAGAACATTCCTTTTAAAATTGCATTTCTAAGTATTTCTTTATGTAAATCGTTGCCGTGTCTGTCCGGCGACCTGTCCAGGGTGTATCCCGCCTTCGCCCAACAGTTATAGAGACAGTTGAAACATTGAAACTTGACGTCCCCTGCCGTGGCAGCCGCGTACGGTGTGAATGCAGCATTAGCCTGGGGGCGGGGCTGGCAGCGCGGTCTCTTCCTGGAAGGGGCTGTTCCCCACTTTGTGATGTCACAATGTGAAGACCGGCTAGTTTTTGTGGACTGGGAGGCGCTGGTGCTCGGAGAGCAGAGTTTTAGAGGAATACACAGAAACGTGGGAATACGCTAAAGCAAAATATCGCTCTGGGGTTGTTTTTTGTGAGGAATAAACATTAAAAGCTCAAAAAAGTTTACATGATATATGCCCTTGAACAAAGCCAAACCGTTTCTGTGTTTTAAGTTCTGTACGTGTACTGTAATGTCCTGTTCAGTTCAGCACTCAACCATGGTCACACCAAAGTGATGTTTTTGGATCTTTCTCAATATTCTAGGTTTAGGTTCTTGTGATATTTTTCGTCATCTTCAGCGAAGCATTGACTGTATTTAAGATTTTAGTCTTTTTGTACATTTTTGTTTAAATTTTGCTCCATTACTTCCTGTCTGTGTGCACAGAATCCATTTACATGATAATCTATGAATAAACTTCTCTTCACCAAAAAACAAATCAAAAAAGCGATTTGAAAAAAGAAAAACTTTAGACTGCACTGTTTTTATGGCGTTCCCCTGAACCTGTTAGCTGTTTTACTGCTGTGAGGCAATGTTCACAGCTCATTCACCTTTGGAAGCCGCAGCTTCCCTGGAGGGGGCCAAATCCCAGTTTTAACTACTACACCTCCCAAACTGAAGTTACAAATAAAACTTAGTAAAGTCCAGAAATGTGACAGGCAGTCATGTGGTGCAAAGTGTAATCATTAACAGACGACTTCTGCTCCTCCAGATTCAGCTCAGTCAACCCTTCCTGGCTTGAGCAAACAGACCTCCAAGAGGAACCAACAAATCAGGTCAGAGCTTATCCTGATGACTCCTGCCTTTTTCCTCCCATAAAAATGTCACAAACGCTTATCAGTCATTCTTCACGTCTTTTCCATGACTGTGAGGGTTTCATAATCCTAACAAAAATATGGAAGATTCCAGTTTTAATGGATAGAATTGTGTTTTTGTCTGTACTGGATTCATGCACCTTCTAGTTCTCACTCTTAAGAATGAAATCTGCCTACGATGCAGAAAAAAAGACGAGACAATGAGTTAGATCTAAAAACATTTGGGGTAAAGTTTTGTTTCAGGAGTTTTTAGAATCAGCAAGAGCTGATTTCACGTTTAAATTTTCCTCTTTCAACATTTGTTTGTATCTTTTGTCTAAAAATGTTTTTTTCTTTGCCAATTTTTGATTAAAAAAAAGTGTGTTTAGGATGTTAATCGGTGATCGTTGTGCCTCCAAACTAGCCTTAAAAACTGGAATAATATTGACCTTAAGCTTGAATGTTTCTCATGCATTAAATGCATTCAAAGTCCACGTATATGCAGTCATATTGTAGTAGTGACTGCAGCTGGAGCAGCGTGTGAATGTGAAAGCACGGCGGTGGGAGTCAATGGTTTTTGGTACACCTTTTTGGCAGCAGTATTTGAAGAATGATTTAAAAAAGTCAAAGCTGAAAATGTATTAAGAGTAAGCGCATTAGTCATTAGTGTTGGTCTTTGTCAAAGCCACATGTATTTGGGTCATATGAACTAAATCAGACTCAGTATATTTTCAAGTTATAATTTCACTGATTAACTACCAAATGTGGAATGAGCCCACAGATTTGCTTTTAATTAAACTGCCACTAAATAGGAATTCTGCTTTATTTCTTTGTATGCGTCAAACCAGATTTAAATGTAGTTTATTGCAGAAAAAAATGTACTGGATGTTGGATTTTGAGACATGGATGAAAAGTTTCTGTCAGAAACAAGATGATCTCAAAAATATTTACCAATAATAACATTTTTTTAATGTTTAGACTGTTATTAAGAAAAAAAACAGCTTAAAAACGGAGAACAAACAATGTAACAAACCAATCGATTAAATTGATCCATAACTCACACTTTTGCCAATCAAAAGACAGTATTGTTTGACGAAATGCTGGGATTTATTTATTTGTATGTGATGGAGTGACTCAATAAAAATAGTTACGGTAGAATTTTCCCTTCAGGAAAAGGGTGAAGAGACAATAACTGACTTTCTTATTTCTGTCATTATGTTAGTCAACCTGAAAAAGGTCAAGAATAAATACAATAAAGAAAAAAAAAAACTCTTGCAGGCATTCACATTTTTCAGCCTAATGAGGACGTGAGCCACAAGCGTATTAGCAGTTCTGTGTCTGTTGGACACTAAAAATAATGCACGGACTGACAGATGGTATGAAATTGTGTTTTCTGGAGTTTAATGGAACAAATATGTAAAAAAAAAGTCAAAATGATTGTTTGATGATTGTGAATGTCGAGCTTTGAAACCATCAGACCTGCTGCATGCATGAAAAGACAACTGAATGAAGATCAAAATACATTTTCAGGTCTTTGGCAGTAAAGATCTAATTTGGTTCAACAGATCTGTTAGAGACAGTAGAGTGAGCACATGAGGAGCTGATTGTAGCACGTTTTATGTCAGAAATTCAAACATGAGTGTGTGTGTGTGTGTGTGTTTGGGGGGGGGTACGTACTATTTCAACCATCATGAGGATACCTTGCATGCTTCGGATAAAGGAGAGGTCTATCCTGGTGGTGATGTTGGCAGACAGACCTTGGACTCTGCTTCCTCCCTGTTGGGAGTTCTGGTAGTTTTGGGTGCTGGTCTCTGTTGTCACTTTTGATGGAAAGTCCGCCATGGTGAAAGCAGCAATGTGAAGGAGGATAAAATATTAATAAAAAAACCCAAAAGGTCAAAGGTCGGGTTTGTCCCTCAGTTAAAGTCTTGAATCCTTCCTTCCGCACTTCCAGACCAAACTCCCAACATCAACGGATGATAAATAGTGAAAAATCAAATCATATCAGCTTTGAAAAATAGAAAAAAAAGGCAAAACTTTCAAAATAAAGGTTCGTTTTAAAAAGCTGTAGAGTGAAACAGCACCCACAGGTCCTTCCACCTGCAGCGACAGGTGTGCAATGGGGATGGTGTGTGTCTGCCCTTCCTACACAACATCCCCCCCCCCAACACACACACATAACTGAGCTGTCATCAACTTCGCCCTCGCTCGCCCTTTTACTACCTCTTTCTCACGCCTTGCCCCTCCCATATGGCTTTCGAGGCCACTCACCTGGGTGACTCATTAACGTGTTTCCACACACACACACACACAGGCTTACACTGTTGTCCTTATAAGGGCATTTCACTGGCTTCCATTCATTCCGCTCAGCCGGACTCAAACCTTGGCTGTGTCCGGAGCGGGTCAAACCTCTAACTGATGCCGTTTTCAGAGGTTTGAGCTGAGCAGAAACAACAGTTTAGCACTGAAAGATCTGTGTTTGGTCCCCACCAGAAAAACTCACAATATAAAGTGGGTCCTCACGTTAGCAAAAGTTACAATCAAACAAAAACATTGTATTTATTCATTCATTTATTGATGCCAACAGCGCTCCCTGGCTGAGTATGCTCGTATTTGTTTGACTTCAGACAGACCAGTGAGTGGCCTCCTCACATCCTTTTGTTGTTCCTCTGAATGTCTTCAAGAGTTATTGCATTTGGTTTATTATAAGCAAAAAAACTAAAATACTAAAGAAGACAAACAAAAGATATTCATGTATAAATATGTCAAACTTTGGATAATTAACCAGGACTTGAATGAAAAATTAAAAGAAGATCCATCTCCATATACATCCACATACACACGTTAATGATGTCATTGTAATTGCTCTTAATTATATTATGATACACGGAATCCATTAAATGGGAGGAGTTTGCTTTAAAAGGAGCGGGAGGAGGAAAATTTATGGAACCCCACCCTCATTATGCAATATGTAATGTTGTAATATGTATTCTTTATTGAGTTACATGGAAGTTGTTGTTTTTTTTTTTTTACCCATAATGCAAGTCTCAATTGACAGTTAAATTTGCAATTTTAAAATGCGTTTTACAATCCAATCCAATTCAATCTTCAATGTTTTTAGATTCAATTATAATTTTGTTGTTTTGTTTTGTTGGTATAATTCAAATAAAAAAAATATTTTCAAACTGTCTTTTCAACATAAAAATAACATTACAGTTTTTTGTTTATTTTAATTCCATTTTAAAGTAATTTAAATCTGTAGCATTTTAATTTCCCATAGTGTTTTTTTGGCAAAATGTCAAAAACTTCGGACAATAGTGCTCCTTCAGGAAGAAGCGTTTTCATTTATCACGCTTCTTTCGCCAAAAAATTAAAATTTCCAACGCAATCTGTCGGTCTTTGTCATCAGAGTAGCTTCAACCTACCTGTAAAATCATGCACACAAATAAAAAATGAGTTTTGTAGAATTTCCTTTGTATCTTGCGTCATGTCTCCTCTTAGTTATTTGTTTTTCCTTCAGTTTTATGAAGGAACTGAAAGGAGCCTCACTGATGTGACAATAGATGATCACCAGATCTGAAGATCTATGAGGTCTTTAAATGAAAGAAATCCAATGTAACCCACCGACCGACTCCTTTTGATGAATAATTTGAGACTTTGTCAAATGAGACCAAAAACTAAGATAAAGTTCAAGCAAGCACATTTTATTGACTCATTCAGTAACAGAAGAAGATTAAAGTTTCCAATTATCTGCCCTTATTTAGAAAGTGGGGACATTTTTACTTATTCTTCATTCATTCACTACCTTTGAAAAAGTACATTAAAAGTACCTAAAAACATCCACACAAAAAAACAGCTTTAGCATCCCAACATAACAGCACACAAAGTATTTTTTTCACTTAAATACATGTTTTTCTATTAAAAATAAATACAATCAATGTTGATATAATGCAGTTAATGTAAAGTTTCAATTTATTAAAACTGTCCGAGAAAAAAGTAAAATTTACCAACAGGTTTTTCAAAATAAATGCAATTACATGGAAATTTTTAGGTCTGTGGGTCTCCCTATTGTCATAAATAAATACATATTTTCTGGCAGCATTAGCCTGCTGCTAATGGAATGACAGAAACAGATGAAACTGCCCATCTGTAAGTAAGTGATCCGCATGGGCTTCTCGTCTCAGACAGGTGGACAGGTGAAGCCTCAGGGGTAGAACTTACTGCTGTTTATCTTCTTTTCTTTTCTGGAGTCAAAGAAAAGCACAACAAAACTCTATCATTACGTTTTAAAATTTAACTTGTCAGGTAGTGTTTATTCAATTCAATTCAATATTCAATTCAGAAAAAAAAGAAAAAAGTAAAACAAACAAACAACAAAATCCATCTTACAATTACGTTTACCACCAGTAGGGGGAGAACCAGATTAATCAGACAAATGACAGATAAACGTTACTGAATAATCTAAAAAAAATGTAAATATTTTTCAAGTGTCTATTGCTTTTATGTTCCCAGACAATATTTACACTCAGATATTTAGTTAATCAATGACAATATTGTTTTGTGCATATTTCTAAAATTTGAAACTTCATATTTTTTGGAAATATAACATTCGAAGAAAACATATAAATTCTTTTACAGGGAACGCAGTTTTCAAGTTAGGGCGAAGAAGGAAATCATTGTGATTTACGAAGTCGGAAACATGTTGGTCGCTCTAACAAATCAATGGAAGCCTGAAAACAACCTGCCTTACTTTTTTCTTGTGATAACGACATCCACTATCTTGTTAGCGAGATAATGAAGCATAAATAATAAATTGAATTGACATTTATTTGGAACTTTTTGCTGTGTTGGTTTTTTGTTAACATTTCTTCTCAGCAGGTCATGTCCATAATCAGCTCTGAAATGGGACTTTTTTAAATTCCCTGTTACATTAACTCCATGAAATGTTTGTTTTTGTGTGTTTCTTTTTGGGCTTTTTTGTCACCATGCTCTTCATTTCACGAGTAAAAAAGCCTTTTTTCTTAAGCAAAGCCCTGGAGAATCATAAGAATAATACATTTTAAAAAGCTGTTTTTGTTTCCTTACCATTGCTAAATTGACGTTAGAAAACATCATTTTAATCTGATTTACTTTTTCTTTCTGTGTACACAAAATAAAAACTTCATGAACTGAAGGCTGTTATAGTCTTGACAATAAATTGCGAAAAAAAGAGTTAGAAACTAAAGTAAAACGTTAAAGAATTTAATTTTAACGGAGGGTAAAGTCAAATTGAACCTGCTGTCCAGCAGTGTTCAAACGGGATGTGCAGCACCAGACCCATATCAATTTATGTCTTTTTTTTCTTGTAAATGTTCTTGTTTTCATGTTGTAACTTTACGACTTTAATTTATGTGTTTTAAAGTTGTAAATTTAAACATTAAAACATGTACATTTACAAGAAAAAAAGTCATAAATCTAACCTATAACTTTAAAAGTTGTAAATATCCGACTTTATTCTAGTAATTTAACAGTCACGACTTGCCTCGTTTAAATTTATGATTTAAAAAGTTATAGGTAGTTTTTTTTGTAAAATAGCCCTAATACTCTGTATTATATTTACAGATTTATTATCAAAAACTTCTGTTTTTCAACACTTTAGAGACTAATGAAGCTCTTTTGTGTTTTCACAGAAAGGCGTGGACGCCGTACCTGCGTTTCTCACTGGAATCCCTCACAAGCGGGTTCTGTTCTCGAGCCAGACTGGAGCGGGAAATGTTGTTGTGCGTGTCGTACAAGAAGGGCTCGCTGTGCTCAGCTTGCTCGCTCTTCAGCTGCCGGGAGGAGGAGTACAGGTCCTCCTGAACCTTCTGTGAAACAAGGGTTAGTCAGGAAACCACATTCATCGCACAGAAACCTCAGCTAATAATGCAGCCGAGAGGCCTCACCCCTGCTTGGTTTACACTGATGTAGATCAGCAGAGAGGCCAGCTCCAAGTTCTCGCTGTAGCCGTTCTTCAGAGGTACAGAGCGGTAACCTGCGGGAACAGGATTTACTCTGCATTTACTTTAGAAAGCAAAACAAAGTGAGGGAATCCCAAAGGGTCATGTGGATAGTTTCTGTTAAATTTAAATACACGCAATTTTTCTAAATAAAAGGCAACACCAATTTAAAAAATCACAAACATTTATTCATAACCCAAATACAGAATTATAACATTTACCCCTGAAAATGTGAGTTTTCTAAGTTAAGACATTAGTTTGTTACTGTTTAGACTGAGACGCTTAAAATGTCATTTTATGGTGAATTAATTACACAACAAAAACTGAATCCTAATTAAGTAAAAGCCTCCGTGTTTGAACCTTTTTTTGTCTTGCAAGAAAAATAATCTTATCAAGAAAGATCAAGATCAAGATTTTCAGTAGCAAATTAATCTTTAGGAAAATTTATTTTTCTCCTTAAAATAAAAATTCCCGGGAAGACCATTTTTCTAACCCCACTGGCAGATTTTTAAACATTATTTAGAAAAAATGTGTAATGTGCTATTAGTTTTATGTACATTAACTTTGGTTTCACACCGTTTTTGGGGGGGTCATATTTATTTTTATGTTTCTATCAGACTCTAAGACTGTTTTTATTTTCTTACAAGATGTCAACATATTAATATTACCCTATTTTCTGCGCTATAAGACGCACTAAAAAGCCTAAACTTTTTTCAAAAATGGGCCATGTGCCTAATAATCCAGTGCTCCTTTTGTGTACACCGAGTTCCAAAATCTGTAAAAATGTTCTTGTGTAACTTTAGGAAGCGCTCTGACTGTCGGATCATTTCTGGCTGACACAGGAGCGGTGAGCGCACAGATGAACATGCGGTGCGCCTTTTCAGGCCCACAGGTGACTCACAAACAGAGATTCTGGCAAGCACTGCTCCTGGGAAACAATGTGGCTGAAAAGTTAGTTATACCATATCCCGAGTTACTGGAGAAACCCAACTTAGTGCAACCAAATCATAATGATCGGCACAGCATTTAAAAGAAAGATTCCCGGTGCCACTGGAGGAAAAGCAGAAGAGTGAGCGCATATTTGTTCGTGGTAGCGATGGATGACAGACGGCACACACTCTTTTACTAAGACTGGGAGGCAGCGCCGGGCGAGTCACGCCTCCTTGTGTGAAAGGATTGTAGATGCCTGGGCTAAAGTCTCTGCTTTAATTGTTGTCCAAGCTTTCACTAAAGCCGGCGGCATCATTGCTGAACAACCGCCAGGCAATGAAAGCCACTCCAACGCCGGAGATGTTTTCAAGATTAAAAAAGGTTGATTAAAAAATAATGTGAGTGCATTGTTAAATAATCAAATAATGTTCATCCAAACTCACTGTTTTGCTTCCATTACCTTTTATTTTGCAGCATATATTACGATGCGCCTTGTGTATGGTGAAGTCCAGAAATAGACCCCTAATTGATACTGCGCTTTATAATATGCTGTGCCTTTTGGTGCAGAAAATATGGTAAATAAAGATGAATATTAAGTGATGTCTACTAAGATTAAACGAGTGACATGAGAACCAAAGAGGTGTAAAATGATGTTTACATTCACACAGCAGTTGTGTTTGTGCAGTCTCGCTTGCTCATGCTTTACCTGAACGTAGGCCTATGACAGGAAATGTGGCCTGAGCCAGGAAGTTGGGGTCTGAGAACATGTCTTCTTCGTTCACCACAAAACGCAGGAAGGTGAGTTCCGGCTTGTAAACGGTGAACTCCACGGGCTCAGCTGGACTTCTCCAAAAAGGGTTCAGGCCGTTATCGCCTGCAGACAAGAATATATTTTATTCTCATATGCTAATCCATAAAAGTCTGATTGTACAAATGCACTTCATTTACATCATATATTTTTACAGATTTAGACAAAAATATATCAGCAAGTGAAAAGAAATATCAGTATAGTCTCTTGTTTCTTTTCCAAGTTTGTACCAAGTTGTGAGGAGAAAAAGCTTTATTTTCAGTCTGAGATCATTTCTAGTCTAACTCTCCTTACGGTAAACAATGGTCTTAAACTTCTCCTCCGTGTGCCCACACAGCTCAACCTCCACAAACGGGCTAGCGATGCTGCGCCCGGGTCTGGGAAGGTGTCTGGCTGCGATCACCTGCAGGAAACGACAGATTATAATCTTTTATTTAAGACAAACAGCTTGGTGGTTAATGTGTGTCTTTCTGTGCAGGAGGCATACCTTGAGTTTAATGTGGTACTTGACCTTCTTCTTCTCCTGATAGGGGTCGTAGGTGTCGGAGCGCATGAGCTCCGGCTGCAGCACGTATCCGGTACATCCGTTTAGGCTGAAGAGGGCCGTGTTCAGCTGGGTGCATTTGTCTGAGCGGAAAAACCAAAATGTTTTTTTCAGAACTATCGAATGGACGAACAAATCAAATATATTAGATCATAAAAAGTGCTTTCCCTGCTTTGAGCAGCGCAAGGGAAACATTGAAAAGCTGACAAGTTGTGCCTATTTATTATAAAGTAGTGATTTTTTACTCTTACAAAAAACTTAAAATTTAAACATTTTCTGGTTTTAAGCAATCCTTAACACATATTAAGAGTACACAACCTTTGGCTGCAGTGCAAATCCTGCACTTTTTCTGCTTTTAAGAGTCAGAAAATCATCTAAAATCTTCTAGACTGTTTATTAAAAGTTAAGTATTAAAGTTAAATATTAAAGCACCTGCCGGCCCGGTCAGAGCTACACATTACAAATTCATTCAAAGAAACACATTTTTCAACAGTGCATCTTTTCTGTTGGTTTTATCTCCATAGCAACCATTTGATTTTTTGGTTGTCTGGGGGTGATGAACAGGTCTTTGCCATTTTTAAAAGAAAAGGCAAAAGTACATTTTTGAATTAACTTGGCAACAGAGGTTTTTTGTTAAGCACGCCCACATTCCTAATATGGTCATTTTGTGTGTCATCTAGTTTCATTCAGCTGCAGCCAAGGATTTTTATGCTACATTTTTACAATAGGGGAAACACGTTCACTGTGCCCCAAATTCATTTTCACAGGGTACTAGGTGTGTGTGCAAATTTGGTGGGTTTTTCCGTTTGTGGCGGGGGCAAAATTCTTGCTCAACTGTGCAGTAAGAAAGGAAAATTGCAAAAACAATCTGATCCCTCAGTCCAGAACTGGTGCGGGACAGAACAACATTTTTTGTTAATTTCCTCACATTTATTTGCTTTCTTTTTTGTTTTTAGAACCCAAAGTTTGGCAAAATCACAAACCTCCAGTCTGGAAGTTGAGGGCCACCATGTGACAGCCGATGGACCACATCGGGTACGGGTCATAGTTGGAGGACTCCACGCGCTGAGACTTGGGGTAAATGCGACTCAGAGCCTTGTGGTTGTACTGCAGGAATTCCTTGGTCCGACTCTTGTTTGGCAGCTTGTTCTCTATGAAGGAGCGCACCTCTTTGTAGGTGTAGCTGTCTACAAGAAGAGAGTTTTTATTGATTAGCTGGGGGGTCAGACGGTCAAGTTTGTGCAGAAGTTCCCGTGGACTTCCCTTTCCCAGCAGCTGCAGTTCCACTGACATTTTTAACATTTCTAAAGAATTTCATCATGTTTTTAAAAATAGAATTCTACAACCCAACATTTAAAAAAATAAAAAAAAGAGAATATATATATATATATATATATATATACACACACACATATGTGTGTGCACAGTGGCTTTGCAAAAGTATTGATACCCATTGAACTTTTCCACATATTCTCCCATTTTTGTGAACAACATAAAGTGGCACACAATTGTGAAGTGAAAAGAAATTTACACAAGACTTCAAATTGTTTTGTTTGGTTTTTTTTTATTTTTACAAATAAAAAACTGAAAAGTGCAGTGTGTATTCAGTAGTATTAAGTATTCAGCCCCCTTTTCTCTGAGTGCATCCAATGAGCTCTATGCATGGAGTTGTGCGACGTATTTCCGGTTTAAAATAAGACCACTCTTTTATTTCCGGTTGTGGCTAACTGTATTCATCGACTTAGCAAATCTCTGAGTACCATTTCTGGTATGGTCTAATTTTGGTTATTTCTTACATGGCTGATGTTACTCCCATGTATTTACGAGCGACCAGCATAAATAGTGATGGAAATTCACGTTGGCCACACATAATACATGCATCAAAGACGCACATTGCTGCTTTGCCGATGTATCTTAAGTGTGTCCAAGGCTGGATTTTGTTTTTGGCCGCATGTATTTCAATTATACTTAAAGTTAAAGTCCCATTAGCTGTCACGCACCTATGCTTAAAACGTGTTCTCCGTATCCCCTGACGGAGCGGGGAGCTGCAGACATCCAATAATTGATTTATTGATTTAATAATCAATTTAATTTATTGCCTTCCTGAAACACTTAAAACCAAGTATGATCACATGACTTCTGGAGATGAAACGTAGCGACGTTAGAACATTTAAAACCCGTTCAACAGAACTTTGAACATTTAACCAAACTTTGAAGTGACTTTAAGACTGCTGGTTCTACTCCCAGCTGATGAGGAGCCTCTGCCTTCTTCATAGAGCGGCAGCAGCGTGCTGGAACCGTCACCTCGCCTGTCAGACTGCTTTACCAGACACTGAAAATGACATTGACAGAAATGTAGAAACGCTCTGCTGTGGAGGAATGAAAACACAGCAGGTCATAAAGATGAAGACGGCAGTCATTAGGTATGTCTTTCATGCTAGTTAGCCCAAATGAAAGTAACTATTTGAACTTATTTTTTCTGTTCAGCCACGGCAGAATTTTTTATTATTTTTTTTTTGGCCGCATGGACCCGGAGGAAAGATAAGGATTACGGTTACGGTTACTATACCAAATGGTTCCGGAGTTGTGTCTGCTGATCACTGCGCTTCGCGCTCTGTGTGAGTGACAGCTAACGGGACTTTAACATTAATTACGTACAACCAGTAACAACATTTAACCCTGGACGCACTTAAAATACGTGAAGTAATCCAGCAATCTGCATAATGGCTTCACGTCTTGCGTGTCGCCAACATGAATTTCCATCTGTTTTTTAGCTGGTCGTATGTAAATACATGCAAATAACATCAGCCTTAGCAAATTACCTTCAGAGTTTGCTATGCAGGATGACACAAAAAAATAAATCCTTTTTGCCTTTTATTTTGGGGTGTTTCGCTAGTAAGGCGAACAATGCACTAACATCATTTATAGTAACTCTGGGTAGCTCCAAAAGACATCTTGTGAACTCCAAATACTCCGCTATTTCCAAGTAAACCACATAACCGGAAATGATAGAGCGGTTAAGGGCAGAACGCGGAAGTAGGACATGTTTTCTCATAATTAAGACATATTTTGTTGAAACAAGGCTTTTTTTTTTTTTTTACTTTCTTAAGGTTCAGTTTTTACAGTGCAGTAACGGGGGCGGGGTTGCTCCACGTCAACAGTCGCACTCACAACTCAGAGGTGAATTTTTAATGAACTCCTGCCGCTCTGCAGAAACTATGTAGAGAAAATGACAGTCTTTCTGATTTTGGTAAAAAAAAAACTGCATAACTGTGTTCAAAAGACTTCTGGGAACGCTTTGTAAAAAGTTTAAAAGATGATGGAGGTGGGACTTGAAGGAGTATTGATGAATAACTGCTGTTTTCCTTACAAACCTTAAGTGAACACCAAATAACTCAATAATTTTACAGTTAACTCCTGTGTTAAAATATAAATGAATGCAAACTCTTTCAAACAAATATTTTTTGTTTATTTATGACATTTAGAGTATCTGTAATTACTTCATAAGCTGCTGACATCAGCCTGAGATGGCGTGGATGAGGTACAGTAAGACAGGAAGCTGTTTGGCCTTCAGATCTTTTCCTTTCATCACATCCTGTTTCTTGTTCTGGTGGAAAAACCGATGCTTCAGCTTGTCTATGAAGGTTCACTTTCTCCTCTGTGGAAAGTTTTTTTTCTTTTTTTTTAAGTGGAAAGAAAAAACAGAATTTAAATGTTTGTTTTCATCGTTCTTTTTCCTTCAGAGCCGTAACACCCACAGCTTCCTTTATGAAGCAGAAACACTTTATTTAAAATTTCGGGCCACTTTCGATCTTCATGCGTAGAACAGTTAATTATATTTCCCCTTAAATTATGTTAAATCACTGACCTTATTGCTTCTTCTAGGACCTTACAGATTCCACTTCCATTGTTTTATTTTGAAACCTTCTGCACTGCAAAAAATAATCTTAAGAAAGTAACAATACCCTTGTTTCAAGAAAATAGTCTTATTTTTTTGTATTGCAATAAAAATACATCTATCAAAAACGTTTTTCTACAGCAAATAATCTTATTTTATGACTAGAATTTTTTTTCTTAAAATAAGAATTCTTGATAAGACTATTTTTCTCACCCTGTTAATGTTTTTTTTTTTTTTTCTTATTTAAAGGAAATCTGCCAAAGCAGGAAGAACTTTTGACTTATTTCTGATGCTACATTTATACCGGGCTCTGCAACACGAGTTCAGGTGACTGTTACCAATGAAAAGTGTTTAAACGCACGTATACGCGCGTTCCGGGCGTCCGCGTACAAAACTCTAGTGTTCACGCATCTTTGCAAGTTTTTAAGTCGGTCTCTACGTACAAAAGGCGCAGCAATTGAACGTGCGTTAAAAGTTAAAGCAGTTGAACTTTGACCAATCAGGGACTTGGATTCGGAAGTGAAGTATGGATATCGTCCTTTTTAAGTCACAGAGCTGTTTGAAAATTGATCATGAAGGAGAAATGAATCATTGTGGTTTGTTCCCGGCCGGAGTCACACGTCGAAATCGAACAGTGACAGAAAAAGCCTGGAGCAAGATTCAGGAGATTTGAACCGTCTTGACATTTCCCAGCAAGTCTCTTCCAACTTACGGTACATGCAGTAGCATCACACAGACAAACGTTCTTGAACGCGCATCACATGCCCCGGTTGCAGTGTGTACATCATTCATGAACACATAAGACTGATGGTCTGAAATATAAAGAGCTACACTGCAGCGCCCCCCCACCCCGTGTCTGTGCATCAGTTTGTGATTACCAAAGCGGTCTTTCTCTTTGCTGCGGGGCTGACAGTAGACCACCAGGTCCGACATCTCCATGGCAACCTCTGCCTTCTTCTCCACTTCCTCTTGCTGCTTCAGCTGGGATTGGACAAAGAAAACAGCCACTGCCTGTTTGTACACTGATGCTGACAGACCTGCAGTCAGTCGGGCCTTTGTTGCTCTGCAGTGGCCTGGATTCAGTTTCGGAGAACTGCATCACGTTTATTGGCACCGAGTGACTAACCACAGCGTGAGCTGAGTGAATGTGAAAGGTCTTTCATTTACAGAACCTCACCGCCACATAGGCACATTATGTGACACGGGGCTTCGGTCGTCTGCAAAAACCCCCAGAAGCTTTTTTTTTCTGTTTTGTTGTGTTCTTTGGCACTTACATGAAGCATCACTGCATGCTTGCTTTTGGTGTGGTCAATTTGTTGTTTTGTGTATTATGCTTTCTTCTGTCAGACTTTTGTATGAAAAGCTGTTGTTTAAAATGATCATCTCATTGACTTTAAAGCTCTTTCTGATCTCTTCACATGCATTGTGTCATACTGACCCCTTGCTCATGGTGGTATTTCTTGCTTATGGCCCTCTGAGAGATGTCCCAGGCCAACTTGTACCATTCAAACAGCTCCTCCAGAGAGTCTGCGGCCAGGTCGAACTGCACACCGTCCTGGTCTATGTTGTTTACAGTCAGTACGTGGGGTTTCCCGCTTTTACCACATTTTACTGCAAAGAAAAACATGTGTTAGTCAGAGAACTCTCAGATTTGGTGGTGGAAAAGACGCCACAGTCAATTGTTATTGAGTAATCTTCAGCCACATAATAAATAAAGTAAACGTTTTTTGCATTAAGACACTACATATATCCAAGCAAAGGCCTCTGTAGGGGCTGGTGGTTGAAACAAAATAACCATTATTCTGGATTACTATTATTTTATCACTTTTTACAAATAGTGTTTCCTGCAAAACAAACAAATAAAAATGTGGATCTACTGATTCATTTTACAGAAATTGTTTTCGTTTTTAAAATTGAATAAAAAAAAAGTTTCCAAAAAACATTGTTTAATGCCGAAGGCTATGGTCACAAATACAACTGCCAACCCCCGATCTTGGAATATCATTGGTGTGGTCATGAATGTAGACGGTGGCAGTCAGGTGACTGTCAGGCAGCCGTCAGGCGTGAAGAATGACCCACTTTTATACACCTCTGGGCTACCGAACGACCGGTGGCATTTGATATGGACAGCCGCAGTCCACAGACATCTCTATTTCTATATGTTCTATGTCATCTGCTCACCTTGTGCGTGCGGCATGTCCTCTGCCACTAGGGGGCCAGTACTCGCACTTTACTAATGACTACAGTGTGGCGTTGGATGCCATCATATGTGTGCCACCCGTACATCATAAGCAACTTACATAATCCACACAGAGACTTCATGATACATTTACCACACACACCACAATGGTGCGCTGTAAGAGTCAACCCCCCGTATGGCTGCATGTGGCTAAGGATTTACATGAGAACACAACTGCTTTCATTTTTTTAAAGAAATATTTCTACATGAGAGAGTGATTGTCAGACGGAAACTAAATGAAAAGATTAAGGAACACGGGAACTCACAGTGTTGGATGTTGCACTTGGAGAGGTCCACGATGCCCTTGCACAGTTCACCCAGCGGGTTGTCCTCCATCTCCTGTTTTGTTACAAATCACACGTTCAGTCCCTGCTCAGAGTTCAGCTCCAGCTTGGTGTTGGCCTGAGCTTCACCTTTGATTTTGTTTCAGGCTGTCGGTTGTTGAGTACTTCCTCGACGTAGTTTGCAGGGAAGAAGAGCTGCATCCTTCCACCACAGTCACCTCTCCACCTGAATGGAGAACACGGAAATGATCCTGTGAGTTTCCACAGCAGACCATTCTAATCCTACAGATCCACAAATGACTGAGGGACCTAAAGTTGAAGAACAGTGTGAAAAATCCCTCAGATATTTAACCCTTTGACACCTATTGATGCAAATATGCTTCAAACCACTTTGACTCCAGAATTTCTTGAATTTAGCAACTGCTTGAAAATAAAAACACAAGTGATTTTTTATTTTTTTGCTGGAAATAAATTCAGGCATTAAAGAGTAAAAGGAATTACAGACCCCCCCCCAACGGAACTAAACTGAGACAAAACATTACTAATCCAATCCATTTCCAAGAGAAAATGAGAACAAACTCAACAAAAAAATGTAAAATCCCAAATGCAGTGAACAGAAATGCATTTTCTATTTTTTTATCCCAAAAAATCAGGATTTTACAAAAACAAGCATTGATGCAGGCAAATGTCGATCTAAAAGGTACAAACAGTTCAGTCCTTGCTGTGTGGTGTGTTTGTGAACGTACCACCCTTCACTTTCTTTGGACACGTTGTGTATCAAAGCTCCTTTGGAGAAGCTGAGCTCATCCGGCATCTTTGCTGTGTAGCTATATAAAGCCTTGACTGTGTTCTGAGGCTAAAAACACCCAAAAGTCAATCATTAGAGGTGCTGTAATCAAAGCAACAGAACAGAGATGAGAGCGAGTAGCTGTGTGCGCACCATGGCTGGCTCGATCTCGTTGGGCTCCACGTAGGTTTTGATCTCATACAGAGATGCACATTTATCATCCTGATCCACACAGAGAAGAAACCAAATGTCAGAAACACTGGAATCACTGAGCATTTCCTCTGGTCTTCCAGCTGAGACTCACAGTGATAAATCGTTGGACCAGCTCGGGTGTGACCGGGTAGCGTAGCTTGATCTTGCGGTACAGAGGCTTCTTCTTATAGTAGTTGACCAACTCAACCAGGTTTTCAAATTCTGTGGTGGAGCCCAGCAGGTACATGCCGCCTTCTTTCTGGATCCGGCAGTGCTTGACCTTCCCGTCACCTCTGAGGTATAGAGACAGAGGGATTAACAGGAAAAACACAAGCAAGAATACAAAGAAAATTCTACAAAAAGATATCCAAAAAGTACAATTTTTATTTTCTACTTATTGCATCAGACAGGCAAAAAAAGTTACATTTGTAGTGTTATCAATTAATGAAAAATGTCCTTCTGGGAACAGAAAAGATGAGTAGGATAAAACATCTGGAGAACTGTGATGCTGAGGGATTCTCCATCACAAATCCTTTCAATCTAAAGTGAAAGTATTCTGCAGAGAGACTTCTCTGATGAAAACAATACTTCATGAAAACCATAGTTCAGCTCTAAACTTTATTTTGAAATATGTCTGTTTCAAACAAGAGTTAAACATTTGTAACCTTAGTTGCATCAGTTAAATGAATCCTGATTGATTCCTACTGGATATGATTTTAAAAATACAGTTAAGGATTAAGAGAAAATATACATGACATAAATTTACCAAAAAATATGAAAAACAACTTTAAAAAAGAGGAAGGAAAAAAGTCTTCCTATGACAGGACTTATCAAAAAATATAAATGTATATAAATGGACAATGTATGATTAATTATGTCATTTCCTTCTTCCTATTTCTTTATTGTACAGACATATTTTATTTATTAAGTATAACCCATATCCATGAGGATTTATCTATATCGCCAGCATGTCATTACTACATTCTAAGCACCAGGCTTTCACTACAATCATGACAGGGCTCAGACATCAACATTTACCTTTACACGGTTAAAAAAACACTTCTTTCACACCTGAATGTGATGGCAAAGGAGTCTGGCTCTCCTTCTCGCTGTCGGATCAGGAAAGCTCCATCTCTGGGAATCCTAAGAAGGTAATCTTCTGCCTGCCCTCTACTCAGGTTACTGTAGAACCATCTGCGCAGACAAACATCAGCACAACCCATTCAGCAATCTGGCTTTGAAAAAGCAATTCCCTCCATATTATTCTACCAAGTCAAAATAAAATGTACTTTCATTCATGCTTGTAAAACAACAATAAAATAAGAATTAAAGCCATGAGTGGCGTTGAATGACCAGCAGGCGCTAAATGCCCCCTCGCTCTTCCCCTCTGCCCCTGCCGCCCCGGTAAGAGCTGCACAAAACAAAAACACTTTTTTCCACATGGCAGCTTTTCTGTTGGTTTTATCTCCATAGCAACCATTTGATTGTTTGGTCTCCTGGGGGTGACGAACAAGTCAATGTCATTTTTAGAAGAATCTGCAAAAGTACATTTTTGGATTTCCTTGGCAACTGAGGATTTCTGATAACCACGTCCACATTCCCAACATGTTGATATTTTATATCATTTTGTTCAGCTTGAGCCAACAATTCGTGTGTTAGATTTTCCCCAAATTCTGGTAAAAAATGTGCGAGTAACAGGGGAAGGACACTTTAGCGAGCTCTCCACGCTAATGCCGTTCAAAAAGAACAACCTTTAAAACAAACAATTTTTCCCAAGTCAGTGATGCTCAAGGAATTATGAGGCAACGTCTCCATTCATTTTTTGAATGGTTTTTCCTGCCATTATGGTGGGTTTTTGAGCATATGGTGGAGGTGAAAGAAAAAACGAGGAACTGCAAAAACAATGTCCCTGCGGTCCAGGACTTCTACGGGACAGAACTATTTCTGGGCATCTGCTGGTTTCTAAAAGAGCGGCGTGTTAAAACCAGTCAGAATCCACGCAGGAGTTTTTGCATGGAGTTTGGGAGTGAAGCTGCAGGACGAACCCTTCTTGCAGGTGGGGGTCAGGCTTGGGCACGGTGTCGGTGAGGCGCAGCTCGAAGTCCTGGCAGCGCAGCGGCATTTCTCTGTAGTGCTGGATCAGAGAGTACACGGTGGGGAAGTGCAGGTTTGGAGTCAGGAAGAAGTACGTGTGACCCCCCTCTGAACCGGAGCGGATCCTGCAATGCTGGACTCTCCCACCCCGCCTGCAGAAAAGGTGAGAGAAAGTTTTCCTCTGCTTCTTTAAAGACCCACTCCACTGAAAATGGTGTTTGTGGTGTTTTTAACATGCTCTTGTAACATGTAACATGCCAACTTCTCATAACAGCTTGGAGTGAGACTCAGTACAGGACAAAAAAAGTCACTCTACATGGTGGCAAGACATAAGACGAGTCGACTGTAATTGTGAAATAAAACACTGAAAAGTGATAGGAAAATAAAAGCGCAACCATGGACTGTGTAGGAGGCATTCACACTGAACGTGAATCACGCGCCAATTTGCGTGGCCCGCCACTCTCTCTGTCTTCCCTAAGCTTGCCGCCTGGATCGCGTGTGGGAGGAGCTAGCAGCTAATGTTGTTGATCACTGTATGAAGCTTTGTCTGTATTTCATTTACAATGCATGGAAGACACGGATGATGTTTAGAGATCAGTGTTTTCTTTCTCAAAGAGCTCTTCAAAAACACCGGTGATCACGTCTCCATGAAATATAAACCTTCTACCCACAAAAAAAGGAAATATAAAATTCTGTGATCAAATAGCAAACACTCCTCGAAACAAACCTGTGCCCAAAGATGAGTCCGTGATTGGTTGACACAGATGTGGCGACCTCCCCAGAGTTCAGATTTTTTTTACTCTGGCTCGCCACGCCCGCCGCTGAATTTGCTCTGTTCACACTGTTTCCAGACTTTCGCGCCACAGAACCTCAATTTACGTCTAAACCATTGACTTTACATTGAAACTGTCCGCCTCCACAGCGCATCTCTGTACTTTAGTAGTCACAGCTGGTTTAGTTAACCGTGAATATCTATATTAATAGGTTTTGGTTAGGTCATATTACCCAAATCCTTCTAAAATAGGGATAGAGTTTACGGAGTACCTCATCACTTGCTCACAACCACACAATCATCTTCCTGTGTAGATGCACACCTAACTTTGTTTGTTATAACACAATCAGGCCGTTTATTAGCCAGCTCAGTCGTCCTTCTGGAGTTTTTCTGTTTTGTTAAAAAGAATTACCTGGAGCTTCTGCTGTAAACATCTTTATCTATCTTTTTTATTTAACCTTAACGCTTTATGGCATTCAGAGTGAACAACAAAGTAAACTTTGATTGTACAGGGAACCCTGTTTCCTTACTGTCAAGATGACGATAAATCCTTTGAATCTTGAATGGCCTAATTTGTTTTTTCCTGTGTATAAATAATGGGTTTGTTAGTTAAATTTTGTCTTTTAAGTTTACGTCTTTTAAATGAGAGGATCTTATAATAGTAAAATAAACTTGTCTTTAACCACTCCTAAAATGACAGTAAATTAAGAGGCCTCATGTACTTTATCAATCCTCCAAAATGCACACGTCCAGATGACTGCACAACAGTACCTATAGTTTCTGTTTAGAAGCATTCATTCATTCATTCATTTTCCAATCCGCTTTATCCCTTTCGGGGTCACGGGGTTGCCGGAGCCTAACCCGGCTACTCATGGGCGAAGGCAGGGTACACCCCTGGACTGGTCGCCAGTCTGTCGCAGGGGCTGTTTAGAAGCAAAGTTCTTAAATTACACAACTGTATAATCATAATAACTGCAAGTAAATCAGCTGCATCAGGAAGATCTTTTTTGACGCTACATTTTATTTTGAAAGGAACTTGTGTTTGCTGCTGTCAGAGTAAAAGAAATCAAAATTGTTATAGTCTATTGAAAATTATAAAGCTGTTATCATTTCATTATTGTAAATGTTTAAAGGTTACAACAAACGCCTTAATGGCCACAAAAAGATAAATAAAGTGAATTTATAAAGAGTGTAGTGAGCTTTTGCGGCTCTGACTGTCAGTAAGAAACTGGATCAAATTCTGTCAGCGTTAAAGGTTGCACAGCCCTGGTTTAGCTGTTACATTAACATATTTCAAAGTAAACAAACACACTTTGTGTGTTTAGTGGTGTAAAAAAAAGTGTAAATAGTGATCCTATTATCAACTCAAGAATATGGTTAAAGAATATTTACAATGAATCCATATCAGACTTTAACATCCTGTCCACACATGTCAAATGAAGCTACAACTGATGTTTTAAAAATGAATTAAAACTTAATTATTGATGGGAAATCTTAGTAAATAATATTAAAAACTTTGCCATAAATCCTCAAAATCACTGTAAAATGTGAAATGAGATGAAGTCTTGTTGATGTTAATCTTCTGAATGATGCTCGTGCGACTCAGTGGAGGATTGCACGCAGATCCGTGTAAACAAAGATCCTCACTTATTGCAATGCCTCATCACAGTCTCTGGAGGCATCATGTATGGATCCCATACGTTCTTTTTCTTAAAAAGAACTAAACAGGAAAAAAAAGGAACTGAAAGTGTATTTCAGCGTGAGTGAGAGAGAGAAATCAATCAAATGCACGAGTCTCACGGCCAAAGCGTGAGAGTTGGCAGCTCTGCTACAACCGATACAAATATAGTTGGAGTGGGACTTCAAAGACTGTTGGTAAAGTAATTCATCTTCTTTGACTCTGAGTCAACGTTTGCTTTTAGAGGTGGCATCAGGAAATGGGAGCACATACCAAAAAGACAGCGTGCAGTCGGTGACGTAGGTGTCACTTTGTCGGACCAGGAAGGTGCCGTCTGGCCCTCCGTTCTCTGTGCAGTACTCATGGATCTGCCGCTCAGCCATCTGCCTGCCTTCCTTCATTTGACCATGAAACCACGGCTCCGAACAGTGCAGGTCCTGATACTGCGGGACGGAACAAACATCGAAATCTCTTCAATAGACCGTTTGTTCATTCAGACGAAGACGACAAAGAATTTCTGCAATGGAGTACTTTTTTCTTCCAGTGATTTGCGTTTATTTGTCAGTCTTTTGTGAAAAACATGTTTGAAACTTCATGCTTGTTTTCAAAGGTTCCTTCCAGTCCAAAGGGTTAGACTTTCAGCTGAGTGATCTTTACCTTCTTGGGCTCTTCCTCTTCCTGCTCATACTCCTCAGCATAGTACAGTTTGTCATCAGAGATCAGACAGTAGTGCTTGTTCCACCGCTGAAAGAAAAATGGGAATCCTTTTCATTTTTACATGTTGAAAGAACTCCTTTTTTGAAGACAATTGGCTTGTATTTGCAGCTACGTGAGAAAGTTGATCGGTCGGGGGTTCAAATCCCATGCTAAACAATCAAAGTGCCTTTGGGCATAAAACCTAGTTGTATATTTAGATTAAGATGTATTTATCCCCCCAGGGAAATTATATGTACACATAGCTCCTGAGATCATATATTATATCGCCTCTGCAAAAACAATCTGTAAATTGCTTTCAAAAATGCAATAATGAGTTAAAGACAAACCAGGTGACAGAGAGAAGACCAAAAAAATCTGATCAAGACACCCTAAGAGATGGAAAATGACAAAAGATAAATGATTTATATGTGGAACAAATGAAAAGAAGCAGGCTTTTGGAAAGTCTATGACTTCTGTCCATCCACTTTTACTAATAGATAATTCCCATATCTGACACCTAATTAAAGAAGGAAATTATCACTTAAAATATTTAGAGTAATTTAAGTGACATTTTACAAATGAGAAGCATAATAAACTGCAAAAGTTGACGGTCTTCCAGGAATTAGCCTCATCCTGACAGAATAAACCTTTCACTTCCGTGGACTGCTCTGCCTCTTTCTTGTCATGAAACAGTAATAAACACTCTTATCACATTAGCTGGAGGCTATTACAGCACATAAAAAAAAAGCTAGCTAGAGTAAACGATGATTTCATTGAATTCACTACGGTTTCGCTTATCGGCCACTGTCGGGTTTATCAAATTTTTCTACATTTCAGACCAGAATCACAAACCTTTTCTTCCTGCAGCCAAAAAGAGGTGATAATTAGCAGAAAATTTGAAGGTAGCTTGTATAAATGCTTGACTGTGTGATCATTTTTCCAAAATCACCTGAATTTTTACGTTTTTAGGTCCCACATTGATCATCTTTTGATCTATTTTTAAAGTGTTCCCAGTGGTCTCTCAATTATGATTATGTTTTCCAGGACAGTTTCTGCAGAACCCAGCAGTTCATCAGAAATACACCTTTGAGTTGTAACATAACATTAACATTAACCTAACATTATTGCTGAAACAAAATGGTGAGCAACGATAGAGCTTTTACAATTGAAAGGTTAATTTTCTTCATGTATGTCCTCCATCATCAGAAACATGCAACAAGAACACGTTAAAAACACCATTTTCAGGGAAGTGGGTCTTTAAAATAAACATGACTGCAAAATTTGAACGAATCGTTCCTTTTAGCTTTAACATCAAAACAACGCTTTAAACTTACCTAAAGCAAAGTCATTCTGTAGTTTATAGTTAGTAATGGTCTTGTATTGCATGTTTTCTGCATTTGATCTTGTTTATGACAAATATTCACAAATCATTTACATTATTAATTTTGTTTTTATTTTGGAAGATTCGGCTGGTTTTGATATTACAAATGTCATTATTTTTCATTATTTCTGTCATTAAATGTCATCAAATCTCAACATTAATTCGATTAGCAATAAAATGTTAGCGAAAGTCCCAAAAGCAAATATTTCAATGATTCATTTTACCTAGATTCTCACTGTTTAACATTTCTGAGTCAAAAGAAATTGTCATCACTACTTAGAAGTTCAAGACTAAAGATTTGGACTTTCAACCATCACAGGACGTGCACATGCTCTGTTTCTGGACTGTACCTGGTCCACAGGGTCCCAGATGTCCAGGTCTCCCTGCTTTTGGCCTTTCCTGAAGTCTTTGGTGAACCCTCCACCCTCCACATTGAGCTTCTTGTGCTGCTCCAACACAAACATAGCGGTCATTTCTCACGTACGGAGCTTCTCCGACCCGAGAACCCTGACTTTCAGGGGTACCGAACCTTGATTATGATCTTTCCCTTCAGCTGCGTCGGTGACGGCAGCTGTTCCGCCATGTGCTCCACAGGTTCCGTCAGGAGTTTGTCTCCAAATACGTCCTTGAAGATCCGAGCCATTTGACGCTGCTGCTCTATAGGACAGTGCTCCTCTATGGACAGGATGAGCGGGAAACTATGACGCAGGAGACATACCAGAGATCAAGATCAAGCGCATGCATGCAAAAAAAAAAAACAATCAGAGTCCTGTTTATGTGTTCATAAAATGATTGATCTTCCAGTGAATCCATTCTGATTTATTGTGCAGATTTTCAGCTCTTTGGGACTTTATTCTGACGCTGTGACAAAATATTGACATTAAAATCAGAATGAAAGCGATTCCCTAAAAGAAAAACGATGACCAGTCAAAGGTTTTTAGGAACATTTTTGACAGATTTCGACATAATTTCATGGTTTTTTTGTATTCATCAGTTTATTCTTCAGTTTAAATTCGAGATTCATTGTGAATTTTCTTTTACTGAGGAAAGGGTGAAGGGTGCACAAACTGTGAGGAATTTTATAAATCATAATTATTCAATATATTCCAAAAAAATATAACGGAAAAAATCGGAACCTTATAAACGTCATTGACCAAAATTGATAATAAAAAAAAAAAGATAAAATGGACAGAATTTGTCAGAATTCTTACTCAGAGGTGATAAAGGCATGTTCATTGATGGCTTTGACCACATCCTCAAACTTGATCTTGGTTGTCCTCGTCCAGCCGTGATAGATGATTGGCTCCCCGGGACCCTCCCAGCAGTCCACTGCGAAGTTGAAGCACAAAACCACAACTTATGGCCGACACCGAAAACAGTCTCGAGTCAAATGAAGGAAAAACGGCACAAAACACCGACACTCAACGCAGCGACATCCCAAACGCAGACAGCGGACGTACGCTTCCGTGGATGATTCACTGCGGAGCTGATCTCCTGTCAGATATCTGCAGAAAAACACACAAACAAGGTCAATTAGTATAAAATAACTCATTACTCTAGTGAGTATACACTTTTACGGCCTGTCAGTTTGTTCCTAAAGTTTTTAAAACATCTTTTTGTTAGTTTTTTTAGCTGCTGTGTCTAATTCAAAAACATTCAAAACTATAAACCTGAAGAAAAAAGTATAAAACTTAGGGTGTATTCAGACTGGAAAAATCCTTTGGTTAGATCGTGCTCTAAAGCTTGTGTTTGGTCTGTATTCATTCAGATTGTTGTCGAGCGGACTTTACTGTTCCGGAACAAGGCTTGTAAACAAAACCACATGATTAAAAATCCCTTCACTCATTGGCCAGGAATTACGAGGGCAGGGCAAAGCAACTAGAGATGGAAATTATGGAAGTATATGGAAGGATATTTCATTCATTCAAACTTTTAAACGTCCGTATCAACATTGGGTACAACACTTTTACGGCTGCTTTGGTACGGCGGAGGCGTGCTGCATGGTGGATACTGGTGAGATGACGGCCATGAAGGTAGAATGAAAAGTGTTTATGACCGATAGATTGTCGGGAAGACAGTGATAAGCAATGTGTATCACGTTAAAAGTTGATTTTAAGAGTCTGCATTCATCCAACCACATTTCAATGAGTTGCTGTGCCTCGTTGTTGTGGTGTTACGGCATTGTTTTTAAGAGAATTCTGTTAAAAAGGTTTTAGGATGATGTCACAGCGGCGCCAAGCGTGTGCTGACACAGAAAAGCATGTAAGAAGTGTTTTCAGCTGTGTTAAAATAAACGTTCTAACAAGTCAGCACTTGGACCCTTTGTCCTCTTTGATAACACCACAATCTTTACATTTTTCCTGTTTGTTTATACCACATGGTGGCCGTTTTGGTCCAGTTATTCTGCTCCTGGAGTGAGTTGTTTTTCAGAGTGTGATATCTCAGACCGAACAGAAGCTCAGTCCGATTGGAGAAGAACCGAGACCACCTCGAAGGATGAGACCGAGAGCGGTTCCTGGTCCACTTGAGTGTATTCAGAATCATCGGGGGAAACAAACTCTGGTGCACTTCAAGAGAATCAAATGTGTCCAATCTAAAAATACATGCTTAGTAAAACTTATTTGATGTCTACAAGTAAATAAAATGTTAAAGTCACTAAGAGTAACAATTTAGCATGCATTCCAGAAAAGCTTCAGAAAATATATAAACAGACTTAAAAGGAAAAAAGAAAGTCTGTCTTAAGATCAAAAATAAATCAGTCTTGAAACCAACTTTCTTATTACATTTAAAACAAATATTATTACACGTTTATACTAATAGACTAGGGTAAATGTACACATTAGGTATACATTGTGGACATTTGACATATTTTTTCTGTATTTTAGATTTGAAAAACTTTACAAATTTAGAATAATTAAAAAAAAAAGAAGCCAAATGAAAATGATTACAGGGAAATAAATGATACTGATCGACCCAACTAAGAATAAACTATCACTTTGAAACAGTAAAATAAGATGTAAGCCTTAAGGGGAACCAGACAGATACACAGAACTGACCAAAAAAACGGCAAATTAGAGGTCAATGTGGCAAACGTTTGTAATAAAAATGGGATTTAAACAAACACAAAGTGCAAAACACTGACATGACACAAGCAGAGAATGATCAGAAGGGCATGAAAACTGTTGAAAAAACTAGAAATGACTGTGAACCTGTCAGATGAACACAACTCAGGTTTGTGTTGGGTTTTTTTGTGGAGCAGAACTCACGTGTTGTGTGAGGAGTTGATCCAGTAATGGGATAAAGGATTGTTCATGTTCAGGTTGTTGATCTCAGAGAACTTCTGGTCCCACACAGCATTCTCCTTGGAAAACAGGAACCCGAGGAACTGAAAGAGGAAAGAAAGACCTGAGTCACCGCAGGCTCAAAACTCCCTGTTTTAGTTCTACTGTTAAAACGAGACATGGAAAAGCTCAGGCAGCCCCAGCAGGTTCAGAAGCATTCGAAGCCCCCAGAAGCTTCAGCAAATGAAGGTCACTGCATGCAAAACCACGGGAAGCGATAAGTGTACCTCACTGACGGTGAGCTCTGGATCGTTGGTTCTTCTCATGGTGTCATCAATAAATGTGGTCATCAGCTCTTTGACCTGGTTCAGATCGTTGGCCCAGCTTTCCTAAAAAAGGAAAGAAAAAACGTTTGTAGTTTATTTTAAATAACAGCACAAAAACGTAACAAAATCTCACCAAAACACCTGGAATAAGCTAGGGATTAAGTGAATGCGGCTTTAATGTTACTATTAGGTAATATACGTCCTTTAAAGTTCCACTTCAATCACATTTTCAAAGTGTTTCCAGCCGTCTTTTAAACATGTCAGCCAAATCAAAAAACCTGTGTGGTTTTCTAGGACATAGTTTCTGCAGAGCGGCAGGAGTTTGGGACTGTTCGCACTCTTTTTCAAACTGCATTTTTTTGTTTGCGCCTGATTCACAATGATTTGAAGAAAGAAATCAGAAAAATGCCCCAAAAACATGTCAAAAACACCAGAACCACCATTTCGATCGCAGTGCGTCTTTAAGACATTCAGCTATGTGTGAAGTTGAGATTCACCGTATGATAAACACTGCAATAAGTTCTGTGGACTTCATCATTTTTTACTTTAGCAGCGATACTAAACACAGAATAAACGGCAGACAAAAGAAAGACGACAAAACTGTCATATTTTTCTTCACTTTTACAAGAAAGAAACTTTGCAGTGTTATTTGATTCTGTAAATCTTTTGTGCCTTTTATTTTGAATGTGACACTTTTTAACAAGGAAACAGCTAAAAGTGCCAAAGAAAGCAGCGGGGGAATGGAATAAAAGAATGAAAAAAAAAAAGGATTTATATTTGATTTGGGTTTTCTCTAAAAATCTAAGTTGTGAAAGCATGTATTTTATCAGGGATTCCTAACAAAACTATTCATTTTTATGTCATGTTTCAGCCTTTAAAATAAAATGCATTTGTTTCTTAAGCTTCTTTTTATTGAATTTGTGTGTTAGATCGTAAACTTCTTCATCAGTTAATAAGCTTGAATATTATTTATAACGTATATGTCAAATATTTGTAGCCTAATATCTAGTTACAAACGGCCTTGTATGTTTTTAATATAATGAATCATATTACCTTCTAATGGCATTACAATCGAATTTTACCTTTTGATCATAAATGAGGAAGCGCTGGAAATCATGCAGAAGCACCACAGAGGCGTCTGGTTTATCCGTGTTCCTGTATGTTAGGAGAGAAAAACTCAAATATCTAACCTTATCCCCTTACCAGGAAAATGACACTAAAGGGAAACAGCATCTCACCCCAGAATAAAAGAACATGCTTCTCTTCTAAACTCATCAAGAATCTGTAAAAAAACAAACAAAAACAAAACCATCAACAAACAATCCCATTGAAAGGGAAGCACGCCTCATGTAAAGGCTTTACATGTCTGGAAACAAAAAATAAAATCAATCTACGCCTTAAGATCAACAATAAGTAGTTCTAAAATCACTGTAACTTACTAAACCTTCAGGTTATTTATTAAAGGAAATGCCGAAGCGCCAGAGCATTTCCTGAAAGATGAATTCTGCTCCATGACTCAACACCTTTGGTAGCAATAACCTGAAGCAATCAGCTCCTTTATGACTTTAGGTTTGACTGGAATCTTGACCTGCTTGTCTTTAATCCTATAAAACCACTGCTATCATGTTTAACACAGCCATTTCTGAGAACTCAATATCACTAGATTGATTTCCTTAAATCCCGGTGCAGATATTTTGTTCGACTTTTGGTATTTGTGGAATATTTGTGTAGATACTTTGGATCCTTGTGGAATGATAATCTAGTAGTGCATGATCATTCCACTAGGGGCAGTAGAGGGGCTTTATTTACATGACTACTTGCTGTACTGTAAGAATGCTAAACTGGTTTATAATTCCTTCTTGATGATACATGTTGAAAAAAGTAGAGACCGTGGGTAAATAAGTTGCTTTTGTCCAAAACAGTCATGTCAGTATTTTTGCATCTTAAACTAACATTGTTGTGAGCAAAAACTCACCAAATAATCATCACTACTGATGTTGTCTATATCACTTAAAGACATTATATTGCTTTATTTTGTTTGATTTTTGTTGATTTAAAAAAGTTGATTTGCTTGCTTTTGTTTCGTATCAAGGTTACTGCAAGAAGGTAAGGTCCTGAGCCTGCACAGCCCAAACCATGAGCCCTCTACTGCCATGCTCGGCAGTTGATCTGTCCAAAACACTTTTCTATTGAAAAACTGTAAACCGGTGTGTTCGTACCTTTTCTGTATAATCCAGTCTGGCAATGTTTTCATTTCATAAATGATCATATTGTGAAACTACAACGTGAGGCTGTTTCTCTTGGTAACTATTTTTTACTTCTGTTTGACACAAGTTTCTGTTTTAGAAAAAGAGTTTTGTATTTTATTTTATTTTTGTGAATGTATTTGCCACTCACCTCATTCTGTTCGAACATGATCAGATTATAAAATTTGTGAAACTGCTCAAAATCCAGACGATCTTTCTTTATGCCCACTTCCTGTGAAAGCAGAGCAGCAGAGACGCATAATGAACCACATCAGCTTGAGTTCGAATGAAGAGGCTATTTCTGAAGCAAAGCAGCCTGTCTCAAAGACAAAGAAGAGTACCAGCAGTTTGTCTTTGAGCGTCCGAGAGCTGGGGGCCTTGTAGTTCATCACAGGAAGCAGAGACTTCAGTTCCTTTACAGAGATGCTGGGGGAGAGCAGACACACAATGCAAATTGTTGTTTACATTTTGCTAATTTAAAACGCTAATATGCTAATATTAAAAAAGTGTGATTTACAGACAAATGACAGATCATTTCATTGTTCATTGTTCATTTAGCTAGCGGAAGAAAGTGTAAGCAAAGGGATCATGGGAAGTCAGGGAAGGGCCACAAGTCCAAGGTGAATTTCTAATGAACTCCTGCCACTCTGCAGAAACTATGTCAGAGAAATTGACACAGGTTTTATTTTTATTTGGACTAAAAACAGCACTATCTAAATTAAAGACCACCAGGAACAGTTTAAAAACAGATCACAAGATGATCGGAGTGGGACTTTAAAGCATAATAAACAACAAGAAAACTATTTGCCTGAAGACAGAGTTTTGGTGGATTTGATGAATGTTTTACTGAACATCTTTATTTTCTATAAGTGAATATAAATTTATAATTAACACGTAAAGCTTTTATAAAGAAAGTTTGGAGTCCTTGGTGTCATAAAAGGAAAAGATTGTTTTATTTTTCATTTTGTTCATGGCAACTTAACTATGCATAGAAGATATTTCAAACTAAAACAACTATTAACAAAAGGAGTCAGTCAGGAAAAAAGATCTTCTACCTGCTTCAACATCAGCACATAGACACAAGATGACAACAACAACAAATGATATTAATAATAGACTCTTAAAATATTTGGGCTTTTTCTTCAGCCCAATTCTTGGGTTATTTATGCTGAGATCAATTTTGGGGTTGCCTACTATTCTTTTCTTTTATTTTTATTTTACCTTTTTTTTTACCAGGAAAATCCCATTGAAATAAGATCTCTTTTCTAAGGGAGACCTGGGGCAAAAGGCACAAGAGAAACATACACTTTTTGGAACAACAGGAATTTTTGGGGTTAAAGTGGTTTTATTTTAACCCGATGTTTGTTTAGTTTTTTTCTGAGTTAAAATAAAAAAGCTAGACTCTTTTAAACCTCGGTGTTGTGTTAAAAACAAACTTTTTTTTTTTTTCTTTTTTTGCAGGACCACCACATGGGCCCCCAACACCCGAGCGCAGTGAGGTACGGAAGCGCAGAGCACAAGGCCCAGCCCAGCCAGGAGAGCAGCCCTCCCACGGCGCCAGGCGGCCCAGCACGGGGACCCACCCCCGAGAGCCCCACCACCCTAGACAATACGCCCACCACCACCCAGGAGTTCTGAGCATCCCCCCACCCCAGCCCTGGGTACGAGCCAGGGCCCCCCAAGGGAGACCTGCTCCGAAGCTCCAGGCAGTTGCGGAGAGAAGAGAGCACAGCGGGGGGTCAGCTACCCCCACCAAGAGGAGGGATGACCAAGAGAAGTGGGGGTCCCCGAAGGAGTACATAGCCTGACCAGGCTCTCCTATGTTGTTACTTAGAAGGGACCCGGCACCCGAGGGTAAGGACCAGAACCCGTACCACAAGGACACAGACACCCTCCAGGCTCAGATGGAATATGATCCCCCCGCTCATGGACTTGCCAGAGGACTGAGGGATCCCTCTCCCTGCGTGGGGAGGGGGCCGCCGGGCCCAGGGGGCCGACAACTAAGAGACAAGGCCGCCGCTGCTGAAGGTCCTGTTCTCCCCACCGGGGATGGGGTAGGGGACAGAAGATCAGTAGTCCCACCTTCCTTGTGTAATGAATTTGTGTGTGTGTGTGTTGAGGTGTGTTTCTTGTGGTTGAAGGGTGTGTGTAATAAAGGGTGCAGTTAAAATTGGTGAGCAGGGCACTGAGGACATCTCCTGATTGCTTACAGGGATGTCCAATCGCCCTCTCACCAAGGAGCCCTAAATGTCTACGGTGCAGTTAAAATTGGAGGGTAGAGCACTATGAGGACATCTCCTGCTTGCTGGCAGTGATGTCCCAGCACCCCCCCCACCAAGGGTCCTACATGTCTAAGGTGCATTTAAAACCAAGAGAAGGGGGCGAAACTGTGCGGAGACCATGGGAGGGGGGACCACTGCCAAGTGGCTCGGCCCCTCGAGGTATTCCGCAAGCCTCCAACCTAATAAGTGTTCGTATGAGGAAGGAGGGGAGGTCGGGGACAGCTACCAGACTGACCCCCGATGGTGAAACAACTGTCCCCCCGCCCCCCCCAGCATTGGGCCCAAGTCTCCCCAGGGCAGAGGCCCCACCGCCCGAAAGCCGACCCCCCAGGCCCCACACCCCCCACCCCACACAAAGAGAGAGAAGCCAAGAGGGGGCCAGCCCCCAGGCGCAAGCCCCAGCCCTCCCCCCCAAGCACCGCCCTTGTGGCTGCCTGGTCAGGTACCAGCGGGCCCGAGGAAGCCTCAAGGGTCCCGTACTGGTGGTGGACCCCCCCTCTTACCCACGAAATTCCCTCCCCCTGGCCCGCTCCCCCCCAGACCCCGCCATGGTAGGCTTTTCCCGGAGCAAACGCAGGCCCCAAGAGGGTTGCCCCATCCCGTCCCAGGGCCAGAGAAGGAGTGATCCCAGCCCCCGGGTGCAGACGGGCCACCCATCCAGCGCAAGCAGACCCCAGGACCAGGGCCCCGCGCAAGCCCCCCCCAGCGCACGCAAAAGGGCCACCCCCCGAGCCAAGCCAGAACCCCACGCAATGCACCATCCACACCCCCCCCCCGCCCAGGCCCAGGAGACCACGTGGCCCCCACGCTTGCCCCACCCAGGCGCCAGACCAGATCCCCCAACCACCCCGGGGTGTAGTTTAGTTGCACCAGTTCTGATAGTTTCGGGGAGAAATAAATACCTAGATATTTGATATTGCCTGATTTGACTGGGATTGAGGTCTTTTGCGCGGCATTACCATTCAGTGACAATAAAACTAATTTGTTCCAGTTAATTGAGTAGTCTGAGATAGAGGAAAATTCATTAATAATTGTTGTTGTTTCACTAATGGAATGTGAATTGTTTAGAAAAAGTAATATGTCATCAGCATAAAGACTAATTGTATGATTGCTGTATTTAGTTGTAATTCCTTTAATGCTCTCACACTGTCTTATTGTTGCAGCCAAAGGTTCAATAAATATAGCAAAAAGAGAGGGGGACAGTGGACAACCCTGTCTGGTCCCTCTGCCAAGAAAAAACCTGTCAGAAGTCTGTTTGTTGGTTCTGACTGATGCATTTGGGTTGTGATATAATATTTTAATCCAATCAATGAAGGATTCCCCAAACCCAAACTTCTAAACAAACTATTTTTAACTATGGAGTCATTCTTTCTAAAATCCCATCCTCTTCCCAAATCGATCCAAGTCGCCAGTTTACATGAATGTAATTGCTCTCCATCAGTGTAATGTATCTAATGAACATCTGAGTATGTGCATCTGTTACTTTAATTTTTGAAAATTAATTTTCTAATCAAATCATGACTGATCATTTTAAGTCTGATGTATGTATGCACAGATTTATATCTCTTTAGTTTGTCTTATTTCGTTTTTTTTGATTACTTGAAATAAATCAATTCCAGATCCAATTTTTTTTCCTTAAACCATTTTTTAATATAACTGTGTTTGTGATTGTTTGAATTTTATATCCAGTGATTTAATACTAAGAACTGATGTGTGTCTGCCTCAGAGTTGATTTTTTTATGTTGTATGTGATAATTTTCAAGTTATTATTGAGCAGAATTTCTTATTTGGCTTTTAGCAGAATTTTCTAGTGTTTAGATCAGCTAAATCCAGGACCTTAAGCAGATGAGAATCTGCCAATAATTTATTGGTGTGATCGTATCTGACTTTTTTGATTGATAATTCTTTTCTGTAATTGAAACAGTGTGGGTGGAGTAAGCTTTACTCCAGAAGTAAAGTAGAGTAGAAGAACAGTGCAGCATATGCAGAGTTACAAACCCCAATATATTCCTTTTTTAAGTCGTCTATGTGAGCTTTCCTTTTCCAACCAGCCCAAAGATTGACTGATTTACTACTTCAACCAGCGTTCATTAACACAACAAAAACAAGAAAAGAATCAGAAAGTGCTGCATTTGAGTACCTGTTGGTTTTGTTCTGGTTGACAGAGTACATCTGCTTCCTCAGCCAGCTGGAGAAACAACAAGAGTCAGATATTTTGTCAGATGATAAATTGGTTGGAAAAGTTTGATAGTGTGAAAAAAATCAATCATTATTTCTTCTTAAACAGGACACATCACAGTGCAGAGCAGGTACAGGTCATGTTAAAGGGCTTTGGAAACGATGATGTTTGGGGATTTTATTCTGAAGGGGCAGAAAACCGTACCTTTCTATAAGAACTTGAGTTGGAGCTGCCTGGGTCTCCTGTCTCAGCATTTCAATTCCTGTGAGCCACTTCTGCGCCTCGTCCACAGAATCAGCTGAAACATCCCCATTTCACACCACGTGAGAACATCGCTTCAATTTCTTTTAAGCATCATCACACCTGCCTGACCTGCTAAATATGCCTCATCTGTACTGCCCAAACCCCCAGAAACGGACTATAAAACCATGAAACTGATGAAACACATGGAGGCAGTCATACTTTTTACTGATGGGGGGTCAAACCCAAATGGAAAACAGCTCACCTCCCAGACTGAGAGTGCTGAGAACAAACTGGGATCCGTAGAAGATGGTGAAGCAGGTGTTCTCGCTGTGTTTGTCTTTTCCATCTTTGAAGCGCTCAAAATCCTTGGAGTTTCTCCCTGGACGAATCTCCCTGATCTCTAACAAGTCCACTGAAACACAATACAGATTTATATTTCTGCAAAACTCCAAAACAATTCAGTGTTGTTTTGTTGTTTACTGAAACTAAAGCTTCACAAAATAATCACAATTCCAGTAACACAAACCTATTTTTTAACTAAATAAAGATGTTATTAATACACTTCCATTATTGAATTTGATGATATGTCTCCCCAAAAATGTTGCAAAGGAGGATGGCTGGAGTGAGGAATATGGAATGAAAGAATGAGCTTAACCCCGATGATGTGTTTGGGTGAAAAGTGACCCATTTTCATACTTCAAAACGGGTCAAAAAAGAGAGTAGCTTTGAGAAAACCATTCATGTCTAATCAGAAAATACTCACAGACTCCATCGGTCTTGTCAGCGGTGCGCGTCCATGCTACCTGCCGGGTCTCCATGATCACCTGCACGGTGAGCCTCTCAGCCTTCTGCCGAAACACCGTCATGACCACGCCCATCTCCAGGTCCCGTTTGATCAGGATCTTCTTGTATTCCGTCATCTCGCCCTGCTGCCCCACACCAGCCATGCCTGCTGCTACTGGAGCAGGACAAAGAAAAGCCATGAGCTGCTTTCTCTTCAATGAACACATGAAAGATGCTGCTGACACTGTTACGTTTTAAAGTAACCGGCTTGAAATCATGAAATAATTTTCCGTTAAAATACAGTTTTATATTTACTGTAAAACCCGTGTCTTTTTCAAGGACAGTTTCTGCAGAGCGGCAGGATTTCATTAGAAATCCACCTATGAGTTGTGGGCGGGACTGCAAGCCCGCCCCCCTTCCCATTGCTGAGAGCTCAGAGCAGTGAGCTAAAGAAGCTCTTTTTCAAACTGCATTTTTTCAACTAATAAAAAAATACTCATAAATGCAATTTTGATCTAAATTTTATTTCTGTATGTATAAGAAAAATGCCACAAAAGATGCCAAGAATACAGAAAAATCTGATTTTCAATGGAGTGAGTTTTTCAAGAGAAAAAGACATAAGATGAAGCTCCTGTCAGGCATTTTCCAGTCAATTTAAGTTGAAAAACAATGAGGCCTTGTGCCTCGTTCACATTTTACAGAATGAGTCACCATCATACATTTTCCACTTGGCAAAACTTCTGCTGTAACTGAGCTTTAGAAACAAGCAATCCTCCCTCAGCAAGTTTCTCCCTTTCAAACCTGATGCCGAATGACACTCTCAGTTTTTAAAAACCTTTCAAGTAAACCCTACAGGTTTGCTGAATCATCTCTAGTCAGTGTAAAAAATTCTCTCCGTTCTGAGAGCATTTAGGTGGTTCAGTTTACTGTCAGACTAAATTTAACTTGAATTTGGGGTTTAACGTGTGAGAGCTTTTAAAACTGTTCCCATGGGAACCACTAAAGGTCAAACACACCTTTCGCTTTGATGCAGTCATTTATTAATGCTGGTGAAGAAGTTATTTTAGATCGACAAGCAGCATTTTACTATGAACAGTTGGAAGCATGGGAAAAGACTTTTTTAAACTTTTGTCCAGCAGCCAAAAACAATCAAGTTATCAGCACCCACCCAGAGGTGGACTTACAATTAGGCAAAGGTGGGGAATTGCCTGAGCCCCCAATACCTTGGGGCCCCAAGCTGAATACTAAACAAAAATGTCTAAAATAAATACCAAGCCTGTCATTATCTAACTATGCTACAACATTTGGTAAAATCAGTGTATTAAATTATATGTATACGTACATACAGAGGTTGCTGTACGTATGAACTAAAAAAAAAAAAAATCAGCATTTGACGTGGTTGCTGCTTCTTTCAGCTTCAACACTTTTATGAGGAATCCCTGTTTATGGGTCTTTGTTCTTCCCTGCACTGAGTCAGTTAAAAAAAGCCAAGCTAAAAGCCCACAGACACGTCCACTGACATACATTATGTAACATAATGAGTAATGCATTCACAGCAATGCATTCTAAAAAAACGCACTCTGATGAAAATGGTGTTTTTAACAGGTTCCTGTTGCATTTTTCTGATAATGGAGAACATCTAAAGAAAAGTACACTTAAAATTGCATTTCTGAGTTTATCTTTATTTAAATCACCGTGAATCAGAAGCAGACAAAAAAATGTGGTTTGAAAAAGATCGTATTTGTGACATAGAAAATCTACTGGGGGAGCCACAAGCTCCCTACTCCGCCCCATTCAGATGCATCCACTTGCAAACAAATAGATCCATGTGTCATAGACCAGAGTCTTAACTTTAGTTTTTCTGGAGTTTTGCATGGATTTTTTTTAATTGCATGTTCTTTATTGCTTATGGTGCATTTTTTTTAGTTTTTATTTTGTTTGTGGTGAATTTTTAAGCTTCAGCAAGTCTGACTAGACACTTTAGGAGGATGCGTTTCAGCTGCGAACAGACCAACCTGCTCGCCGTGCTGCAGGACACACCCCCAAGAGCTGGAAGAGGGACCAAGTGAAAAAAGTTAAAAGGAACAGCCTGGGTGGAGGGAGAGGGGGCCCGGAGAGGGGGCCCGAGACGTCAACAGCCAGCCAGTCAGTTAGTCAGTTCAAAGAAAGAGGGAGATCACGTCAGCGGACGGAGGTGCAGCCAGTCAGCTGACTGCTCTGCGGAAGGAAGGATTGTGACGGCCGCTGTGGACAGGAAAAGAGCACGCCGAGAGACCTGAGCGTCGCACGCAAGGGCTTTTGATGGGGCAATTAAAGGCAAACTATTAACATAATCCAGTGGGGGTCCTCGGGCAAGACCCTTAATGCTACTGCCTACCTCATAACCCATGAGAGACAATGAAACGCATGTCATGCCGGCTCAGACGTCGCCCGGCCAAACAAAGTCTGCGTCAGGTGCTAGAGAACCACAGCTCCCTGATGGAAAGGGGGCAACTGGAACAAGCCAAAAATGGACTAGATGTGAGGATGGAATTTTACTACTCAAGTAATCCTACTCAGAGAGGTTACATGCAGAGAATGTGGAGTGAATGGATGCTTTGGAACCCACAATCAAGGCTAACTGCTAAAGAACTAGTAGCTCAATGTTCTAACATCCACAAACGGCAACTGCAACTCACAACTTGAGATTTATGAAGTACAACACAATTTTACCACCAAGGGAGGGCCACAACATCAGGTCAGAGAGGAGGCTATACCACACTCCCAACCAGAACTTGGGAACACAGCCCTTATAACCACTGTTACGCTGAGCGAGGCGGCAACTGACCTGAAAGACAAGATCGTGTCTAGAATGATCACCAGGCAACCCCGACACCAACTACAATGGTTGAGTGAAGTACCACCTGAAAGTCTCCTGTAAACTGTGAATGAAGCATTCAGGGAAATTCCTACCACAACAATCCCAGAAACCAATGAGCTGGTTTACGCTTTCAGCAGCAGTGATCCTTGAAATGCTTGGCAATAAGAAAACAATACCCACCATGGAGCAACAGTTGGAGGCTAACATCAAGACAGCTCAGAAGGAAGTGAGTCAGATGACAGAGGCACACAGGAGACAATGAAGCCAGACAGATAAACAGGCTGTACGCAACTCAACCTGTGAAAGTGTACACTCAGTGACAGTCTCAAAATAACAGAGCAGACTCACCAAGGCTGGAAACTGAACAGTACTGGAGAAGTATATGGAAGAAAGAGGCAGCTCATAACAGCAATGTTATGCAGCTCTGTCCCCACTGCTGTTCTGCGTGGGTCTGAACCCTCTCAGCCAAATAACCAACAAAACTGGCTATGGGTACCGACTCAGGAATGGGGCCACCATCAGTCACCTCCTCTACATGGATGACATCAAGCTCTACGCTAAGAGCGAGCGCGGCATTGACCCCCTGACCCACACCACCAGGATCTACAGTACTGACACTGGGATGTCATTAAGGCTGGAGAAATGCAGTCGGATGGTGACAAACAGAGACAAGGTAGTCCACACTGAAGGGGTCTCTCTCCCAGAAGGAACAATAGCAGACATTGAGTACAGTTACAAGAATTCCACAAGAAAATGGCAACCTGGAGCAGGCAACAAGGAAAACCGCAACAGCCACATACCTCCAACGAGTAAGGCGAGTCCTGAGAAACCAGCTCAAAAGCAAGAACAAAAGCAGAGCAATAAACTGTTATGCCAGTCATAAGATACCCTGTAGGAATAATCAGATTAGATACAGACCATGGATGTTAAGACACAAAAGCTCCTCACCATACATGGAGGGTTTCATCCCAAATCCAGCACCCTGAGACTGTATGCTAGCCGCAAAGAAGGAGGCCGAGGACGAGAGAGCATGGAAGCCACAATCCAGGATGAAACATCCAAGATGCATGAATACATCAAGCTCAAGCCCCGACTGACAGTATGCTCAGAGAATGTCTCAATGGACTGCAGAGGATGCTGTGCTGGAGGTCAAGCCCCTGCATGGATGTACCACTGAACCATAACTGAAGTGGCTGATATCAAGAAGTCCTACCATTGGCTAGAAAGGGCTGGTCTACAGGACAGCACAGAAGCGCTCATCCTGGCAGCTCAGGAACAAGCCCTGAGCACCAGAACGATAGAGGCTCAGATCTACCACGCCAGACAAGACCCAAGGTGTAGGCTGTGCAAAGAGGCGCCTGAAACAATCCAGCACAAAACTGCAGGGTGTAAGATGCTGGCCAAGAAAGCATACATGGAGCACCACAACAGAGTATCTTGGATAGTATACAGGAACATATGTGCAGAATATGGACTGGAAACCTACAGAAAAAGTGATGCATCTACAAAAGTACTTCTAACAGACTCAGAAGCTCTTCTGAAATGTTTATGGTAGGGCTGCATGTGGGTAACAGTTGCTTTTTGAGACGTGTTTGCTGGGTGTTAATGTTTAATATCCTCCCCTTCATCAGTTTTTTTAAATACATGTAGGAAAGTGTTCTTTTTGACACTCGAGCTGCGATTCCACAATTGTAAAGCGAAGTGTCACATAAAGGACTTCCTGCTGTCAAAAGCAAAGTGTGAAAGCGAAATTGAGAAAGACACAGCAGATTCTGTGGACATTCTCAGGTGTGTTGAACTTCTGAGCAGGTCCGGACATGGACAGACAGTGAAGTCTGTGCTTCAGTCTGACTGCAGCCTGGACAGACCTCGTCTTTCATCTGAGAAAGTTTTCAATCAGGGGAACTGTGAGGTGCCGTAATAGTTCAATTACATGTATCCAGACACAGCATGAAGACCCAAAATAGCAATGAGTTTTCTTCCTTGTGCTTTAGTGACCAACGTTTTATGAAATTACTTGTCACTTTAATTTGGCACAAATTCTAAAAATCCCAAAGTTTAAATAACAAAATCTCTTTGAACTTTGTGAAGAAAAAACACCATCTTAAACCTATAGAATTCTTTTTTTTTTATTGTGCACTCACAGTAATCACAACACAAATCTCCCAGAAGGAAACCCCAACACAGCTGGGTCTGTGGTGAAGTGGGATGCAATGGCCTGAAAATCATGATGTGGTTTTATCTTTCTGGGTTTTTTTTATGGCTAAAACCTTCACTTGCTTAAGTACATGAGAACATTCATTCACTAATTTTCTCAACCTGCTTTGTCCCTTTTGAGGTCACAGGAATGCCGGAGCCTAACCTGGCCACTTGTTAGGCCACAAGTTTAATAACATAGACATAAGGAACATGTTTTGTAATAGAATAGAATAGAATAGAATAGAATAGAAACATAAGTCATACAGCAGAATTAAAATGGAAGTAAAATATCATTCATAAACTTGAGAACTTAAAAACCTAAAAACTTTAAAGCTTAAGAAGTTAAGTGCTTAAAAATGCAAACATACAAATTTGGGACTGGTAAACAAAGAGTGCTGTGCCTGATGTTGATGACGGCTTGAATGATTTCATTCTCCAAAGTGTTAAGACAATAGAAGAAACCAAAAATAAGATTTCTCAAGTGTTTGGTGAGTCTTAACTCCTACACCAACGAACATGTCACTCTTGCAGGTTTTAGTAATTCCATTTTCTCTTATGTTCCACCTTTACATTCAGTTTTCTTCACTGACCCTTCTCCATCTTCAAAAATATATTAATTTATATTTTTTAGGTCTAAAGATTCCACACACACTCCCATAGATGGCATGTAGGTGTATACCTTAACAACTGGATGTATTTTAGTTGCATTTTAGCCACATGCTTCCATTTTTTTCTCTGTCTGAAACTCTCATCTTTTTACTAAGCTTTATTTCTGTCATTTCTCATCACAAGTGGATTCACATACATAATCATTTTGACATGATACTCATAAAATTATATAAAAATTATACTGTATTTATTATAGTTAAATTGCAATGTCAAAAAACTATTTTATTCTTGTTTTGACATCATTATTTAACTCTGAAAAACCCAAGAGCAATTTTTTTCCTAAGCTTTGAAAGACTTCTAGTCTTTTTTTAAATTCATTTAGGGTAGCCACAATAACAGTGACCAAAACTTTAAACTAAGCTAAGCTAACCTAAGATTCATTCATTTTCCAATCCGCTTTATCCCTTTCGGGGTCACGGGGTTGCCGGAGCCTAACCCGGCTACTCATGGGCGAAGGCAGGGTACACCCCTGGACTGGTTGCCAGTCTGTCGCAGGGGCCACAAACACACACCCATGCACACTCACATGCACACCTAGGGACAATTTAGAGTAACCAATTAACCTATGAAGCATGTTTTTGGACGGTGGGAGCGGAGTCCCCGGAGAAAACCCACACATGCACGGGGAGAACATGCAAACTCCACACAGAAAGGTCCCCCAGCCAGGACTTGAACCGGGAACCTTCTTGCTGTGAGGCAGGAGCGCTAACCACTGCGCCACCGTGCAGCCCCATAAGATAAGATAAGATAAGATAAACTAAACTAAACTAAACTAAACTAAACTAAACTAAACTAAACTAAACTAAACTAAGCTAAGCTAAGCTAAACTAAACTAAACTAAACTAAAATAAAATAAAACAGAGGCAAAATTTGACCCAATGGGCTCTCTAAGGTTAAAAGATGTCCTACTTCTCTTAATTTTCTGCTAATACTTTATACTTTTTAAACATTACGCTAAAAAGTTTTGCAAATAATACAATTTTTTTCCCTCATTAATTTAGTTAGGCATAGACATTATTGAGAATATGATATAATGTCTATAATCAAAAATAATGCTCTTTATGTTTCCCTTTTGAATTTATTTAGTCAATAGCTAGTAGATGAGAACAAAAAAGTTTATCCTGTTCTTATTTTTTCTTTTTTTACATGGTCCTTGATTAAAAATATGATAATAATAAATGATTAATAAACACAATAATCCAGATCTCTTCTACAACCAGATAACTCATCACATCTTCCTCATGAATTCTGCTGTCACTGCAGAAACATCTGATGCTCAATGATAAAACTAAATGACAAATTATCATTTTGCCGCCACATAAACTCATATAGAAACTACAACAGTTTCACAATAGACCTTTTCAATGCAAATTCTGGTTTTCAGTAATGAGGACAACATTGTTTTGTTTTGTGTTTCTATTTTATGGTATTTTTGTTCCTGAAGTATTATTCATAGAGTGCATTTCTCTGGCAGCCAATCCTAAAATCAGCTTGAGTTTTGTTACCAAAAGCATCTCTTAACAAAATTTTAATAAAACTTCAGGTTTGAGATCCTTACTCACTTGAATTTAATTTCTGTATGAGGACAGTTTTCAAAGCAGCTGTGATGACGGTCAGGATCTGCTCCTTTTCTCCAAAAATCGAAACCAAAACCTGAGCTCTTACATAAACCGGGTTTCAGCTTTGCATCTGGTAAAAACCTGCTTCTGAGATTCAGTTTTTGGATTTGCAATTACCCTTGGTGCCTGGTGATATTATTGACCTATTTAAACAGAGAGACAGAGCCTGGAACAAGCATAAACATACTAAATTGCAATGTGACTGGGATAAATACAAACAGTTACGTAACAAATGTACAATAACTAGAAATACTAAAGCAAACTATTTTAGGAATAATCTTGCTAATGACTTTAACAGTCCAAAACAACTTTGGAGAAAATTAAAATATTTACTTTGAAAATCTAAATGCACTAGTTTGCATTTTTCCCAAACACCTCAGGTACAATCCTCAGTCTCCCTCTCTGATTCAACTCCCAACACTCATCCTAGTGATAGTTTTTTTGCATTGAATTGAATTTTTTATTTTAATATGCATTAAATGTATTACATTTGCAGCTTCTGCTTTGTCATCTCCATTAGCTGAGCTGTTTAATGTGTTCTTTTTCTCCTGTAAAATACCTCTTGCTTGGAAAACTGCTAAGGTTATTCCATTACATAAGGGAGGCGAGACCCAAGATTTGAAAAACCACAAGTTAATTTTGAATAAAACAACATCATACTCCATGCTATTCCAGAAACAAAACATTAATGCTGAGAGAATAATACTATATTTGCATTTTTAGATTTCTCTCCACCGAAGAAAAATGAGACATTAAAATACCTTAGTGTTTGGCTAGAAACGGATTTATCTTTTAAGACTCATATACAATATGTTACATATAGAATAAACTATATTCCAATACTTGACTATCTAGACATAATTTTACTTTAAAACTACCTCAGCCAACATACGATCTTAAGATGTCATGTACAACAGTCTCCGTCGTTTTGTTCTCCGCTGCGCTGCCCGCCTCATTATACAATGTACCAACAGTTAGGTTGGTTTTCACCATCAGTCAGAAGGTTTCATTTTTTTACTGTTCATTTTGAAATGCATTCATCTTGTTTTTCTCCATATTTTAAGCAGTATCAATCAACTCACAACACAACCTCAATTACACTGATCACATTTGTTTTCTTGTCCTCAGATTTGATAGAAAACCAGAAAAATGTGTCTTTTGAGTTCGAGCTCCCAGCGAATGGAATAACCTTCCCTCTTCATTACATACAGATATATCTTTAGGATTTTTAAGAAAGCTCTTTCAGCACATTTACAGGATAGTTGCACTTGTTTTCATCACATAAATTAAATCATAAATGTTTTTTACCCTTTAAATGTTTTATGTTTGTGTTTTGGTTGTTTGTTTTTTCTTTATAATGTCTTTGTTTTGTGCTTTATTTGTAGACATAAGAATTCAAATTTCCAAAGCTGGATTTTTTTTTGGGGGGGGGGGGTTCAGCCACTAAAATAAAGCCATTTGCACAAAAACCTTATTTTTATATTTGATTTGCAAATGAAATTATGTTAAAGATTAAAGGAGCACAGAAAAAGACACGCTTTTATTATTTCTACTAGTCAGTTTTGTTGTGACATTGGAATAAACTTCATTCTTTTAGGTTTGGGAGTTGGGTCAATAATTGACTTGACCATTCAAGTGCAGCGTACCATGTTTCCAGCCGATGTTTCCAGTGAGGGACAGTCCGGGAGAAGATCCACCGCCCTGTTTGTACTAACAAATTTGCTCCTACTGATATGGCAGTAACTATGTCCTCCCGGGTAATTGGACATGCAGGACTGGACACATTTGGTTGGCTTAAACTGAACCACAGTTAATTTCCCCTGATAATCCAGAACAAAGTTTCAGTCTGAACACACCAGAGGTGATGCTGGTCCAGGACCAGGAACCGCTCTCTGACCCATCTTTGGAGGTGGTTTCAGTTAGTTTCTAATCAGACTGAGCTCAGATTCCCTCTGAATTTTCTCAGTCTGAATAGGCTCTGTGCTCGGAGCGAAACAACTGGACCAAAACGGCCACCGTAGCCGGGCATATTAGGATGCAAACCAGAGTAGGCAGGAAGCTACCATTGAGCAAATGTGGATCAACAATGAGACCCAGCAACTCATTGAAATGTGGTGGGATAAATGCAGGCTCATTAAAAAACTTTTAAGGTGACACTCATTGCTTCTCCCACTGTTTTCCCGACAATCTATATGTCATAAACACTTATCAGCGTACCTTCTTGGCCGTCGTCTCCTCAGTAACCGACTTACAGCATGCCTTTGCCATTACAAAGTAGCAGACATTCAAAAATAATCAGTGAAATATAAAGTTGGAATAAGTGAACTATCCCGACAAGGATTGCAAAACGTGACTTCCATTATTCTTTCTATTGTTGCTTTGCCCCGCCCTGACCAATGACTAAAGAGATCTTTGGTTTCGTTTACAAGTAGATGCCAGTCTGAATACAAGTCCAGGCCTTACCCAGTGTCCTACATGTCTTTCAACCAACCTGCCATTGAAGCTCTTTATTGGCTAAACACACCTGATCCAGATAATCAACAGCAGATAAGGCAGGGTTTCTGGAAAACCAGCAGGAGGGCGGCGCTCGTGGATTTGGGCACTCCTGCCCTTGGACAAACTGTCTGCTGCACGGCAGTAGTTAATCAGAAACGCACCTCAGAGTTGTGGGTGGGACTGTTGGCATGGAAGTAAGCATCCGCTGATATCCCATCACCCCTTTGTTTTCACCCCCTCCCGCTAGCTCACAACCCTTCACCACCCCACGCTATCATTAGCGGAGCAACATAAATGGCGAACAATATTAGAGCAATTCAGCCTTACAGTTTAGAGTCAGACGGCAGATCAGACGAGGAAAACAAAGACACACATGGAGTGATTTGTCTGCAACAGAAGGAAGCGGAGCGAGAGACTTTGCGCCCCCCATTTCAGTTGCTGCGTCACAGCTTATTCAAACTGCTTTTTTTTTTAAGAAATATTCAGAAATACAATTTTCTTAAATTATTTTTTCCTCCATCAAGAGAAAAATGCTACAAGAACATGTTGAAAACACAATTTTCATTGTAGCCCTAATAGTTTCCTGTCCAGCATGAAGCTAAATATAGATTCTGTATTTTTTAACCCCAGATAAATTTAGAATTCAAAAATATTTCCTCTATTATTATTAGTCAAGAAAAAGCTACATTTATGATTTGGAAAACTACAAAAGAAATCATCTTTTTCATCTTTCACGATGCTTAGATGATGCTCTGAACTCACATGTTCTGTTTACATTCCACATAAACCTGAATGAACTTTTATTCTTTGTGCAAAATGCTCATCTAAAGAGAACCTGCTTCTGTCCAGGTAACAAACATTACTGCACTCAGCAGCCAAAAACCACATAAGCCAGGAACTTATCACAGTCCAAAGTTTCCAAGCTCTGGAACTCCTTTGATTATCTATCATGACCTAAAAGGCTGTGAATCTTAACATTTAAGGGGAAAAACATCAAGATTGGATATGCGGATTCTCAAAAAAGTAAGACTTATAAATGCTTATGAAATGAACACATTGTTGAAGGAAGTTCGGACTGCGAGCTTGATCAGGAGCAACCATTGTACTTCCAGTCAGTCGAAAGCAAAAGATTAACCCAAATACCTCAATCTCGCCCGATATTTATTCACTGACATTCAGATGATTTTTCTTCCTCATTTCAAAAACAGAATCAAAGAAATGAAAATACATTCATGGATAAAAAAAGAATCCAAACTCTTAAGTTATCAAACATCTCCTAATTTCTGTTTAACGCTGAATGCAGCAAACGTTTCTTTTTGAGATATGAGTTTCACTTTAACTAGATGTTTTCCCATCTGTTTCAAAGTAAAATCAAATGAAGCGTAGACAGTGGTGTGAGCTGTTTCCTCTTTTTCTGTTCCCAGGCGATCCTGCAACCCTACGCAACCCACTCACTGTGTTAGACATTCCCTCCAGCTTTACCTTCAAACTTTACTTTGAAAGTAAGCAAAAACAAAGCCTCGTTCAATGATAAATAGAAAATAATACACAAAAAGCCAAGATAGGACTTAAAAAGTTCTTGTTTTCCTTCCAGCAAACATGGAGGATTTGCTTGTTTTGACATGAAGTTATCTTCTGTTTTCATAAAGCTTCAACTAAAAGGACAAAATTGAATAAAATCAACATGCCCTTATTTTAATTAGGAACTCAAACTGGCATAACGGAGTCAAATAGGGAAAAAAGGAACAAATGAAGTGTAAAACGAATCCAAATTTACGGCTAAAAGGCCTCAAAAGTCAAAGCCAGAAATCATAATCAATACAGGCTAGCAAGGCTTTGAAAAACATGAACATAAACTGAGTCTAATGCAGTTTCCATGTCAACTAAGCAACATAAACATAATTTAAGTGAACTTTCGCCCATCACAAATATAAAAAAGACAGTCTTGATGGTGCTTGTTTGCCTGCTGGCTCACAGGCGGCCAATCTATTAAAATTTGAAACACAAGGTGCTTTTGTGAGCGGGACAGAGCCAATGCTTCTTCTGCTCTGCAAAAACCTAAACCACAGTCCAGAACCGTTTCCTTATGAGGTCAGAAGTTCTACCAATCGACCACAGCATCCTCACTTTCAGAAGGATTCAAAGAGCTGCACAAGGACTACTGTAGTACTCAAGTACAATCCTAGTATTTAGCATTCAAATTATGTTCCTTTTTTGATATTGTTTTACTTTTACAGGCCACAAAATAATGTTACTACAGAAAAATGTGAGAATTGCAACTTTCTCCAAATGTAAAACACACAGTGCACCTTTATGCACCAAATTAACCATGCTAAACATTTAAAATATTAATTTGCTCCTGATCTGTACATTTGCATAAAGTGAACTTTCCAATACCAATAATTACTTGAATCACCAAATTCCTCAGCATTCAACAAAACAGACTCCTAATCTTTGTACAAAAGAATGCATCAGCAAGTTTCCATAAGAAATCGGAATACTCACACTGACCTACCTTCAAAACGCCGTCACAAAATCAAAATTTTGATTTGTAAGCCAAATACTAATTATTTTAGGTAAATTATTTATTATTTATTTGCCATACGCCATTCTAGTCCTTTGTATTTTCTTTAATTCATGGTCTTTTGCTTCTTGTGGTGTGGTCTCAAAAGAATCTTTTTGGCTTCTTCCACCACCCTGCATGCTTTACAGTTGTATTCAAGGTAAAGGTTCTCGTTTATCTGTTTTATAAAACAGCTGCTGCAGCTGCACCTGCAGGTTTCCGAGCCGTCATTAATTCCCATCCCAACTGGCCGTTTTAGCTGCGGGCAGGTCGTGACCCTGCAGGCGCAGCTGCAGGCGGCCGCAGCAGCTGCAGGCGGCCGCAGCAGCTGCAGGCGGCCGCAGCAGCTGCAGGCGGCCGCGTGGCAGTCAGACCGCCTTCTGCAGACGCGCGGCAGCGGAACAAGCGGACTTCCCGTCTTCAGCGCCGCCGCATCGCAGACACAAACCAGCCGTTCAAGATCACAAACAGCCACTTACCGTCGGACTCGAGTCGCTTCTGCTCCGAAATGAAGAAAGCCGGTCCTCTATCTGATCATGGTTTGGAAGCTGACAGCTGAAAAAAGCGGGGGGCGTTTGGCGCTGACAGAAACAGCAGCTGGACGGTCGGTTCCTCTATCTGCGCTGGGATGGAGGAACTAAGGAAGTAAAAGTTGACTTGCATCACACACAGAGCATGCAAGTTTTTAAGAAGTCCGGAAGCAAGGACGGTATCTATGCAAATGAAGGGAGGCTCGGGGCTGCTGCTTTCAGCTCTGGTGGCCAAAGCAGCTTTCATCTCACTCTTTTAAGAAGAAATATGTTTCTTTAGCTGCAATAACTGAGGGCACCGTTTTTTACTGATCAGAAAGTCAACCCCAAAAAAGTTATTACAAGCATAAAATTTGCAGAATACAACTGTTTTTAAAAAAAATGTCACCTTCTTTGTGCTTTTTTTCCTGACTGTCCTCTTCACCCACCTTCTTCATGCATTGATGTTTATCTGACCAACTCCAAACATATTCACAGCAGTAGTCATGAAAAAACAAGGATTCATTCATATTTTCTGCAAAATCTATCAATTTTGGGCAAGAAAATTGACTGTCACAAATGTTTTAGGTTTCTTAAGATTACATTTGACATGGAATAAAGAAAAAAAGTCAATTCATTATGTTTTTAATGCAGATTTTTTTTTTAAAAAAAAAGGTCAATTATTTTGTTTTAGTGTAAATTCTACATAAAATAATTGACATACTTGTGTTTTTCTACACAAAAACATCAAAAATGTCAATTCTTTATGATTTTAGGTAGAATTTGAGAATTGACTTGAAACAGACTTTAACTAAGCAGAACCTCAGACAGTGAATTCCTTTTTCAAAAGGAAAATTAACAAAACAAATTATTAAAATGTACTTTTTAAAACTCTAAAACGGCTAAAGTCTGTGCAGTTCTTTATTTTTAACATCCATTTTTTACTGTCACTTGGTAGTGGGTCAGTAATGGTTTTGTGGGGTTATGGACCCAGGACATTTGTTGGTTTTGTGTTTGGTTTCCACTTCCTGTTTTATTTTGTTGTTGGTTGTTACTTCCTGTGTTCTCTCCCTCCTTAATTGGCACACCTGGTTCCACTTACCTCAAACCCTCCTCCTGTTATAGGTCTTCGTCTCCCCTGCACTGGTTGTCGGGTGGTTTTTGTACCTTCATGGATTTGTGTTCAGTTTTCGAGTTCCTATTCAAATAAATGAGTGACTTTGTATTTACGAGTGTCGTCTGCATCTGTGTTCTCACGTCAACCCTGACATTACCATCCGACCTCTAACATGGACACAGCAGACGCGGAGACGTTACGGGCACTATTCCGCCAGCAAGAGGAGCAGATTTCTTGTCTTCGTCAAGGGTTGCTGGAGATGTCAAGCCGTCAGGAGCGACAATTTGCCGCGTTGGGTGAGCGTTTCGAACAACTGGCGGAGCGGGTTCAACATCCACCGTCTTTCCCCTCGCCACGCCCATCGCCTTCCATGCCGGTCCAGGGGACCTTGGATGGAGTTCCTGTCGCTCCTGCTGCACAGCTGGCCCGCACAGAGAGGTTTTCCGGGGACTCCGGGGACTGCCGGGCCTTCATTACCCAGTGTGAGCTCCACTTCCAGTTACAGGCTCCTCACTATCCTACGGAACACGCCAAGGTGGCCTTCATTATTTCTCACCTCACCGGCAGAGCCGGAGCATGGGCTACCGCCGAGTGGCAGCGTGGAGCCCCTACCTGCGCATCTCTCTCGGCTTTCCTGGAGGCTTTCCAGCAGGTTTTCCATTATACCAAGCCAGGCATGGAGGCAGCTCGTGCGCTTATGAGATTAAGACAGCGGGACAGAAGGGCAGCTGATTATGCCATAGAGTTCCGGACCTTGGCCTCCACTAGTGGATGGGACACTACTGCGCTCACGGACGCTTTCGTGGAGGGACTGTCCGAGGAATTAAAAGAGACTAATCTCGCTGGAGTTACCAGCTACCTTGGAACCTCTCATCGCCCTGGTTATCAAGATTGATAACCGTTTACAGGACCATAAGGAGGAGCATGACAGGATGGTTCCCCGCCAACCTCGCCGGCCCACCAACTCACCTGCCTGTGCTGTTTCTCCCGCAGAAACCCCGTTGCAAGTGCAGGAGGAACCCATTCAGCTCGGACGGGGTAGACTGTCTGTTTCCGAACGACGGCGGCGGATGGCGGCAGGTGAGTGCCTTTACTGTGGTAAGCGGGGTCATTTCTGCAGGGAGTGCCCTAACACCTCTGCTCGTTCAGTAAGAGTGAGCGCGCTGACGAGCGGTGATTCGGCGCTCACCATTCCAAAACCTGCTTCCTGCTTTTTACAGATTCGATTAATGTTTCATGGGAGGGGGGGTTTCTGTCAAAGCTTTAGTGGATTCAGGAGCAGAGCAGAACCTCATGGACGCCGAGCTAGCGAAACAGGTCGGTCTTAAGTGCGAGTTGTTGCCCCGTCCATTACAAGTGGTCTCCCTTAACGGTCAAGAGGTAGCCTCAATCTCTTATATCACCGAACCTATTCATCTTATTATTTCAGGTAATCACCACGAGATTACCCGTTTTTTCGTCTTTTCCTCCGCCCAGAACCCACTGGTTCTGGGTTACTCCTGGCTTATGGCGCACAACCCAGTCATTGACTGGCCCTCCAGTCGGGTCTCTGGCTGGAGTGAGAGATGTCACACCACCTGTCTGCGCTTAGCTCGGCCTCCTGGGGAAGATCCCGCTGTCCCAGTAGGGCGGCCCTCACCTGACCTATCCGAGGTACCGTCGGAATATCACGACCTAGCTGAGGTGTTCTCCAAGTCACGAGCTCTCTCCTTACCGCCTCACAGGCCTTATGACTGCGCTATAGAGCTTCAACCTGGCGCTACCTTGCCTAAGAGCAGGTTATATAGTCTGTCCAAACCCGAGAGAGAGGTCATGGAACAATATATTGCTGAGTCTCTGAATTCTGGACTTATCAGACCGTCTTCTTCACCAGTGGGGTCCGGGTTTTTTTTTGTTGGGAAGAAAGACGGGTCTCTCCGACCATGTATTGATTATCGAGGGCTAAATGAGATCACTGTCAGAAACAGTTACCCCCTGCCTTTAATGAACTCAGCATTTGAGGCATTGCAGGAGGCCAGGATTTACACCAAACTGGACCTTCGCAACGCCTACCATCTTGTGCGCATCAGAGCCGGTGACGAATGGAAGACCGCCTTCACCACTCCTCTAGGACATTTCGAGTACCTGGTTATGCCGTTTGGCCTCTGTAATGCTCCTGTTTTCCAGGCTCTGATCAATGATGTATTGCGTGACTTTCTACATCATTTTGTTTTTTTCCAGGGACACCAGCGAACATCGGCGGCATGTTCGTCTGGTGCTCCTGCGGTTACTGGAGAATAAGTTATTTGTGAAGGCGGAGAAGTGTGAGTTCCACTCTCCGTCTGTTTCGTTTTTGGGGTTTGTGGTAGCAGAGGGTGAGGTGAGACCCGATCCGGCTAAGGTGAAAGCGGTGGTGGAGTGGCCTACACCTGCTAACCGGAAACAATTACAGCGGTTTCTGGGGTTTGCCAACTTCCTCCGTCGCTTCATCAGTGGCTACAGCTCGGTGACCACGCCCCTCACGGCTCTCACCTCTACCTCTTCACCGTTCGTCTGGATGGCGGCGGCGGAGGCCGCTTTCAACAGGCTGAAGCAGCTTTTCACCTCTGCACCTATCCTGGCCCAACCTGACCCTTCCAGGCAGTTTATTGTTGAGGTGGATGCCTCTGATACGGGGGTGGGTGTGGTATTGTCTCAGCGAGGGGTATCTGACGGTAAACTGTGCCCTTGCGCTTTCTTCTCCTGCCGGCTTACTCCGGCGGAGCACAATTATGATGTGGGAGATAAGGAATTGCTAGCAATTAAGCTAGCTCTCGAGGAATGGAGGTACTGGTTGGAGGGGTCAGCTATGCCGTTCTTGGTCTGGACAGATCATAAGAACCTGTCCTATCTGCGAACTGCTAAACGGTTGAATTCCAGGCAGGCACGGTGGTCTCTATTCTTCAACCGATTTAATTTTGTGGTGTCCTATCGACCAGGTTCTAAGAATGTAAAGCCGGATGCCCTCTCCCGACAACAGGAATCGGCTGTGCAAGACGGCCAACCAGCCTCTATTCTTCCTCCCTCCTGTGTGCTGGGCGCTCTCTCCTGGCAGCTGGAGAGGGACATTAAGGCTGCCCAAGTTCAGGAGCCGGACCCGGGAGGAGGTCCTCCTAATAAACTGTTCGTCCCCAGCTCACTCAGGTCCCAGGTTCTCCAGTGGGCTCATGCTACACGACTCACCTGCCACCCAGGAATCTGCAGGACTGGCTCTTTTCTGCGTCGCCGTTTCTGGTGGCCCAGTATGACCAAGGACGTCCGGGACTATGTTTCAGGTTGTCTGGTTTGTGCCCAGAACAAGGTCAGCACACACCCGCCTGCTGGACTCTTACACCCATTGTCCATCCCGGGTCGGCCTTGGTCACACATTGCTCTGGACTTTGTTACCGGCCTACCTCCTTCTGCCGGGAGAACAGTTATTCTGACTATTGTGGACCGTTTCTCTAAGGCCGCTCATTTTGTGGCTCTGACCAAACTCCCCTCTGCTGCTGAGACGGCTAGATTGATGATAAAACATGTCTTCAGGCTGCATGGCATCCCCACAGACATGGTGTCGGATCGTGGTCCTCAGTTCATCTCACAAGTCTGGAAGGCGTTCTGTGGGGCTTTCAGGCGGAACAGACTAACCAGGACTTGGAGGCCGCTCTCCGGTGTATCTGTTCCCACCGCCAGACCTCCTGGAGCTCCTTGTTGCCATGGGTGGAATATGCGCACAACTCCCTCACCTCATCTGCTTCTGGTATGTCCCCATTTGAGTGCTCTCTGGGGTACCAACCCCCCCTGTTTCCCGAGCAGGAGACGGAGGTGGCCGTTCCGTCGGTTCAGCATCTATACCGCCGCTGTCGGCGTGTTTGGCGGGAGGCTCGGGCGGCCCTGTTGCGTTCAGGGGCTACCAACAAGAGGCTGGCTGATCGTCGACGCACTCCGGCACCTACTTACCTACCTGGCCAATCTGTCATGCTGTCCACTTCACACATCAAGCTTCGGACGGAGTCCAAGAAGCTGTCCCCCAAGTACATCGGTCCTTTCGAGATCCTGAAGGTCATCAATCCTGTGGCGGTCAGGCTGCGCTTGCCCAGGTCCTTGCGCATCCACCCGGTCTTTCATGTATCTCAGCTGAAGCCGCATGTTACGTGTCCTCTGCAGCGGCCTTCCTCTCCGCCACCCCCTCCCCGCATCATTGATGGCCAGCCGGCCTACACTGTCCGTCGCCTGCTGGACGTTCGGCGACGGGGACGTGGTTTCCAGTACCTGGTGGACTGGGAGGGTTACGGGCCTGAGGAGAGGTCCTGGGAGCCTGCTTCGCGGATTCTGGATCCTGAGCTTATCAGGGACTTTAATCGGCGGCACCGGGACAGGCTTCTCCCTGCGCCAGGCGGTGCGCCTTGAGTGGGGGGGTACTGTGGGGTTATGGACCCAGGACATTTGTTGGTTTTGTGTTTGGTTTCCACTTCCTGTTTTATTTTGTTGGTTGTTACTTCCTGTGTTCTCTCCCTCCTTAATTGGCACACCTGGTTTCACTTACCTCATCCCCTCCTCCTGTTATAAGTCTTCGTCTCCCCTGCACTGGTTGTTGGGTGGTTTTTGTACCTTCATGGATTTGTGTTCAGTTTTCGAGTTCCTATTCAAATAAATGAGTGACTTTGCATGTACGAGTGTCGTCTGCATCTGTGTCCTCACGTCAACCCTAACAGGTTTGGGGTTACATTTCTGTGGAGGGCCCCACCGCTCTCATGTGCTCACCAGAAAGTGGCCCGACTGCCAGTAGGTACCAAGATGAGATTCTCAGAGCCCTTGTGAGCCCGTATGCTGGTGCAATTCTGGGTTCTTCCTAATGCAAGACAATGCTGGACCTCATGTGGCTGGAGTGTGTCAGCAGTTTCTGTGAGACCAAGGTTTTTATGCAATGGACTGACCTGCCCGGTCCCCAGACCTGAATCCCACTGTCACATCTGGGACATCATGTCTCAGTCCATCCACCAACGCCAAGTTGCACCACGTTCCAGGTGTTGGTGGATGCTATAGACCAGGAGCGGGAGGAGATTTCCTGTAGTGTATTTTTCCTCTTAGTTTTGAGTATGATTCCACATCCAGACCTCCGTAGGTTAACTCGTTTTATTTCTATTAATAATTTAGTGTGGTTGTGTTGTCAGCAGATACAGCTATGTAAAGAATAAAGCATTTAAAAATAATTCATTAATTCAGGTAAGGGATGTTTTTGTAATTAATGTTTGGAGCATTGTGTGCACTGGAGCAGCAGCTGCTCCTAAAGCTGAGATAACTGATCAAGCGTGCATTGAAAGGTGCCTCCAAATTACCCAAATCATCTTTATTAGTCCATCAGAAAGTTCTTTCGGCAAAATATTTGAATTATTCTCTTTTGTTTTTAAAAATGCACAAAGATTATTTTGTGTGCACTATTTAACTGTTGTAAAAAATAACCATAATAATAAACTCCATCAGTTTGAAGCATCTTTATGCTAACAGGTCCAATGCAGGAAAGAGTTACTTGACTTTTTTTGAAGCATGAAGGGCGAAAAAAGTTTCCCTTTTAAAAAGCAAAAAAACCATGTAAACTCCTGGTTGCACCTGTACCACTCTTTGTGATTAAACCATATGACAGATTTGCATGAGTAACATGGCGCGGGTATTTGCATGTTTGCAGAGCAGAGAAAGGGGGAGGATGAACACAAAGCTGCCTTTCAGGCTCCAAGGAAGTCTTTGCATTTAATGCAACGCTACACCGGACGCAATTTACAAAGTCGCTCAACAGGTCATGAAGGATGATCAAAAACAACTCTGCTGCATGAAATAAAATATTTCAGACAATAGGTAAAGTATTCAGTCCACATAGCAGGTTATTCACTGCATACTCAGTACAGTTTAGTGCACAGCTTTGAACTGATACAAAGACTTTCAACACAAATCCAATCAGAGCTTCTTAGAAAATGTAGTGGTTAGCACTGCCTCACAGTGAGATGGTTCTGGTTTGAATCCCAGCTGGGTTTTTGTTTGCATAATCTCTCCGTGGATGCGTGGGTTTTCCTGTTTCCTCCTACAGTCCAAAGACATGCTTCAAAGGTTGAATGAGGACTAAATCATCTGTTATGTAAACGTGGGGTTGTGTGTATGTATGTGGCCCTGAAACAGACTGACAAACTGTCCAAAGTGTACCCTGCCTTCGGCCAATAGAAGCCGGGATAGGCCCCAGCAACCCAGTGACTCTAAACTGGAAAAAGCTGGAAATGCTTTAGAAAAGGGAAAAGTTTAACAAAAATAAATAAAATGTACGTGGGGCTTATCTTACCATTTATATTTGCTCCTTGTAGTTTTGATTCTTATTTGCTGCCTCACTGTAAACATAATGTTGCTGATTATTAGCAGTTTGCACAATAAATAAATCAAAAGAACAAAACTTTGTATTTTTCTGTAGCTAATTTACTTAAAAAACTCTCAAAAGTGATCTCTTTTTATTCTGAATTATTCTCGACCTGTAGTAAGCATTGACAAATGAAAGCTTCAACACCACAGATGGATTCGGTCAAATCTGTAAGTTTTTTTTTGTCTTCACGATGTATTTTTGATATTGCAGATGTCACGTTTTCTTAATAGTCTCGTTAAAAACTGATGGCAGATAAATACTTTGCCATTTATGTCTGAAGTATTCTTTCTGACCAAAGCATGTTGCAAAGAAAATTTCAAAAATATTCCAGGAAATTGTGTCAGCTTTTAAAAAAAGAGCACTCTGTAATTTTTTAAAGAACTAAAGCCAGTTTAGTGAGTGCATCACAATCAAAGCACAAACTGCTTTTGTAAGATTAGTAAAATGACAGGAAAAATGCCTTAAACAGACTTCAATCTGAAGATTGTTCCCTACTTAAAGGTACGTGTGTGTGCCTAACCTCCACAGAGACTCTGATGATGGTTAGGATAAAAAAAGACAGGCAAAGATGGAAGCAAACATGAGGAGCAGAGATCATGTTGACTGGGAGAAATCCTGACACATCGGCTTCAGCATTTGTTAATCAGGCAGCAAAGGTGAAGCGGCTGCTGCAGAGCTAAGCATTTATGCAGAATTTATGCAGATGGAGCAGCAAATGACGAGGCCTTTACCTCTTCATACCTGGCGTCCACACACGCGGACATCACATTTTGGCTTATATTTCCACAGCAGTTCATTCTGCTTAACTGGGGCCCTGTGACTACATGTTTAGATTGTAAGCTCAAATATTAGCTCGGGTCCTAAGAGGTTAATGTAACTTTTGCAGGACGATCACAAACCGGATCAAACATCTATGTGAGCAAAGTCCAAAGCTCCGAGCACTATTGATGAAATTGCAATTAAATCGGCAATTAAAAAATAATCATTTACTATCAATGATCAAAATGCATTGAATTAGATATCTCCCAACATACCAACTCAAAATCCAGATTCAGATGTGCTAAAGTCCATTCCAAACCGGCTTACTGGAGTCTATCCCAGGTCACCAGTTCGTCACAGGCCCACACAATCACACACATCCACACTTAAGGCGCCATTTAGAATCACCAATTATCCCATGAAGTGTATGTTTGGACTGTGGGAGGAACCCAGAGAGCTGGAGAAAACCTGTACGTGCACGAGGAGAACATGCAGACTCCACACAAGGAGGTCCCAGCTGGGATTCAAACCATAACCTTCTCCCTGTGAAGCGAGAGTGCTAACCACTTCACCACTGCGCAGCCCAACAGTTATAAAAATCTACGTGTTCATTCTGTGAAAAGAGGTAGTCGGAAAAGATTTTTGCCTCGTAGGCATAAATCCTTTCAATGAGGAGTTTTGTTCTTTGCTGAACTGACTTTGCAAACTGTCTTTGGAGCCATTTAGAGTCATTCTAACTGCATTGATGTGACTCATGGACACTTGTGAAGAAGTCTAAGATTCTTAAAGCAACAGATAAGGAATTAAAAGATCTTACATTTAATTAAAAGTAGAACAAAGTGCTAAAATCTGAGCTCTTGAACAGCTAAGACAGATTCTTTGTGTTTTCTATCTTTGTTTCTGTGATTCTAACTAGTCCTCTTCTGTGCAGAGTCTTTCTTAAGAACTGAACTTCTGGAGATGATGCTTCTCTTACCCTCCTCCTCCTCAAATACAGAGACACACACAAACCATTGTTGCAAAAGGAAACAGGTGTAAAATGTAAAACAGTCGGAATGTAAATTCATTTTCTATTTGTGGTACACTTAATTATATGCCCGATGTGTTTGAGTGTGTGCATGTACACATAGGGTGACACAGTGATGTGGTTTTCATGGACCATGTCAGAACAACAGTGAAAACGCAGGAAAGAGTTTTTCTTCCACACAGTTTCCAACAGGACACCTGCTCAGGTGAAGCCTGCTTCCTGCCCGGCAACAACAACAGCGATGGCTCACATTCTACCTGTGAACCTGAATTTATAATAACTGAACGGCTCTGATCTCAGATGCAGAAATGATATAAAGAGCTTGCATCGGTTTTACTCAATCACTACAGAGACACACAAAATTGGACATTTCCTGATCATTCCTGAAGAAAAGAAAGAAGCGTAGGTGGTGCACTTGGGGCGTGCACGACTGTTACCGCGGCCAAAATCACTGTCCAGCCACAAACCAAAGTATTCATGCTGACCCCCCATGCCCTGAGAAAAGCAAACGTTCAGTTTTCAGAATAGTTTTTTTTAATGGTTTTATGGATTCATTACACTTATTTACAATAAAATATTCAATTAAATAAAATGATAATTTTTTTATGCATAAGACATCAGAGTTGTGGTGAACTCTCAACCAGCACAATAACTGGATCTCTCTTTAAAATTATAATTCAAAAACTGCAATTTTGCAAATTAAAATGGCTTTAATGATGTTCCTTTTAATCATCTAGAGCTTTTTCTATTGAGATTATAATAAAAAAAAATTCAACTATGATATGAAAAATCAATCTTTCGCACTTAATCTGACTCTGCAGCACCTTTTCATGTTAGATAATCTGTTTTATTCCTTTAGTCAGTTGATGTGGCCTTAAAGTGTAAATCTTTGTTTTTGTTGGTTTGTTTCAAAAACGTCTTCTTTTTTTCTAATATTCAGTGTAAAATTTGTGTCCGATAAATGAAATAAGCATGTCCAATTCTTGATTCTAATTAACAAACAAATATAGCAGTTCATAATAAAGGTCCATAAAACTTGACATGTCCTAAACTTGACTTCTTATTCATTCTCTTTTATGGAAATGTAAAAAAAAAAAAAAAGAATGAATAAACTGAACAACATTGCATCCCTCAGGTCAAACTACAAATTACAACAAGGAGTCATGCTGAATTACAAATTAATGTGTTTTTTACATATATTTTGTTTTTATTACGGGAAGCAGAGTTCAAGTTCTGCCTAATTAAATGAGTGTGGTCTCAACAGTCTGTTAGGCACGGTCTGCTGGTGCTGGTTGGGGTCTGCATGAAATGTTCAGTGTATCCTGAAGAGAACAGGAAGCATCTGCGCGCGCGCACACACGCACGCACGCACACACATGATGAAGATCTGAACGGTAAATGGCTCCACAACATTTAAATAACTCTAATCCTAAATGTAGTCAAACAAATCAATTAAAGCGATGTCGGTAGATTGGGCACAAAGCAGGTGAATGTAAATTATTACTATGGTGAAGGATCTTAAAAAGTAACCGTTAATGGATAGCAGAATTCCTTTAAATATACGTTCCCCTTAGAATGAAAATGTGTGTTTTCATGAAGGGGTCACTTTTTGAACAAATACACCCAATCCTGCAGAATACGTTTTTTTTAGACCTTTTTAGCAAACTATAACAGTGTTAATTTCACTGAGAACGTGTTTATAGTAAAAGAAGTCATCATCATGTCTAGGTGTAGTTCCTTCAAAGACACTACTGATAGATTCACCTGCCAGCATCTCCCCGTTCCTTCAGACATGACAAGAAACCTCTCAGTTACTCTGGTCTGAATACATTAAGAATGTGCCAAAAATAAAAGTAATGCTCTCTGTATCTACAAATAACGGACGGATTTGCTTGAGTTTGGGTTTTGTTGCGTTTTTTAAATATATTTGAATGAAAAGTACCAGCCTGCTGCATTTGAAAGCAGCATTCTACGTCATCACCAAGCGCCACCGCTTACGCATAAATCCTGCTCCTGCACCTCGATCTGTGTTTACCTCCGGGGAGGTTTCCTAACACAAACAGAATCTGACGCGGACGCTGCCGTCTCTTTGCTGTTTTCTGTCGGAGCTTGTAAAGTGTTTGGATCTCCACCGGAAACTGAACTCTGGAGATGGACAGCGAGATACAGCGAGACGGGAGAGTCCTGGACCTCACCGATGATGCGTGGAGGGAAGACAAGCTGCCCTACGAAGATGTCACCGTGCCGCTGGTAAATGTTCGCAGGAGTCACTGCTTAGGACATAACTAGATTTTCAAAAAGTGCGTTTTTCCGACTGTTTTGACATCGCTAAAAGAGGCTAAACACAGCCTGGCGTGACCGAGAACCTGGAACTGCTTAGCTTTCGTTTTCATAAAGGCTGATCAAAGGAAGATCGGCATCCTCTGAGGATTTACACGCACGCGCGCAGGATAAAACCACCACCAGAGCTCAGACTGATGGATTCACCATGGCAACAGGTCAAGAAAACCGAAAGCGTTAGTCAGTGGCAAAAAAAAAAAAAAAAAAAAAGTTCAGCGTTTACTATGAAAATCCTCACTTTCGTCCTAAAAAGAATAAAGTAGAATAATGCAGCAACAAAGGACAGTCAAGCTTAGAGGAACTTATCATTCAACCAGTGACTGTTACAAATCTATTTCATGACGTGTGGTTCATAGTTTTCCTGATATAATGGAGGAATGTTTTGTGAGGATAATCAATAACCATTCTAGCACCTGATTGATCGGTTCAGAACTGGATCATCACAACAATGAAAAAAATATCAAATGAAGTAACCCAGTAGGGGTGGGATTATACGTCTGCTTATTTTACAGGAATAAATCAAACTCTGTGAGACATTTGTCAGTAATCGTTATATTTAATGAATGTGACTTAAGTAGGTATTGTATTATTTACAACCAAAATCTCTGCTATTATGACTAATTACAGTTATTTATTCTCACATTTTTGCAGTTCTTTATTTCAGAAATGAGTTTGATATATCTGTGATTTTTTTTTCTTTTTTGTTGCTGTATCGTCTGCAAATAATGCCTAAAATAAAGCAATAAATTAACACAGCTGCAGCCGCCCACAGTTTCATCTGGATGAAGCCCGTCTGCTACACTATACTATACGTGTAATTCAAACATTTTGACACAAAAACAACATAGCAAATGAAAATGCAGTTAATTTTAAGTTTCTTTTGAATTAAATGAAAACAGACGAGGAGATGAAATCATTTTTAAAATTGAATTATTGATTGATCAATCTGGTTTATTTCAAGCATAAATAAATTGGACAAAAAAAAAACCAACAAAAAATCCCAGATTTATCAAACACATTACAGAGACAATTAAATGTATTGATTAGAAGAAAAAAAAAACCCTTAAGTCACATTTTATTGATTAAATATAGTGATAAATAACTAAAGTCAAGTAGAGCTCAGTTATCACCTGCATCATGTGTTCTCCGAATGCGTGGCTGAATTAAAGACCGAATTGTCATTTTCAAAATGCATTTTTAAAACGTTTGGCCGAATTGTATAGAATTTAAAAATGTAAAAAAGAAAATGTTTCCATTTCCATTTTTGGCACCAAAAAGCCATGACAGTTTAAAGTGCTTTTGGCTTTGTTTATATGTAAAACTTGGACTGAACAAGTTTGAAATATAAACAAAAATATATATAAACATCAGCTTCTTTGAGTTTTGTGAAACAGTTTAGCCAGAATTTACATCATTTTAGTTTAGGGGGGCCCAGATCCCCGGGTGGCTCGGGAACCTCAGGGCCTCCCTCCTGGACACCTCCTGGACTGCTGCCCCCGCGACCTGGTTCCGGATGAGCGGAAGAACATGGATGGATAGTTTAGGGGGAAAAACTACAAAAGTGAATTTTCTTTATAGGTTGGTACTCAAAATGAGCAGTAAGAGTCACACTTACGGTTTGATATCAATACCACAATGTCAAATTATGCTTAAATTAGTACACAAAGGTAACTAACTGTCTAAGCAATACATATTTGATCTGAAATTAGGTTTGCTCGTCATAAACACTTCTTTGTGATGAAGTTGGTTAAAAAACTGTTTTTCTTAGAATTGAACGCAAAAGAAAAGAACAGCATCAGTATGTGACATCTAAACTACTTTGCTAAATACCATGTGCATTCATCCTCTTTTAATTTGGCCAGTACCTATTTTAAAATGTAATCTGCTATGTTTTGATGATAATTAAGACCAGAACTGAACAATAGGGCTGCACGGTGGCGCAGTGGTTAGCGCTCCTGCCTCACAGCAAGAAGGTTCCCAGTTCAAGTCCTGGCTGGTGGACCTTTCTGTGTGGAGTTTGCATGTTCTCCCCGTGCATGCGTGGGTTTTCTCCGGGTACTCCGGCTTCCTCCCACCGTCCAAAAACATGCTTCATAGGTTAATTGGTTACTCTAAATTGTCCGTAGGTGTGAATGTGAGTGTGCATGGGTGTGTGATTGTGGCCCCTGCGACAGGACTGGCGACCAGTCCAGGGGTGTACCCTGCCTTCGCCCATGAGTAGCCGGGTTAGGCTCCGGCAACCCCGTGACCCCGAAAGGGATAAAGTGGATTGGAAAATGAATGAACTGAACAATATTTGTATTTATCTTCGTGTTATCTTTATTTTTCTCTGCAGAACCTACAGGACATTCCCTTCTGTGTCAATGTCCTTTTTGTCTGCAGTTTTGTCTGCAAACATCTAATCTTTTTTGTCAGCATCACTGTTGATAACGTGAAGTGATCTGCTTCTCTTATGTTTTTTTACTCTTTTCTGTTTTTAGAGCGAACTTCCTGAAGCTGAACAGGACAACGGGGGGTCCACAGAATCCGTGAAAGAGCAGGAGATGAAGTGGACGGATCTGGCCCTGCAGGGCCTGCATGAGAACACGCCGAGCTCTGGATGCTGAAAAACTGAAACAAACCGAGCCTCGACATTCACACCAGTGCTTTATTCAGTGAAAATTGATCCTCAGTTTTCCTAATTTTATTGTTTCTTCTAAGATGTTCCTTCAACTGGATGCTATCTGAGATAAATCCCGTGTTTTGATGCTTTTGTGGGATGTTTGAATGTATTTTGAACGGTAAATATGTTGAAATGCATTTCCTTGTATGTTTTTTTTAATTTCCTCCATTGTTGTTGTAAGATCTCCCTGTTTTCCTTCAATGTTATGGTTGGTTCTTCACTGATATTCAGAGAAATAATAATTCCAGGCATTGTCATCTCTCATTGTAGTTTTTAGATCAGTTTAGTAACATTTATTGTCATATCAAAGTTTCCCAAAAAAATCTGAAAAACTTAAATATTTTCTTTTCTCTACTGTTACTTTATTAATATAGCACCTTTCATCAACATGCTTGCCATAAAAGACATATATAAACATTAGTTAAAACAATAAAAGCCTTAAATCACAATAGATTAAAAACAATACAAAATGAAATCATTGTGTTTCTTCCTTAATATTTCTTATTATTTATTATTAAACAACAATATTTAATTAATTTTGCGTTTTCGAATATATGATTTCCAGTTCTAAAAAAGTATAAATGCAGGGTAAAAAAAACAAACACAATTTTAAGGAGTTAATTATAAATCTGAAATATTACTTTAAGGGTTAAGAAAAAAAATTGTTCTCTGGTGTATCCAACAGTATTATGTTCTGCTCTTAAAATAACACTCATTTTTCTAAAGCAGATACACATTGTTATTTTTATCTTGTTTACCAACAAAATACCTTTTTTAACTTAAGTTTTTGTGTTTCTTTTGTAATAAAATTAATTAGAAACATATTTCTCTTGTCATTTCCAGATAATTCGATTTTTCGGAGTCACATATTCTTGATGGTATCGCCGTGTGCAGCGGTTCGGAAGAAATGAGGAGAATTACTGGAATGAAAACCGTGTCTCCGCGGTCAAACAAACACATCTGCGGTCAGAAGTGTTTTAAACAAATCACACAAACTTTGCACATGAAGAAGCAACTCTTCGTGTGCGGTCTTGTCTTGGCTCCCTCGTGCCATTTGCACTCCGCTCTTTTCGGGCTCATTTTTCCCACAGAACACGCAGTTCATGAACGCAGCACATTACAGTGGCCTGTTTGCTCACGAGCTCGAAGTCCGCGTGCAGAGCCGCGCGTGGACGAACGGGCAACAGAATGCCGATTGTACCGTGTGCACAAACACGAAAACATCCCAAAAAGAGACGTATTGGTTTGTTTGTACATGATTTAAGAATAAAAAAGAAGATAATTACACTTGTTGGTAATGTAGAGGTTTTGGAATGCAGAGTTAATGAGTCCGCGTTTGGTTTTCTATTTTTAGACACGAAACTTGAAACAATTTGAAACTTTTATTTGACTCAACATTGAATGTACGCAAATATTATATTTTTATTTGTGTATATTTTCCTAAATACAATTTTAACTTGTGTTATTTAGACAAATATTTCCTACAAAAAAAAGTTCCTATCTGGAATTTGTATTGAGTACATCAGTATTTTTTAATGCTTGTTGGGGGCGATCCTAACAATTCTTCTTTATGTTAAACATTCATTCCATTTAAAATCTCAAACTGTTTAATAGATGCTCCTTAAATAAGACATTTCACACAGATAAATGCGTTAAACATAAATAAAGCACTTTTTCACGTCTTACTTCCGTGTTTAATGTTTTAATGGATAAACCATTTTTATTAGTATGCTTTCATGCTCATTAAGCCCCTTTGATTGACTTATTTAAATGATCTTTATTCACAAAAGATGCCAACAAAACAAAGCTTCCTGGCGCTTGTTTTGAGGGTTCTTGGCTGATTAAATAATTCTCATGGGAGTGAAAAAGGGTTGAGAGCCGCTGTTCTGGAAAACAGCCTTATATAATATCCAAAACAACAGTGTTCTTGGATGAAAATCGGTTGTTTTTTTTCCCGCAGCTGAGCGCTTCTCCAAAGACGTGTGCACAAACCTTTTAATTATTTGCGCCTTTGCAGCGTGACTTGAGTGTTTTGCACCCGGTTCTGTTTTCCTCTGAGCTCTATAAAAGACCCGCCCCTTTCCATTCATTCATTCACACCGACTCGACTCTGACAGGCCGACCGTCTCTATCACCAGCAGCTCTCTGAAGGATCAAGCAGCCTTTGAAAGAATCATCATGGACCCTTGCGACTGCTCCAAAAGTAAGTGCCGTCCTAGTGTGCTTTGGGCTGGAGAAAATTGTATGTTGTGGTTGTCTCTCTCTTAAAATTATTTTTCCTGTTCAGCTGGAAAATGCAACTGCGGAGGCTCTTGCACCTGCACCAACTGCTCCTGCACCAGCTGCAAGAAAAGTGAGCCTACATCTCTACATATCATTTCAAATGTTATCGTTGGGTTTATTCACCCTAGCCTTGGCTGGCAATGCCTTCATCTAATTGTGCACAACGAGGAATTGCATTCGTGTCTCTAATGTCTCATCTGTCCTTGCATCCAGGCTGCTGCGCGTGCTGTCCCTCCGGCTGCACTAAATGCGCATCTGGCTGCGTGTGCAAAGGGAAGACCTGCGACAAATCTTGTTGTCAGTGAGGATTCTGCAGCACATCCATCCTCTGGCTTTGATGCGACACTTTAATATTCACATGTCTAGAGAATTGTGTTTTGTACTTGGTCTGAAATAAATGTCTTTAAAGAATAAACGTTTGGTTTTGGCTTGAGGCTACAGAAACTAGATTACGAAAATGCACCGTCTGGGTTACATTTAGGTTTCACTCAAAAGGTAAGACTTTTTTTTTTCTCGGATAAAATAAAAAAAAAAACATCTGAATTGTTTAATGAACCTGGAATATAAGGTGCTGTCAATTAAAATCACAAGAATTTAAGGACGAGTCGGCGGAACAAAAGTTTGTAGGGGGAACACTAAGGGAGTCGTACACAAGAAGTACAAGGTACTACTTCCTGTCTTTTAGAAATGGAGTACAATCCTTGAGATTGCTGCTAGTTTCGCTTATTTCATTCGTAATTTGTAAAAGATGCCGAAAGTCGTGTCAAGGAGTGTGGTGTGTTCGGACACCCGGGACCGAGAGGAGTACGATGACGGAGAAAAGCCGCTTCATGTTTACTACTGTCTGTGCGGTCAGATGGTTCTGGTTCTGGACTGCCAGCTGGAGAAACTCCCAATGAGGCCCCGTGACCGCGCGAGGGTGATCGATGTAGCCAAACACGCGCACAAGATCTGCAACGTGGAGGCAGACGAGACCACCTACATCAAGCGAGCGGAGGGCATCGAGAGGCAGCACCGCAAAAAGTGCGGCAAGTGCGGCCTGCTACTGTTCTACCAGCACCAGGAGAAGAACAACCCGGCCATATTCATCGTGGACGGAGCCGTAGTCAAGTTCGGCCAGGGCTTCGGGAACACCAGCGTCTACAGCCAGAAGCAGCCCGAGGCCCCCAAGAAGGTCCGCGTGATGATGACCAAGAGGACCAAAGACATGGGCAAGTTCAGCTCCGTCACTGTGTCCACCATCGACGAGGAGGAGGAGGAGATCGAGGCCAGGGAGGTGGCGGACTCCTACGCGCAGAACGCGAAGGTGATCGAGAAGCAGCTGGAGAGGAAGGGTATGAGCAAGAGGAGGCTGCAGGAGCTGGCGGAGCTGGAAGCCAAGAAGGCCAAAATGAAGGGCACGCTGATCGACAACCAGTTCAAATAGATCCTCTGTGGGAAGATGACTCACTCGGACTCATTTTCTGCACATTTTCGTTCTAGTTTATAACGGAACAGGTTATGGGTTCCTTTTTGAGATCTTTGAAGTGTTGGACATGTTTGTAAATTTATTTTGTACACAAATAAAAGTCTAGAATATTGTTTGCAATCAAAGATTCTGTGCTATAGCTATTTATCCAAACTCAAGAACTGCATTAGTATGCCTGAAAGTCTGACTAGTAACGCCTTGTAAATAAGTGAAGAGAAATGGCAAGAGTTCAGCCCCACTTTGAAATGTACGCGTCACCAATTTCTGTTTTTATATTTTTAAAAAAGAGTTTTCAAGACTCACGTTTACACAATAATTATAATCATGCAAGACGTTCAGTAGGTTAAAAAAAACCTTTATTGAAAAGTCAATAGACACAAACTACTAAGCAAATCTTTTTTGTTTTTCTTCAACTGTAGAGCAAATAAAAAACCTGCGATCACTCTGTCATATTTTTATGTTAAACTTCAGGACAGACATCAGTTATATATACATGCACATTTTAAATTTGACAAGCATGAAGTGCACATTTCTTTCAATTTACAACTTAGTTTTTGCGACCATTAAATTACAACATTTATTGATTGATTTTTTGTTACAAAAGCACCACAATCACAAAAGGGCATTCAATACATCTTCAAGATCTACACACATTTCAAAACAATCCAAAAGGCCCTTCTTTAATAAGTGCTACAGAGGTACATGTTTAGACAAAGGTTTGTCTTTTCAGATGTCCATCTCTATTCTGCAGAATCTCTTGGGGTTGCTGGAGCCTATCACAGCTACTGTTGGGTGAGAGCAGGGTACACTCTGCACAGGTCACACAATCCCAAACACCCAGGGACAATTTAGAATCACCAGTTGACCTACGACCTACGTTTTTGGACTGTTTTTGGAGCCGCAGTGCTCAGAGAAAATCCACACCTGCACAGCGAGAACATGCAAACTCCACACAGAAAGCTCCCCGCTGGGATTCAAACCTTTTTGCTGTGAAGCACGAGTGCCAACCACTACGTGCAGCCCTTTTTAGATGTGACATTGCTGTCATAGTTCCAGTACGGCATCAAAAAAGGCTCAATCAAAGTCGGCTGTCTATCAAAAGTCCTTCAATAAACAGCAAGATTATTTGAACTGAAACGTCAGTTCAAATATGTTAACACATAAATATATGTTGTTTACTTCTGTCACAGCAGACGTCTCCTTAATCTGATTTTAAAAGAAGTTTTGTCTTTTTCTCTCTTCAGAAGGAGTTTTCTGGTTCTTGGTCACCTAAAACACAAGAAAAAAACAGAGAAGCCCTTCAAAAAACCTGATAATTGTTAATATGGTGAATTTAGAAATACAGTTTAGATCATCTGGATTTTTGCAGTCATCTGGATTGAGCCCGACCCTGACAATCTGTAAACAGATCAGCATTTTACCAAATAGAATTCATTTGTGTTGCTTCTTGATTTTTCTTTGTCAGGCCTTAAGACATCCTTGATTGTAAATATTACTTTTTGGAATAAAACTAATGTACCTGAAATGATTCACGATCATTTATGTTGGTCTAAAAACAGGGACGTGTTTAGAGCAAAACTAATTTTTGAAGCTGAGTCCCAGCTTATCAAGTCAAACAGAAAGTAACTTTTCTTTTCTCCACACAAACAGTAAAAATCAACAGTCATCTTCTTTTTAGATTTAGTTTTAATAGTTTTTCATCAAACATGCTTTGCTTCTTTATGAAAAAATGAGCTTGTTTTACTGTTATTTAGCAGATTCTTTTATCAATTTTTTACACATACAACAAAATCACAGTAAAACATAAATGTAATGTTTTTTTCAACTAACCATGTTTGTAAGTTTTGAGCTTACGCTGCTTTTGTTCTTGGTACATTCAGCTTTGATTTTACTTTCCTAAAATAAACTAAATGATCATAATATTTTAAAGAAATCATTTTAATTGTTCACTCTTTTATAAGAACATCTGGTTTTGTACACAGACATCATGGTGGTTTGAAAACTCCTGTAATAAAATTGGTGTTTTTTTAAAAACTACTGTGTTATTCTTGAACAGACACGCAGGGTCTTCTGTGCGGCTCTGTTTGTGCCCACTCTAATGAAAACTGAAAGGGATCTTATATAACAAAAAAGCTCTGGGGGTTTGTGCTCCACATGAGCAACAGACTGCAGCCTGAAAGCAGACATTAAATCAACCATCTGGTCTTTTGAGTTTAAGCAACAGTCATTGGTTTATTACGCGCAACAACTGCAAAAGACAAAAAAAAGAACATTCAATTAAGAGACTATCAGCTCGCCTTCTTTTTGTGTATTACTGAACATACAAACCAATGTACTGAATGTCTCTTTGTTTTATGTTTATTCACGAGCCATGTAAGCATGTTTTTCATTTTAGCAGATATTTCAGTGTGTTATCATCGACTCCGGAAAGTCTGAACATTTTGTTTACTTGCTAACCAAACTGCCTGATGTGTTTTTTAAAAGCAGAGGTGATTAACTGCTATCTGGCTTGTCGCGTTTCTTTTCAACATTAGATCTTTCTAACACAGCCTTGGATCCACCCCCATCTGAAGATCTGAAACCGTGAAAGAGCTGAAAATTTACAAAGGATGGTACTTATGCCTAGAAATGTGTGGAGAAGTTGAACTTTATTTCACATTTTAGTTTTTGTTATTTATTTATTTTTATTACAATTGATAACACTATGAAAATGCGTAGCTTTTTACTTATGCTCTGATAAAGGAAGAAGGGAACCTTGAGAAAAGAAATCTAGTTTACGCTGCTACATTCTACATGTTTTTCTCAATAAAGCATTAGAAACACATGGACGGGAATTTTAAACTTTTCTATTATTGTTGTTTATATGGATAAACTTTTTGAGACTCGCTGTCTCAATGTTTTTGTGTAACACCTCTTACCATGACCAAACTACAAGAAGCAATGAATTAAACATTTGAAAATAACCAACTACTAATAGACTTATTCTTTATATTGTTTACGACCTGTTTGAACTCCTGTAGCATCAGATCATTACAAACTGTTTCAAGTTGATGGGACAGAGTAGAAGAAATCCTTCTTGTTCTGTCTTTTTTTTTCCCCTAATGTCACAATTCCGAAATGTGAAAATGGAAAAGACGTCAGATGGGATGGCAGAAGGAAACTGTCAAACGTTTATTTATTTTCTTACTTGAAAAACAGAAATGATTCTGTTTGTCCTTTTATGGCCTTTTGTTTATATTTAAACATTAAAATGTTTCTTCTTCTTTTTAACTTTTAAGTTTTAATTGGAATAAAAAATATCAAACAAACAATTCTGAAAACTGATTCATAAAGAAAAGTTTGACTTTATGATAATTTCATAAGAAAATACAGAGTGCAGTGATGAGGATAGGGCAAACATGTCGTTATATGTTTCAAAGCAGCATAGAAAATCAAAAATCTTCTCAGAAACTGTCATATGTACACATTTTAGGATTGAGTTTAAAAATAAACTATTCAAATTAATTTTAACTAAAAAAGAAAAAGCAAAGTGATGTGATTAAGTTCATTAATCAATTCGCCCAGGAACTCATTTTTGTACTTTTCACACAAAACAAACTTGTGGGGATTTTTTTATGCAACAATTTCTTTTTCTATCAATACAATCAACACATCTACTGCAAACACTGTTTTGTTTTTTAATCTAAAATATTAATTAAAAAATAAATACTTGTAATAGAATAAAAAAAATGCTTAAAATGAAATCATGACCGTTTAAATCAAAACTGAATTTGTTTCTCAAAACAGAAAATACAAAAAATTGTAAATATATTAGGAAAAATATATTTTAATAATGATACCAGCCCATGAACGGTAGGTGTCATCATGTCATCAGTTTGTCACTGATGTCGACACGGACATAATATACTTCCGGTTCACGCCGGTCAATGCCCAATCACAGTTGACTTCCACAGTACGAGGTAAATTATATACTTTTTGATCAGCTACACGTTTCTGCTTAACGTAAACGCGTGAATATTGCAAACTTTTTTTTTTAAATCTCATAATACAGACAGGAAGCACATTTGTTTCGTCCGTAAACAACAGGTATGATGGTTTTCCGTCTAAAACAGACAGAACACTTAACCAGAATGTGAGCATGCGTTTAGACTGTTACCGTTAGCATACATGCTAACTGTTCATTAATTTAAAACGTCATCAGTGAGCTAGCAAATCAAAGAAGCAAGGTTGCAGCCACGATCATGGTCTACGGATGAATTTTAAGTAGTTTTAATTGTTTTATTATTACATTTAGCTTTGTGAGTTTAGATGAGCCGGTTATGATTTAGCTAACAGTTAGCTAACTCAGCCGCAGAGCACATTCGCGCGCTCATATGTCATGTAAAATTTAAAAATATCTGTGTTCTAAAATTCTGTTTTCCGAAACTTGCTTTTGCATTAAACATTTGGAATTTCTGTCGGTGTTGATTGTACTTCGACTGAATGAATGAACGAAATATTTGTATTTCTATTCTAACGACAAGCAAAGTATTTAAATAACCAGGCGTGTGTCGAGGGTCAAAAGGGATACTTAAGTAATTGCAGCGTTACTCTAAAACATTTAGAAGTAATATCATATTAATGTTTACTCAAACTAGAGTCAAAATTAGAACAACCTAAGTACTAATGAACAATGTAATCTGCTAGTGATCATCTTTAAAGTATTGAATCATGCAAACAAAAAATAAAAGTGCTTATTTTGGTGATCTTATATATTTGATATATATTTATAAATTAACATCCTTCTGTTTGTAGTCTTTTTTTTTGCATTACTGGTGGGTTATAAGCAATATGAAAAAAACATTTCTGTCTCAGACATTTATGTCCCTATCCCTAATTTGTTGAATTCTGTTGTAGGCGTACTGATGCTTATATCCTGGTTGTGTAGTTCAAGCAGACTTATATAGTTAAGACTGGTCAGAGGAAACCTTTATGTGGGTTGTTGCTGATGTTACCTCCCAATGTAACCGAGTATCAGTTGTTTTTATTATAAATATACTCAAGGAAAATGCTTGGGGCCGTAAAATTCATTTCTAAAGCACAATTTTTGAAACAAAACTTTAAATGTAAATAGTTATATGCATATTTATTATAAGATTATCATTTAGTAGCTTGTTTTTTGAGGGATTTTTGCCCTGACTTGCTTGGATTTTACCTTTTCTGTTTTGTTTTTTTCTTCCCAGTGTATCCAGAATTGATCTTTAACATTCAGGTTGTACATCAGAGCTAGAAAACCAGAAAATGAATCACACTGCCTTGTTGCCATGTGCCATACTTGGTTAAATGTGGGTCACATAAATACCTGAAACTGTTTCTTCCTGTCACTCAAGGGGCATGGATGCAGAAGGTTTTGGGGAGCTTCTGCAGCAGGCAGAACAGCTGGCTGCAGAAACTGAAGCTGTGTCGGAGCTGCCTCATGTTGAAAGGAACCTTCAGGAGATCCAGCAAGCCGGGGAAAGGCTTCGATCCCGCACTCTTACCCGGACTCCCCACGATGCAGCAGACGTAAAAGCGTAAGAACCTGTGTCTTCATTATTGTTTTTAGTTATGACCTGCAGACACACCAGACACAATACTTTTCTAAGTTAAACCTTTTGGCAGCAGAGTGATGTAGAGGATAAGTTTCCGCTGCTATTTAATGTTATGTGCTACAAAGTCTGGCAACTCAGGGTAACATACCTTTAAAATTGATTGATACTGTTCACCTATTTTTATTTCATAAATCTATAATTTTTAATAACAAGTTCCCTGAACATGTAGGCCTCTTCGCCCTCAAGTGGTTGACATGTATACTCATTGCTCTTTGTCAAAGTCTCTCTTTTCTTTTTTGTTTTAGGTCAATCCTTCTTGGTTCAAGAGGTTTAGACATCTTCCATATTTCCCAGAGACTGGAAACTCTAAGTGCTGCAACAACTTTTGAGCCTCTAGAGCCAGTCAAAGACACTGATATACAGGTAATATCATTGCATGAGATGGTGAAAACTGTGTTTAGTGGTTGAATGCTTACGTTTTAATGTAAACAAAATAGCTAGAAAACTGTTAATCCTAGATCAGGGGTGTCAAACTCAGTTTGGTTCCGGGGTCACATTCAACCCGTCTGATCTCAAGTGGGCCGGACCAGTAACATAATAGCCAACTGACCTGTGGTCAGCTTGTTACCAGTAGCTTTGTTTTTGTTTTTTGTTTTTTCCCCAGTTGGAAAAAATGCCTCAACCAACATAGTAGTCTAATCACTTTTTATTACACATTCATTCACAGAGGCCAGTAGATATCAAATGAAATGCATTTCACTTAAAAAAATTGTTTATTTAATTTGGAATATTTTACATCTGACACCGAAACAATCCTGACAGTAAATTTTAGAGGGGGCTACAGAAACAAAATAAACACCCTGCCTAAAATATAAATGTGCAAATCAATCAAATGAAAAATTAAACTAAATTAAACTTGCAAACATTTGTGAACACAAGAGTTTGGAGTTAACTTCCCTTTCTCTCCTGAAACTTGGTATGGTTTGGCCTTCACCAGGCTATAAAGATCAGTATTCAAATCCTGTGTAGCAACACATTTCATGTCATTCAACAGTGCAAAATACAGTGACATGTCTAAAAATGTTTGCCTGTGTTGGCTTCCTGCACTTCTGCCTGAATTTTGTGGCAACACCTGCCATCTTCCCGACCATTGATGAGGCACCATCAGTGGCCAGACCGACAGCATGTGACCAGTTCACTCCACATTGTCTAGCACAGTAATGAGAGCGCTGACATCAGCTGCTGTTGTGTGTCCATCATAGGAACCAACTAAAAAAACCTCCTCAGAGTGACAAAGTCTTATCAACACCTCTAATAAATATGCACAGTTGTGTAATATCTGTGATGTTGGTGCTTTAATCAATAAATGACTGGATTCTGTTCCTCATTTGGCTGCCCAAGTCTCCTGAGAGATCTTGTATCTGCAATCCTAATCCTTGACAAGCTTACAGTGGGGATTGAAAGTTTGGGCATCCCAGGTAAAATGTTACATTATTGAGCATAAAGAACCCAAATAAAGACTGAAAAATCTTCTAAAGGCATCAGTTACAGATGAGACATTCTTTTAACATGTAAAAAAAAAAAAGAGGTTTTATTTCTATCATTTACCCTTTCAAAATAACAGTAAACAAAATAATGGTGTGTGCAAAAGTTTGGGAGAGTTTGCAGCGTTAGTACCTTAACTGCCTCCCTTGGCAAGTTTCACAGCTTGTAAAGGCTTTTTGTAGCAGCCAAGAGTCTCTCAATTCTTGTTTGAGGTTTCTTCATCCATTCTTCTTTCCAAAAGTCTTCCAGTTCTTACAGATTTCTGGGATGTCTGTTACACACTGCTCTTTTCAGGTCTATCCATAGATTTTTAAGGATGCTGAGGTCAAGTGATTGGGAAGGCCACTGCAAAACCTTCAGTTTCTGCGTCTTAATGTAAGACAGCGTGGATTTGGAGGTGTGTTTAGGATCATTATTCATTTGTAGAAGCCTTCCTCAATTCAACATCAACTTTTTCACAGATGGCATCAAGTTAGTGTCTAACATTTGCTGAAATTTTATGGAATCCATTTTTCCTTCTATGTTTCATGTGCCGCTGGCTGCAATACAAGCCCAAAACATGATTGATCCACCCCCATGCTTAACAGTTGGACAGAGGTTTTCTTTTCATTAAACTCTGTTCCCTTTCTTCTCCAAACGTACCTTTGCTCATTGCGGCCAAAAAGTTCCCGTTGAACCTGGTCGGTCCACAGAACTTGTTTCCAAAATGCATCAGGCTTGTTTCTATGTTCATTTTCCAAATTCAAATGTTGAGTTTTGTGGTGAGAACGTAGAAGAGGTTTTCTTTGATGACTCTTCCATGAACATCATATTTGTACAATCTTGTGAGCTGCTCTGTCTGAGATGTTTCTTCTTCCAGATCTTGCTTTAACTCCCACGGTTTCTGTTGACTGTCATTTCTTAATGATATTCCAAACAGAGGATCTTGGCATCTGAATACGCTTTGCTTTCTTCTCATAGCCTTCTCCTGCTTTGTGAGCATCAACTATTTTCAGTTTCATTGTTTTGGACAAGTGTTTGCAAGAACCCATGATGCTGATTGTTGGGGAAAGGTCAGATAACTCAGATTATTTCAAATCTTTGAGATTGAAATCACCTGGTCTTTGCAAACAATGATTGTGAACAATCCATGAAACTGTCAGGTCTCGGCTTTTCCAAAGGGGGCGGGGCAATCAATACATTTTGCAGGGTGCCCAGACTTTTGCAGACACCATTATTTTTTTGATTTTTGTGTTACTTTTAAAGGGTAATTGATGGAAATAAAGCAATTGTATGTTTTTGACATTTTTTGACATGTAGATGTCTCATCTGTAAACTGATGCTTTTGGGAGATTTTTCTTTGGGTTCTTTATGCACAGGAATATAAAATTTTACCTGGGGTGTCCAAATTTTTTATCCCCACTGTATGTTAGCAAAGGTCGACTGCTTTTTGGGGCACTTGACTTCTGCAGCCTTCAGCATGCCTTTTTTAAAAAGTTCCCCATCTGAAAAGGGTTTGGATTTTTGCACCAACTTGTTTGCAATAAGGTTACCAGCTTTCACTGCTCCGTCACTGACGTCACCGCGCTGAATGTTATATTCTTTGAGCACTGCGACCTGTTGGTTACATACCAAGCACACAGGTTTTGCATTCAGCTCTGAGAGTAAATAAAACTCTGTCCATTTTTCCTGGAAAGCTCAGCATTGCATTCAACCTTTCTTCTTTTTGGCAACAACATTTTGGTAATCGTGGTGTCACACCTGATCATTTTTATAGCAACTTAACAGCAGTGAGACTCAGGAAACCAAAGTAGATCTTACCCAAACATGGCACGCACTTGCAAATATATGTTTGTTTTTTTCTTGATCTCTTGTCATGCTGGTCTTGCTTTTCCTTTGCTCTCCTTAGTGGCAGAATTGCCCATTTTGGTTATTTCTTGAAAGAACCATAAGGGCTGGTTCACACCGGACGTGGACCGGAGGACGCTTTCCTTTCAAAGACACGAGATGCAATCGTTTTGGTGTCTGGTCTAATTTTTGCGCAAGCAAAAAACAATCCGTGTCGATTCTGGCAGGAAGTTACACCAAGACACTCGAGAACATCTGGTCAATTTTCAAAATAAAACCAATTTTTCACAATAAAATACAGCAATTGACAAATCTGATCAGATATTTGTATCTAAACAGACTGTAGAGATGAAAATAAACAGACAAACACAGCACGCAAAAGCAGACACAAACACAGATCAACGTAGTGGGCCAACAACGGAGCAGGGGTGTGTGGTTTTGGGCATAAAAACCCAATAAACAAGAAAGAGGCAGAGAGCTGTTGACAAGTCAAAATGCTCATGGAAAGCTCTAAATAACCACATATGAGCAGAAGCACCTGTTGACCTTTGAGGAGAAATACGTGTTAGGTGTGACCTGGAGGTAAGCGGATACGCACTCTGCTTGCCCACCGCTTGGCAGGCTTCAGCATCCGGTGGGAACTAGCCGTAATTTGCAACAGGAATGGGCTAGAAATATGCTTTTTTGCCCCAAATAATCTTTATTTTTTTTCTCTTTACAACTGGGCCGGATTAAACCATCTGGCAGGCCAGATACGGCACGCGGGCCGTGTGTTTGACACCCCTGTCCTAGATGAAAGACTACATGGCAAAGCTTTTTACTGTAGATTAGGACACCTTTGGGACCTAAAATACCTATTTTTTTCTCATGCCATTAAAGAATACCTTGTAATGATGGTGCTTAGCTGTCTCTAACTGAGCCAAAAGCCATTTTCTTTCAGTTTGCTATAAAGTGTATCATAAGCAAAAGCAGCTTGCAGTCTTAATACATTTAACTATAATAATGTACTCAGAGAAGTCAGACTTTAACACATCGTCTAGCTGGAAAACTAATGTTATTACCGTTGAAAATGAATGCATCAGTGTTGGGATGCAGTTTTCTCCAGTTTTGCTTTTTACATCAAACACATAAGTAACCTGACAAGTGCAGACACTTTCATCTAAACACGTTTTCTTTTGCTTGGAGTGTAAACGCGTTCTCAGGCTGTCAGCTGACTTCAAGTTCTGCTCTGATCATCTTTTGATCTGTTTTTAAAGCGTTCCCAGTGGGTTTTTAAAATTATGGTTATGTAGTTTTTAACCAAAATTTAAAAAGTAGGACATCATTCCTGTAGAGCGGCAGTAGTGCTTTAGAAATTCGCCTCTGAGTTTTGGGCGGGATCGTTGATGTGGAGCAGCCCTGGCCCCCCTTCCCCTCCCTCTTGCGAGGTGGAACAGAGCAGGGAGCTTGTGGCCCGTCCACTCAGCGTGTTTTCTACATCACAAATAAACTCTTTCTCAAGCTGCATTTTTTTTTCAACTGCTCCTGGTTCGCAACAATTTGAAGAAAGAATTACTCTGAAAGGCAGTTTTAAGCTTAATTTTCTTCACATATGTTTTCTTCTATCAGAAAAATGCCACAGAAACATGTTCAAAACACAATTTTCAATGGAGTGAGTCTTAAAGATCCAACATTTGCACCATTTTCAGTTAACCATATGAGATCCATAGATTCTTTGCACATTAGATATTACAGAAGAGCAGTTTTACTTTGACGCACAGATAACCCTGCCATGAAGACACCAGGAAGAAGAAAATCCCCTTAAAAAACACATTTTTTATGCTTCGTATGGAGTTCAGGTATTCTCCTTTCAGTTTGAAAAATAAAGGTTCTACCTGTGCTTTGTTTATAGGAAATGATGAACTATCTACCTTTGTGTGAAAGTTTGTACATTTATTAAGATCTGAATGATACAGACAGAAATCCCACACAAGTGGCTTTAACTGAATGTTTCAATTTCACTAATTTAAAGTTTGGGTCTGAACTCGACATGAAGCTTGAAAATGGCTCCACACCAGCACTACTTATATGGTGGATTCTGCTAAATATGCTCAGAAAGAAAGATGTTTCATAAGTGTGTGCCAAGCTTTTAAGATAATTCTAAAGTGGACTTGAGGGCTGCCAGCACTGCCAGAGATCTTTCGGACCACTGCTTGAAGCATTTAGTCAAGTTAGGAGGCATTTTGAAAGCATCAGCAAGATTTATGACGCCAACTGTTTCCTGTATGTATGTTGTGCTCTGTTGGCTCTCATTAATTGCTAGTAGTGAGGATACTTTTTGTTTATTTGTTATTTTCTTTATTCTGGTGTTGTAGTTGTGGAGGTTTAAGGATCCAATGACATTGCTGCTGCTTGGATACTGACATGAGATCCATCATCTTTGCTTCCCAAATTCTAATAAAAGTAGATATTTTATCATGAATAGAAATTTACGTTTGGAGTTTTTTGCTTTACCTAAATGGCATTGTTCTAGCAAATTCACAGACAAATAAAAAAAGAAGCATACAAATGTATAAAAAAACACAATCGGCTAAATTTCTGTGAACTGTTTTGCTCACGCAGAAATACGCAGTGTTCATCTTTGGGTTGGTTTTTTTTTTTGTTTTTTTTTTTCTGGTGAAACGATCTGCTTTTACTTATAGCCTGTAGATTCTGTGATTGAGGGATCTGAGGAAAGAACCACTAAAGATCTATTTGCTGAAGAATGTTCTTGTGGTTAAAGTTTTCTGTTTGCATCAGTGTTAACATTTTCTTACAAGTCATACTGGTTTAATTCAAGGCAGTTGTGAGTCTGATGATGTAAAATGTAATGTAGCAGCCAATCTGCTCAGCGTTATTTGATTATAGGGCTATGGTTTTAACTGTTCACCTTAGCTCTTATCGGTTTTCTCTGCTGATCATTCTGCTATATCTCATTACCACTTTATATCATATTTACCCAAAGCTATTTCACGAGTTTAACGCTGTTTCTCTGCGGCTTTTTCTTCTTTTTTGCTGCTCAGCAGCCTTCCTTGTGCATTTACTCCTCAGTCTAATGGACAACTCTTTTATTCTCCGTGGTCAGCCGGATGTTTGGCAGCCTGGGTGGTTTGAGAGACTGACTGGAAGAGCACTTAGCTTCTCACAGTTTGGCGATGAACCCACACTTATAGCCTCCCTCCTCTCCACTCCTCTACTTTACAAGCCTAAAAATGACTTTGCTTTAAGGTTTAATACCATTCTCAGTAAATATAAGACAATAATTTCACAGTGTTGACAACAATAACATTTTTAAATGTTTTCAGTAATAGTTTGTTTTCCACCTGTTTTTGTTGGTCAGGTTTTATCTCACAGTCCTTCAAGCTGGAGGTCTGACTTGTAATTTACAGGTAAGACAAGTTTATATAGCACATTTCACGTACAAAGACGATGATTCATGGAAGACCCATTCCGATCATCTTTTGATCTGTTGTAAAATCATTCCCAGTGGTCTTTTTATTATGGTTATGTCATTTTTAATCAAGAAAAAAAACCTATTATTTTCTAGGACATAGTTTCTGCAGGGTAGTTCATTAGAAATTCATCTTAAGATCTTTTCTACCACTTCAGCTCTGCTTCTGCTCTGGGCTAATAGTAGGGATAATTTTGTTCAACTTATGTCTAATATTTGAGATTTTACTTTCAAAAAATGTAATAAATTCTTCAGAGCTGATCGTAAGGTGTCTCCTGTAAGGTGCTAGTTCAAATCTGGCCAGTCTGCACCTTCATATTAATCGATGAAGTTTGGACTTCTAGCCTTTTGAATATGCAAAGCAAACTGACTGGATGAGTCAACCATTCTTGTAGGAATATGTGGTTCTACTGAGCTGTGACTGCTGGTCAACCTGGCTATAGTACTAAGAAATCTGGGATTATTTATATTCTCTGCTATTAAAGTTGAATAGTATCAGGTTCTGGCTTTATGCAGAGACTTTTTGTAATTTAAGAGGCTATATTTCTAGTTATTATTCAGACTGCTCTGAGCCGGAGCTGCGCCTTTTACTTTCTAACTTACGGGTTTGCTTGTTTGAGAGAACGTGTTTCAGCGTTAAACTGCTACTCGGTTTTGTCTAACAAGCTTAGGTTTCAAAGAGGCAACAGCATCAAGTGTTCTCCTGAGGGCCCTCATGTAGTTATTAACAAACTGATCTTTTTTACTGGGACTGAAACTATGGGAGCTGGTCTCAGAGCAAGTGTTCAGCATGTTACTAAGTAATGGTTGAACTGTGAGTTTAAACTCAGACACAGAACGGTCAGATAATGTTCTTCTAAGCTGCTTTTTTTTATTGGAGCAGTAGCAATTTCTACCAACCAACATTATCTAATAAAGCTACAAATGCATTTAGACAGTCACTAGAGTCCTCAACATGAATATTCAAATCCCCTACTATTATCAGAGGTATTATTTCTATTAATATATTACTGTTATTATATTATCAGTCTAAAACAATAGTCGATAGAAAGTCAGAAAACTCAGTTAAAATTCTGTGTACGGGCCGGGAGGGCAAGAAATAATTATAAATAAAAGAGCTTTTTAAGTCTTCCTCTTTGGGTGATTTATAGACAATATGATGTTTTCAAATGAATTATGAATGTGTTTTACTTTAGTGTTAGGAAGTAAGCTAGACTGTTCTGTCTATCCTGTTTATTCAGGATCTGATAAAAGATAGGAGAGGTCTGGCTTGTAAATACAGGGTCAGAAGGTCAATCATGTATTTATGGAGTTAAACCATTCAAAGCTTTATAAACCAGCAACAGAACTTTAAAGTCTATCCTTTGGCAGACAGGTAGCCAGGGTAAGGACTTCAGAACTGGACAACAATGTTGTGACATTTTGGATATGACAGGAAATTTGACTTTTAATATTTATGGTTCCAATTAAAGGTAGATTTCAGGAAAAAAAAGTCAATACATCTTTAATTATAAGTGAATAGTTGACGAGAGGGTTTGATAACATGCTCCTATGCAGCAGAAGCCTAATATGTGCCTTGATGGCTTGTGTGTCACATTTGCATATACAGTTAAATGCAAAAGTTGTAGCAAACGAGTGGGGATTATTAAAGGAGTCTTTGCAGCCTGGATTTAGTTTCATTAATATGGAAGCTAAGATTAGTGTTTTTTTTTCTAATCCTGCATACACAATGGGATGGTTATTAAAGCTCGACAATAATGTTTTCGAAAACTGCTTGCAGTTTGCTGGACTGTATTCTGGTTTTGTGCAATCACAATGAGGAACGCTGTCTATCTGTCTGGGAGGAGGGTTATGAAATCCATTTACAAACAATTAGTGGGGTTTTTTTTTTTTTTTTTTTTTTTTTTCTTTCTTTTTGCAGATGACTTTCCCACAGGCAAGCATGTCGCGGTCCCATCATGCCTTGCGTGTTGTAAACGCTCCATTTGGGTAGTTTCTTCCCACCAGACACTTGATGCCTATTAGTTGCCTAAAAGACATCTATATATGTCAACTAATACACATCTACAATAGATATCTATTATTTATCTGACATCTATGTCTGTTAGAAAACTAATATACCTCTACAGTAGATGCCTATTAGACTATTAGTCTAAAAGTTCTCCCAGTTGGGACTTGAACCAGATTCTTCTGGTGGTAAGGTGATAGAGCTAACCACAACGAAAAACAAAACGGAGATTTCTTTTCTTTTGACGTGTTAAAGACCCACTCCGATCATATTTTGATTTATTATAAAAGTTTTCCCACTGGCCTTTTAATCATAATTGTCCAAAAATCTGTTGTTTCCTCTGTCATAGTTTCTGCAGAACAGCAGGTATTCATTAGAAATTCACCTCTGTATTGTAGGCGGGATCAAACCCATGCCCCTTCCCCTCCCCATTGCTGAGAGCTCTTTGTTTGAGCGAAGCAGGGCGCCCGCCTAACGTATTTTCTACATCACAAATAAGCTCTTTTTCGTACAGCATTTTCTTTCTGCTCCTGATTCACAATGTATTGAATGAAGAAATACTCAAAAATGTAATTCTGAGCTTGATTTTCTTAATATATGTCATCAAAAAAAATCCACAGGAACATATTAAAAAGAACATTTTTATCCGGAGTGGGTCTGTAAAGAGATCCTTTAATTAGCTGTTAAGTTTAGTTATCTGTTTTAGTATTGTGTTTGATGTTCTGCTCATTTATGTTTACTAAAGCTGTGGATTTGCAAAACTATGGTATGGTTTAAATGAACAAAAATAAAGATGTTGTTTTTGCTAGATTAAAACACACTCCACTAAGCCATCATTATGCTTTAATAAAATATCTTAAAATAATAATGAGCTGACTTTGTTCCAACATTGTTTGTACAAACATATTGAATAAAACATTAATAGACTGCCCAGCTGCTCCGTAAAGGTTTGCTCTCTGCTGCAGATGTGCATTATACGTTGCATGTGAGGAAATGCATTATAGAGGCCTTTTGTTTCCTCTGGCTCTTGTGCTCGGTTTGATGCACAAGACCCCCTTGACACCCAAACCTAATGGCGTGTAACACATCTATGTACATTTTAACTCGCAGCTCAGTCTGCAATTATACCTGTATCCTGTGCTCTCACTGCCATTAGCACTCTTTCTGTGATGAGTATGGCAGTTGCAATGCAGTCCTTTTTTGTCATCTGTTTTTGTGACACGTGCTCGTGCATATAGAATAAAAATGGAGGATTATCAGTAAAGAAATAATGGGAAAGATTTAAAAAATTAGAGCTACCGTCAGATTTTATTCCCTCCTTGGTGGTGTTCTCATTTCACTTCTCGGTTTTATTTTCTTTTACTCTTCTCTGTTTTTTCCTGATATCACGCTCTTGTTAGCCCTTCCACCCCGTCTTTTTTTCCCATTATATTTCTGATCGTTCTATATATTCAGTCTCCCATCCTGTCTCTCCCTCTTTCCATCCACCCCCCTCCTCCTTGCATCTCTTAGCAATAATGGCATGCATTCACCGGATGCAGTCGGCTAAGCCTATAGCATCAGCCAAGATAAATTAACGCTGTCGATACTGCATCACAAGATACATATGTGTTCTATGGTGCGTGTGCATACATGCATGCTTGTCGGTGTAAATCCATGGCAGCCGTGCGCTCTGCCTCACAAGTTGCTGTGAGCGTCTGCAGCATGAACGCATGTGTCTGTGCAGGCTCGCGTGCCAAAATGCAGCTCCGATGTCTGCTCGTGTGCGCACAAAAGTTGAAGTGCATCTTCTTCACATGCATGTGCACTACAATAGGGAGCCTTCAAATAGGAATGCCCCCCCATATGTTCTTCCCAAACCCTTCATTAACTAAACATGACCCTTAAGAGCATGATTAGCCTCATTTCAAGACAGGATGTCGGAAGCCATCAACCGAAGGGGAAAAATCCATTACTATAATTGCATTGAGTTGAGGGAAGGAGGAGAGAGGGAGGGAAAAGGAAGGATGTGTAGATGGATAAAAAAAATGAGTAGAGGGAGGAGACAGATTCACGGATGAAGTAAAGGAAGGAGAGTGAAGAGGGGACAGAGATGGATAGCTGAGAGCGGGGGTAGTGGCTGATGGCTTGAACAGATATTCTATATGAATCTATAGTTCCGTCTTGTGGACTCCCCCCGTGTCTGACGCTCCGTTGGTACAGCCCCCCAACAATAAAACCACCTCCAGTTAGTCTTGATGTGGCACTCTCACTTCATTTTTTTCTAGCTCGCATCCAGGAGTCTCTGTCCTGCTTTTTCAACGGGGAAGAATGCTAGTGGACCGCCATGCCGGCTCCACGGTGCACTGGGAACACGCCCAGCATGGCGACCTCTCCTGCTGCCCCGACAAGGCGAGGCAGGAGGGCAGATCTCCCAGGCTGTCGAAGCATAGATTCCTACTATCTCAAAGAGAGACAACATTTTTCTCATTTTTTTGACTTGTCTCATTCTATCCTCTCATCTGTCTGTCAGTTTGTCACGCAGACATGAAGGCTCTCAGCATGAGTGAGTATTGCCCATACATATAAATGTACAGTCATGCATACTGTCATGTCTGTCACTTTATTGTTACCTGTCTCTCTTTTCTCTGGTGGGTTTTACATCATGTCAGTCAGGGATGGAGGTGATGGTATAAATAAGTAGTTAGTAGCTCAAAGTTAACATTTATATGCCTTAGATCTTTATTTGTTCCTTAATTCTGTTGTAAATCTGCTACGTAGGAAGTGAACGACTAAAGGGTGGGGTTTCTTTTTCCACATCTACGTTCAGAGGTCTGCTTATTGTGTCATGACCAATACCTCCTACTTTTGCATTCAGAATGACTTGCAAAGCCAGCATTTTCCATTAACCTGCCTGTATGTTCCTCTGCAGCCTCAAGTTTCCTCCCAGCATTCGAAAGTGGAGAAAAAATGCCTCATTTGCCTTATATTGTGTTGAGATTTTACTGTTTAAAGCTCACGCTTGGTGTGATTATCTGGATCAATTTGAATGAAATAAGGTTTTTGGTTTTTGCGCAGAGATGAAGCATATAAGAAAATGCTAAAACCCCCCGCACTATATGAGTGGTTTTTATGCAATATCTTTAAATTGAGTTTTTTTGACGCAGTTTTGACCAGAATCCTCGAGAATCCTCCAGAATTTTGAAATGAATCCTATAGATTTTAATTCGAAGAGTAAATCAAGTTCAGTTCTACCTTACTAGACTAATTCCCTTCTACAAGAATGGAGCATTTTCGGACTAATCCGGCATGTTCATTTCTGTGGCTGTGCTCCTATTTCTGTCGAAGCTTCTGGGCTGTCTGGCCAGCAGGCTGGGTGTTCACAGAGGGCTGCAGATCTCTCATTATATGCAATACAGGGGTGGGGCAACAGACATGAACGTGTTCTTCATTTACTCAGTGCCAATTTTTACATGCACTTTTATAGTAATGGTGGAGTCTGATGGAAAGATTTCTCCATTTTTGATCAGCTTGGAAATTGAAATAATGGCATCGATTAAACTGACGGTGGTGGTTTTGTGCTCGGTAAGGATGATCGTTATTCTGGGTAATCAGTATTATGTTAGTGGTAAAGTGTCCGCCTTGACACTAGGCGACTGTTGGATTCGTTTTTTGGCCGGGTCAGCTTTTCAGATTCTAAAATGCGACTCCACCTTAACGGTTTCCAATCCCGGCTGTGACAGACCTCATAGTTCATTTTAGGGCGTAGAACACATTTTTGCACATTGAGGTATGTGATAACCAGTGGTACTTAAACTCTTTTAGTCAAAGTCTACATAATATGCAGGTTGGCGGATAAATAAAGGTCCCCAGATTGGTGACTTTACGCCCTTCATATCTTTAAATATTATTGTTCAACGTGAATTCGTCACAGCGAGGCAAAAGCGCTGCATACTGTATTTAAGGTCCCTATAGACAATATACAATAGGACTCGCTTAAGCACTGGGGTGAGTCAGTAAATGTGAAACAGCTTGTATAACCCAGATAAACCAATGAGAAGGGTTATATGTAAGGTGTCAGGTTTTTAATGATTTAACTTACAGAAAACTAACAGTTTAGTGATAATTATTAAATACATAGTAGTGAAAGACCCATAAATATTGAAATAAAATGTGCATCTGAGACACATGAAGCTGAAAGCTTTGGAAGGTCAATTATATTAGCACTAAGCAACAAAATAAGAATTGAAGTGAAATTTTTCCACCTCCTTCTGAGGCAAAACTCTGTGGTGAGTTCCCAGAGGTGCAGTCCGGTGAGCCTGAACTTGTTTTTATGGCTCTAAGAGGAACAGCTGGTACAACCCCAGCCATTTTCTGCAAAGGATGAAGCTTAGCTTCTCTTCTTCAGTTTCCTACAACAGTGAGAGTCATTGTGAGGACTAGTCTGGTAGGTGTATTTCATTCATTGTTTCTAATTCTGATCCGTTCTTTTATATGGTGTTCTGCTTTCTCTTCCTCTTCTTTTTGGGTGCAGCTCTCCAGTGAGCATTGACCTGAGCTACTCTCTTGTTATAGTTAAATATAGACCTATTCTCAGCATCTCCCGGGAACAGGAGAGACGGTGATGTGGTGGGTGGAGAAAAGCCACAGGATGATGAAATGACCAAAAGGAGGACTTTGGGTCTGGAAAGAAAGTTTTATTTGTAAAGAGAACATGATATTGATCTCACTATGGTAAAGCTGTATTTCTGTTTGGCAGAGGAGCACATAATTTGTTTTAACAAAAGAAAGGGTTCAATCAAGATATCATTATCAAACAACTGCATTCTATTTACCAGTCTGCTGCTGTAGATTTACTGAAAGATGGACTAGAGACAAGCAACAGCTTTCCTTGAAGATCTACTCAGATTCATGTTTTCTACATTTTCTTGTTTCTTGTGTAGATGTCACATACGAAGAAAATTAAGCTTAAAATTGCATTCTTGAGTATTTCTTTATTTAAATCCTTGGGAATCAGGAGCAAACGAAAAACGCTGTTTGAAAAAGATCACATTTGTGACCGAGAAAGTACTTGGAGCGGGCAACAAGCTTCCAGCTGTGCTCTGTGACAGGAAGGGGAAGGCGCAGACCCCCCGCCCACAGTCAGAGGAGAATTTCTAATGAACTCCTGCCACTCTGCAGATACTATGTTCTAGAAAGCGACACAGATTTGGGGATTTTGTCTAAAGAAGTCATAATTATAGCTAAAAGACCAATGGTTAAAAAAAGCACAAACAAACTGACTTGTAAAAAAGATTTGGTTGTTTTACCATGACCGCCTCCTCTCAGAGATCCACTTTCCAGAGTGGATACAAATGTTGGATTTCTTGGAAGGCCAGTTGTTTATCTGCCAACTTGCTTTTGACATTATTTCTTTAAGACGTTATTAATTCTGTGAAGCATTATTTCCAATCTACTCTCATTTTGTCAGCACAGAGAGACGAGGCGCGCGCGGGGGGGGGGTCTGAATGCACCAACAGAAAAGACAAGGTGGAAATAAAAATGAGGTTGACGCAGCAATGTGGGCTTACAGGAGATGAGATAAAGACAGCTCCCCGCATCCTCGGAGAAGCTTTTAATTGACTTCATTAAATCCCGTCTGTCACAGCATCCTTGTTCTTTCGACTGAGATGATCATACAGGCTTTTTACTCTACAAACCAAACTGTCATTGGTAAATGAATCTGTCATTACTTGGGAGTGCTTGTTACATGAGGCAGTGAACTATCTTTTTTTACCTTGTATGCAAAAATGTGCACAGAACTTTCAAGTGTTATTCATTTTTTTACCTTTTACACAACAAAGCTTCTTACTGGAGGTGTTTCTGACAATAATTTAGATGAGAACATCATTTTTGAGCATGCATAATGTATTTTAGAAAAAGGAAATGTTCAGCATTAGAGTCTCATGGCAGGATTTATATTTCATGCAGATGGATGACTCTCAGGCTAACGGGGCCCTTTACTTGTTCAAGTCTAACAGAGCGCAGAGCAATATTCTGAAAAACGCCAACTCTGTCCATCTATTTTATGGGATGGTTATAGATACGCTCTTCAGTGTTTTAGCCCCAACAATCAGTAGCTCGTCTCAGTAGACGATCCTAACACATAACGAAGCACACCAACATATGACAATCATCTAAGAAGATCAGCTGTCATTTGACAGGGTGGTTAAAGTTTGATGGTCTGGGGTACAAAACCTTAAGTTGACCTTGAAGATTTTTCTGTAAAGGAAGCTAGAACAAAAACGAGCTAAAGCAACAATGCAGCGGTTTCTCAAGACCAGGAATAGAAGTGCTGCAAAGGCTTGTCACAGTACAAACATAAACTTAATTAAAAAACAGGGAAAAAGCAATCATTTTCTATTATTTGTGAAGATTTATTAAGCTATCTTAAAAATAAGCTTTTTAAACCTATTTTTATTAAACCTTATGACACCTTTAATAAGACCTTACGAAAGGCGATGTACTCCTCTGACTGAATAGTTTTCCTCTTAAACTTGATAATTGTATTTTTGAAAATGTCGTCAAGACTGGAGAAGACTGAGGTTTTGACCAAAGTCATTCCTCACTAGTGCACTATGTAGGCGGTTGCCATTTTGTTCATGGAGTCTGAATCTACAATTCCAAAATCCAGAGCACTGAAAATTTCCCAGAAGTCTTTACAAAAAACTAATGTGCATCAGTGCTCACCACATTAGCAAAAATAGATCACAAAATGTACTTTTTATTACATTCAAGTTGTTATCATCAGAACACAGTGGCTTTATAAGTATTTTTTGTAATATGTTCATATTCATTGACTGTGTCCGAATTCCCTCACAACCCCCTAACTACAAAAAAAACAGCAAATATGACGTCAGATTTCCCGAATTCATATAGTAAATACGAACATTTTACAATAACCTTTTATGATTCAACTGTTTTCTGATGATGACAACTTAAATGGTTTAGAAAAACATCAAATATCTTGTTTTTCATATGAAATTGTTTAAATGCAATGCATTGTGGTCTATGTCCGCAAATCTAGTGAGCATTAATACACAGTGCTTTTTTACAGAGACTTCTGGGAAATTTCTAGGGCACTCGATTTTGGAGTTTTAGATTCGTACAGCGCTACTAAATGACAAATGCGTTATATAGTAGTGAAGGAATTTGAATGCAACTGTTAGGTTTTCATTTTGACGAATGGGTGACATCATATTTTCGGTATATATTTGGACAGTCCCGGGCTATATACTGCAAAAACTGAATCTTAAGAAAGTAAAAAGACCCTTGCTTCAAGAAAAAACGTGTCTTTTCTGTTTTCTAATAAACAATCGTGTCTTAGTTACTAGAAATTTTTCCTAAAATAGGAATTCCTGGTAAGAACATTTTTCTTACCCCATTTACTTTTTTTTTTTTGCTTATTTAAAAAAAATGTTCACATTTAAATAATTTTTTGAACTTATTTCTAGGGCTCCTGTTTTTGCAGTGTAGGTTTTAAGGGAGTAGTGACTGAATTCAGACATATTGTGAGTGTTTTTGCTGCGGCAGCCATCTTAAGTTAATGCTAAAATGGAGGCCACCCATACTGCTGTCTCATCTCAAAATTGTGTTCAAACAGTACGTTCACGTTTCAAGTCCACACTCTAAGTCTCATACTTGACTCTGATTACAGGGAAAAGATGGAACATTTCAAAGTGGGCTCCAGAGTGGCGCATCCGCTTTATTTGTCCTCCAAATAACTTGATTGTTTCTGTTTCTCGTGTTTTTATTCTTCGTCTTGTTTGTGGTCCTTCCTGGTTTTTCCCTGGATCTGCTCTTCCTCACGCGTCTGTCTCTCCGTCTCTGCTGTGTTCGCAGGGCTTCCTGAAGAACGAGAGGGACAACGCCCTCCTGTCTGCCATCGAGGAGTCTCGCCGCAGGGTCAGTAACTGCCCGCTCTAATCATTTCTAAGCTCTGAACAAGGCAGCATCTGATTTCTGCCTCCTTTTTTTAAAAAAGAAAACTTGACGATTTAAAAGAGGTCCTAAAAACTAGCACTTTTGCTTTATTGGTTTTGAATTTGCTTAGATGAAATGAATAAACTCAAAAGGCAGATAGATACAGCCTTAATTGTCAAAGGTGTGTGTGTGTGTTTCTTTTTTTTCTTACTTTTCAAAACTCGCTTTTTAAAACACTGCAGTGGGTAAGGATTGGCACTTGACTCTAATAAACATTTAACAACCACTTTTTCAGAAATTTGTGCTTGCTGTGATCTGAAAGTCCTTCTGGTGAGAGCCTCGGGGAATGGTTTGAAACGGCCTCCCTGATGTGCACAGCTAATAGACCCCAGCTTTAATTAGCTGCCAGTCCTATTATCTTTCTCTGCTCCTCGGAGAGAGTAAAGGACGTTTGTGAAAGGGTGGAAGAAGCTGGAGCACTTAAAAAGATAGCAGATGTTGAATGTTCTTGCAGATTTTTGTTTTGAAACATTAGGAGAAGTTTTGTTCGTTTTATTTTTTTATTGTTTAATAACTCATTTGTATGAGTAATATTTGAGTTTTTGTATTACAGCACATCCTTCTCTAATTTTAAATTCACAAAAACCTAAACTTTTTTTTTTGTCACCAAGTTAACCCAGTAATGATGACTGTGGTCTAAATTTGCACCTCCCTAAGCTAGAAATTCAATTATCTCATGTTTCATTATCTCAGTGTTAAGTCTCTGTGGAGAGTTAAAATAGACTCCACCGTGTCCTGCAGGACTTCTGCAATCTCACACGGATCTGCTGCCAAATGCTCCGGGTGTCTAAGGTAGTTTAGTGTTACATAATTTACACGTTTGTACTTGTAGCTTAAAGTGCAATCTTGAATTTAACAACCCCAGAGGAATCAGGAGGAAAATAAAGGAAAGAGGAAAAAAAAACACTTGATTTAAGCAAAATTTTGTGTCTGCAAGCATAAAAAACACTTACAGCTTCTTTTTTTTTATTTTGCAAATTAGTTTATATCCATACACCGTTTTGAAGGAAGAGCAGGAAAAACCTTTAAGAACTAGAACAAAATAGTACAAAGATCCACAACTGAACCAGCTGTCATTCCCCATCCATCCATTTTTCCAAACCCATCCAATCCCTTTCAGGGTCATGTTGTTGCTGGAGCCTATCCCAATGAATGCTAGCCACAACCTGTATAGGTTGCCAGTCTGTTGCAGGGCGGAGTCACAGCCTTTATTGTGAAAGTTTGGACCTTGCTGATGTTTTATTGACTTTAGTTTCCCATCATGGCTTTCTCAGACGTTCCTGTTGGCTGAAGAGTATCACCGTGAGTCCATGTTGGTTCAGTGGGAGCAGGTGAAGCAGAGAGTTCTTCACACGCTGCTGGGAGCTGGAGAAGATGCTCTGGATTTCAGCCAAGATGTAGAGGTACGACACACCCGGAGGAGCAAAGTCCTCATTTAAAAGGGCGATAACTAAAGAAAAGACAGCCTTTTCTTAGAGAATCAAATCTGCTCTGTTCACCGTGGAAAGCTGTCACTTTAAAACTTGGCCAAACTTCACAATTTTTTAAAGCATTTCAAATTAATTTGAGAATTTGAACGAACACTGCACTCTGTTTGTTTATCAATATTCTTCCTTTTTTAAAATGTTCATTTGTGAAAAGATTATTTAAGTTTAACTTTAACAACTTTATATTAAAAAAGAGGCTTTTTATCTGCAATTTAGGCTTAAAAGCTACATTTTGTAATTTAGAATCAGTTGTTTTATGTTTGTTCACGAGTTTACATAATAACCAGCAGAAAAAGTGAAATCTCATTCTGTGTTTAGACCCCATAAGTTATAAACTTTAAGGATAATAAACTCAGTTATATCACATTTTTTATTTAAAATCCTAAAATAGTCCTTGAAATGCTAACATATCTCCAAATCAAGGCAGTCCTCAAAGGCCAGTGCTTTTAGGGTTTCCTTTTAAACCCTCTTCTGATTACCTGAATCAGATGTGTTCCACGTATGAGAAACAACAAAGAAAAGAGTAGATGTGGATCTGGATTAGAAACGTGCCCAAATAGTTTTTTAGATTGATACACAACAGCGTCATCAGTAGAGTGGAAACTTTATTTTATTTTAAGTGTTTTGATGTTTCATATTGTCATGTTTTTAAAACTCCTTTTTGAGTTCATTTGCCTTGAAATCATTTAATGTAATACTCTACTAAAACACAGAAGAGATGCTAAAACGGAGGAAAGTCCGTCTGCATCTGTACTGAGTGGGAATCCTAAATGATGAAACATGGTTCTGAATAACCAGGGCTAAACGGCTAAATTAGTTCACAGTTTCATCATTCTTTCAGAGTCAGGATTGGATGAAATCTGGATTTATTTATCATGTTTTGAGCTAAAAGCAGTTTTGTTTAAGTAAAACATTGTTTGCATAACTAGTAATTTAAACTAAAGAGAGATCAAACTTTTTTTAATGGAAATTTTATATTAAAAAACAAATAGATTTTTAAAATTTTCACTTTTAAAGAAGTTACTTCAAAGGAAAATAGATTCAGAGATTTAATTATCCAACATCAATATTGTATTTTCTTTGTAAAAATTGATCCATATAAAGTTTTTTTTTTTTTTTTTAATTCATTTATAATTTTGCTTTTGGAAAACGACAGATTTGACTGGATGTCAGGAGTCGCATGTTTATAAGTGGATAGATTTCAAAGACCTCTTTAGAGTCCAAAACGTTCATCTAGAGTGTTCAGCGTCTGGACTGGAGAAGAAGTGGGAAACCTATTTCAGAACAAGCAGTGGTTATGTGTAATTTGTCCTCCTCCGTCTGCAGCATTTTGTCAAGATGCAGAAGAAAAAACAGCCCCGTACTTTAGCTGATTCACATCAAGAATGTGGTTGGATTATTTTAAGATCCACAATCAGGAGATTTATGTTGTTTCTTAAAGGAAAGTTTACAGAAAAGTTTTCTCATTATTTTACCTTTTCATTTAATTGATGTATTATTCTGTGATGGGTTCTTTCAGCCATTTTTATCTATTGAGAGTCGAGAACGCATCTTTCTCGGTTCTTGGCTGATGTCCATCCAATCAGTTTCTGTCACTTTTTTCAATGAGTTCCAGGAATGGTTTGTTGATATCAACAAAAATTTTTATTTTCTCTTAAATTAATGTGTCAAAAAAGATATATTTTTAAACAGCTGTGCTCAAAAGGATTATTGATGCTCATCTAATCACTTCCCTAGGCTAAAAGCTGTAACATCTAAGAACCAGAGGTGCTGTTTTTAGCTTACTCTGACTAAAAACAGAATCTTTCATCCTGTAGCAGCTTTTCTCATCCTTTTTGAACTGATTTTATTTGGAGTGGAAAGAGTTTCAGAACATTTTTTTTTTTAAAAAAAGGGTTGCTCTTTCTTTTTAGACAGGTGAGTTTTTCAGCTTTTTTGAATTAGCTGTTTGGAAACACTAAAGTCTGCTTTTGTGGTGCAAATAACCTGTGACGTCTCTGTTTAAAGCCAAGCTTTGTGAGTGAGGTGACAACCCCAGGAAGGAGTTCGCTGGACAGTGTGGAGGTGGCGTATGCACGGCAGGTACGTGATGAAGGTTTAGATTCTATTGTTTGTGTTCTAAGTAGGTCGAACCATCATTATTTCTATTATTAACTCAGTCATCTAGCAGCCAAAGATTCTGTGCTTTTGTGTGCATTCCCTTTTAAAATCCACACAAAATTGTAAATAGAAAAATAAAACTGCGTGGAGTGTTGCGGAGCAGGAAGCCTGTGGCCTGCCCAGCAGAATTTCTACATCCCAAACAAGCTCTGATTAAAATGGTATTTTTTTCGTGTGTTCTTGATTCATATAGATTTGAATTAAAATATACACAGAAACGCAGTTTTAAGCTTGATTTTCTTTATAAATGTGCTCTCATCATCAGAAAATGCCACAAGAACATGTTAAAAACACATCTTCATCAGAGTGGGCCTTTAAGTACCTTAGTGCGACCATAACTCTGGTCAAAGCGGAGAAAATCAATCCTTTGACTTTGGAGAAAGTGAGTTTAACCTGGCTCCTGTTTTGATGCTTTCAGCCAGATAAGTTGGTTGAAATGGGGTCAAATCAAGCCAGGCAGTCGCAGATCAAACATATTGATTCTCTGGGCTGTAGAGGGGGATAAACACCTCTCCACCATCACTCCCCCTCATCATTCTGTTTGACCTTCTCCTTCTGTTTGGTTCCTGGTCTGCTGTTTCCAACCATGTGTCGACACATAGCATGCGGCGTCATTTGTCTGGTTTTTGTGATTCTTTTTGACGACCTTTTAAACATTTTGATTCTTTTTTTGCTCTTTTTTATTGTGAACCATTTCATGCAGATTTCTTAGCATTTACTTTAACTCTTGAAGCTGAGGGGAGAACTTCAACACTTTAGGGTTGTTGGAGCTGCTTCTCTCAGACAGAAATCATCTGTTTTTCTGTCTGAAGATCTACATTTTCAACGAGAAGATCGTGAATGGACACATTCAGCCGAATCTGGGGGACTTATGTGCGTCAGTGGCAGAAAGTCTTGATGATAAGGTAAGTCGGGGAAATTTTGTTCTACATTTTTTGTATCAATAATTAGAAAACTTTATTAGATCAGCAGTTTGACGAGTGATAGAAAATGGTGGGAAACCATCTATAAACCCACTTTATGTTTAAAAAACAATTTAAATTGTGTTTTAATTTTTTAAATGTGTGTTTTTCAGAACGTATCAGATATGTGGCTGATGGTGAAGCAGATGACAGACGTTCTGCTGGTTCCAGCTAAAGACACCCTGAAGAGTCGCACTTCTGTTGAAATGCAAATGGCTTTTGTTCGTCAAGCTCTCAACTTCTTGGAGAACAGGTGTGTGCATTTTTTTTTACTTCAATTCCTTCCATTATGACGTTGAAGTTCTTTGTGTGGTTTGAAAGAGAAAAGCCAAACAGGAAATCAACTTTCTGAAAATCCTTTTCCAGTGTGCCGTGCAGTGTTGGATCATTACAGTAACTGTAATTGATGATGGTTTCTGATTTGAAAGCAGAATTTGAACTAAATGAGTAACAAAGAAGCAGTTTTCCATCAGGAGAGGATGAGAAAGTCATCCTAAAAAAGGATTACAGTAGAAAAGATGCACTGATCTGAGGGTCAGCTATTGTAGTTAAGTAACTTGTCTATATATTTCACTTGTACAGTAAAAAAAATCAAACCAGCCGGTGTCAGAAGTTCTACTCACATCTTCATCCTGTTTGCAGCTACAAAAACTACACCATGGTGACTGTCTTTGGAAACCTCCATCAGGCCCAACTGGGAGGAGTGCCTGGAACGTACCAATTAGTCCGCAGTTTTCTGAACATCAAGCTGCCAGGACCCTTACCTGGCATGCAGGTATTGGTCCTACACTATATATTAGTTAAAAAGTAGAGTTCACGTTCGGAAATGTGTTTGAGGTCAACCAAGAACAGCTTAATAAAGTGAATGAAAAACCAGATTGTAAAGTTAATATAAAAATGTAAACAGATTTTAACTTGAAACAGGGTGGTTACGGATCCTAATGTGAATCCTTATGAAGTAAATGCACAGTTTGCTAAAAGACATTTAAACTTGGCTCAATTGGGTTCAAAGCATTGCAAACGCATGCTTTTGTACGAACAGTCTTAAATGTGATTTTAAGTATCCTTAAAAAAAGTCTTAAAAATCCTTTAGTTTAACTTCTGTCATCAGTAATCACCCTGTGAAAGTACACTTTTCAAACTTGTAAAAATTGTATATTGAGATAAATGCAGATATTACATTTGAATAAATACGGAAAACGTGAATTTAAAAAACTGTACACCTACAACTGTTAACAAATGTAAAAATAATGTTTATTTGTCATTTTTATTTTGTTTTTTTTCCTCCTCTTGCCTTTCAGTTTTTAGTTTACAGTTTCAATTCAGACGTTTTGGGGTTTACACTAATTTACCTGGGGGTGGGACTTTGAGCCCATTGGCGACCGGGACGTGATTGACATCAGTTTATAGAGGTTATAAGTAAAGATGGAGAGAAATGCCCCCAAAAAAATGATAAAAACAAAACAGAAGCTGTTACAAATACTTTTTTTCATTTGGTAAGTTTAAGGTTTATAGTTTTTTTTTTTATTTTAATAATTTTTATTACAAATTTACATTTGTTTATTTAAAATTGTTAATATGTCTTGCAAGTTGACAATGTGTACTTTCAAGTTTAAAACTGTTTTAAATTTTTTCTTCCAAATTTTCAATCTGGTTTTTCCATCACTTTAAGCTGATCCTGATTTGCCCCCCCCTAGCCACGCCCACCTCCTGTAACCAGTGACAGTTTGACGGTTCAAGCTAAGCTTGCTTTTGATCATTGAATCTTGGTGCACCAGGACGGTGAGGTGGAGGGTCACCCTGTGTGGGCGGTGATCTACTACTGTCTGCGCTGCGGTGATCTGAACGCAGCCATGCAGGTGGTGAACAGAGTGCAGCATCAGCTGGGAGACTTCAAGAGCTGGTTTCAGGAGTACATGAACAGCCCGGACAGGCGGTGAGTGCGCCGCATCCATGAAGACGTTGGCTGCAGCTTATGTCTCTGGCCTTCTGACATCTGATCTGTCTTTAGCCTTTGCCCGACTTCAGAGAACAAGCTTCGTCTTCACTACCGCCGGGTGCTGAGGAACAGCGCCGACCCCTACAAAAGGGCCGTCTACTGCTTGATCGGGAAATGCGACATCAACGATAATCACGGAGAGGTGGCAGATAAGACAGAGGACTACCTGTGGCTGAAGGTACAGTCCACAGTCGTTTGGTATTTCACTGCTGCATTGAATAACAATCTGCATTCTTAGTATTGGCGCCCAAATCCTGAATTGATCCAAACTCATTTTTCATATTTCAAACCAATTTAGTTTGAATAAGGATGTCTTCACAAAGCTAAATAAATGTAAATGTTTGATCGATAAAGTTTCATCATTAAAAGTAAAAACAGATTCTTACCTTAAAAAATACAGGAATTCTCTTTAAAGAAAAATCTGTTTGTGAGTGTGAGGAAAACATTTTGAGCTTTTAGTGTAAAAAAAAAATCCAATCAATTATTGATCGTTTTAAATCCAGCCATTCTACCTCGAAAGTTTTTATCTTTTTTTTTTTTTAAACTAATCAAATTAGTTTAAAATCTGGGTTTGAAGCCTGAATTAACTGGACATTTTTACCTCTGAAACGTTTGATTTTTTTGAACATGATGGAGATGAATCAAGGAGGACTACCTCCCTAACAGATGATTTGGAGGCAGATGTTTTTTCAATATTTATCCTCTGATTTTCACAATAAAACTGTGTGAGGAGTGGACCCCAGCTGACAGAAGGGAATGGTTGAGCTGTCTAGTGAATGTGTCCTGCATGTGTTGATGCTGCAGTTGAACCAGGTGTGCTTCGACGACGACGGCAGCAGCTCTCCTCAGGACCGGCTCACCCTGCCACAGTTACAGAAACAGCTCCTGGAAGATTATGGTACGGAACAACTGCTGCGCACATACCCCTGAGGGTATTTCATTTACTGAAGTGTTTTTGAGGAAGAAGATGCTCAAATATGTCCATGAATACATGCACAGCTAAAGCTAGAAACCAGGAAACCAGCGTTCTAAAAGGGGGAAAAAGATAAAAAATGCTAATTGTTAGAATTACTAAAAATGTATGTTACACAGTCCAATAACAAGTACTTTTTTGCTAGTTCTTTGCAAATAGTTTGTATTTTTTGTGTTTTGATTAACTTAATTGTAGTTCATTTTGAAAACTGTGACAAAAATCTACTATAAGTGGAAATGATTCATTTTAGAACAAAACAGAACAGAATCGTAGTACAAGTCGATCCGTCTTCATGAATTCTCTTAAAATCTAAAACTAGTGCTTATTTCTACAACATAAGTAGACAGAGTTGTTTCCATAATAAGCAAGCAAGCAAGCTTTCCTTTAAATATTTATGGAACTTTAAAATAAGATTCCTAAAATGTAATCAAAGCTTACCACAAAATTTTTCGTTTTTTCAGGTTTAAATCAAGTTATTCTATTGTCAAGAATTTGCAGCAAAAGCTTTTGACTCATTTTAGTAATAATTTTTAAATCCTAGCTCGTAATGAGACACGAGTGTGGAGGAAATTGAAGTTAAAACAACTAAAGTCTTTGCAAGGGTCAAATAGTGTGTATTATTGTAGAGCAGTCAAACATATAAAACAATGCATTTTTATGCAAATAAGGAACATGTAAGTGACATAAAACAAAATATTTTATTTCATAATTTCTTCATAAGACAGGTGTTGGTGCATTCAGCTTGTTTTCGATCCTTTGTCCTTTTTCTGTTCAAAATTCACCTACATTGTCTTTCAAAATAAATTTATAATGTGAATTTATTCAGAAAACTTTCACATTTCATCTCAGCAGAAACCAAAAGACGTAAACTCTTGAAGCACTCTGAGTCCTCTCACTGCAGTTCTTACTTTGAATTGATGATATGGAGGAATACTTTCTGGTTTTTAGAAAATATGATCTGTTCTATTCTATTTCTGCGTTTTACCCTGCAGAAAATAAAATCCCATCTAGCATTTTCTGTCCTGTTAACTGCTGCAGTTTACAGGAGGGATAACCAAGTGATTAAATGTTGCAGCGTTGTGACTTCATGAAACAAAGTAGGTCATGTAATCCTACCACGCCTCCTCCTGGCCGCCTCCTGCTGTGTGTCTGTCCTGTCCAAGAATTGCCATGTCCCTGATTTGAATGCAATGAATATTACAAAAAGGACTGAGGGCATTTCGATTTCAGATCGACCTCGAAGGCACGCAGGAGGTCGGAAGTGGAGTTGGGTCCAAACATTTCTAAAATTAAAGAAAGAAGAAGATGGATTTAGCCCTAGTGACCTGAAGAAAGACTTAATGTTTTTATCTTTTAAGATCTGGATTGCTCTTCTTCTTAAATTTGCACATTGAAATTGCCTTATGTCTCCTATCTGTCTGCCCTCTGACATTCGTTGATTATTCTATGATTAAAAATCCAACATCAGTTCAAAAACATAATTGTCTAAATTAAAGGGATTAACTTTGCCTCCTGCAGGCTGACATAAAAAACTACCAACATGCAGTTTTCTCCTGAGTGGTGCCCGCTCTGAGAGCTGATGCCGCCTCGCTCAAATAAGACGGCTAACTCGCTGCTGCTGCTGCTGCTGCTGCTGTGAAGCTCAGTCTGCTTCCTCTGCATCTCGCTTCGACCTGCCGCTGCCGCCTTCCTTCCTGTCTTGCATCTCGCTTTATACCCAGACACAAAGTCTAATTTTAATTTCTGTTGCTTAATGGCGTCACTCAGGTTCGTTAAGTGCCTTCATCCCCCACTTTCTTCTGTTCTCTCTTAATCTTTCATCCCTCCTTCTCCTCGCACAGCTGTCGCTCTCTCCTCCCACTGATTTTTGTCCTCTCAACGTTCCCTCCTCGCATGTTTATTTCTTCTTTGTCGTTTCTTGTTTGCACGCTCGGCTGCAGCCCCCTTTCCCCACGTGCATACTCACTCCTATCTCACCTCCTTCATCCTTTTTTCCCCCTCCATCACTCCCTCCCTCTGCTGCTCGCTTTTTTGAACTAAAACGCTGTAAGTCTGAGATAAGGCTCTAAAATGGCTGACATGGTCCACCCCGTTCGACTCCTCAAACTTTCAGCTAACAAGAGGATTAAGAATTCTAATTAAAAAGTAAACTTGATGACTAAGTACCTGCTCTCAACAAAATGTTTTCCAATTCCTCGCCAAAAAGCTGGTGAAAAAATGCTGACTGTGTTCAACTGTTAAAATAAAACTGTAGAGTTGATACATTATGGTTGAAATTGACATAAAGTTAAAAATGTTTTCTCTCGCTTATATTTTGGCAGCTAACAATGTATTATTGTTATTGCTAAATAAAATCTGTTTCAGAGACATGAATTATTATTTAAAATAGACTCTTCTTTTTCCTCTAATGTGCTTTTACCATTTCTGTAAAGAACAGATTGAGGTTATGGTTGTTCAGTTTGGGTTTACGTGACAAACTTCAGTTGAATAAATGTTCTGTTTATGTTTCTATGCACAAAAAATGAATTGTGATGCATTTATTCCCAATTGTTCCGAACACGTGAAAAGGTTTTGCTTTAATGCTAATTTAGAAAATGTGAACCCTGGTTTGTTAATATGCAGGCTAGGCTGCAACAGAAGAGTCTGAAAAACAGTAACGCTTATTGTGATCCTGATTAAAAGAAGGAAAAACTAGTTCCTGAAGTTATGAAAATGAACAAATTCAGTGGAATTATCTGGTTTTTGTTTTGTTTGTACCCTTTAGTTTGGTGAATCTACAGTTGTTATTAAAGTTAATGACTTTGTTCTTTTTTCTTTAAATTAAAACCTAAAGAGCACATGAAAAAAAAACAAGTGAAATTATATTTAAACCTTTAAAAGCTTTTCAAAATCAAATTAGACCAAAGATCCACTCCAGTCATCTTTTGATCTATTTTAAAACAATTTCAAACAGCGTTTTTTTCGTCTGCTCCTTGATTCAAAAAATAAATACACACAAATGCCGTTTTGAGTTTCATTTTCTTAATATATGTCCTCCATCATAAAAAAATTGCCATAGGAACATGTTAAAACCTAATTTTCATCAGAGTGGGTCTTTAAATTCAGTCAAAATCAAATGTTTTCCTAAAAACTTAAGCTGATCATAATTGTTCATGTAGTGAATGACCTTTATGTGGATGTCAGGTCAGTTATTTTCACTCAGAGATCCGCAATAAAGTTACAAAATGATCCAAATTTGAACGATGAATCAAGGCAGATTCCCTGGAACATCTGCAAATACTTGATGGATTTACCCTCAGTGTTTAAAAAAAAAAAAAGTTCAAATTTGTAAAGTTTTGTTTTACATTAACAATCGAAGCAAAAATCTTATTTGACTCATTTATCACCCCTCCCTCCTTTTTTTGACCTCTTGTTTTTCTCCTGTAGGCGAGTCCCATTTCTCGGCGAGCCAGCAGCCCTTCCTTTACTTCCAGGTCTTGTTCCTGACAGCCCAGTTTGAGGTGGCCGTGGCGTTCTTGTTCCGTGTGGAGAGACTCCGCTGCCACGCCGTCCACGTCGCCTTGGTTCTCTACGAGCTCCGACTGCTTCTCAAGTCGTCTGGTCAGAGTGCTCAGCTGCGTGAGTGGGACCTCTGTCTTTTTTCTTTTCCTTTCTACCGGCTGACCCAAACTTTGGAGTCATTTTAATGGAACTACGTTCTGTCTGCAGTGAGTCAGGAACCCGGGGACCCACCGATGATACGTCACCTTAACTTCATCCGTCTGCTCATGCTGTACACTCGTAAGTTTGAATCCACGGATCCACGGGAAGCTCTGCAGTATTTCTACTTCCTACGGTAAGTGACCGTAAAATGCTTGAGTCCACATATTTCACGCATGCTGTTATAATATCTGTATCGTCCTACAGTAATGAAAAGGACAGCCAGGGAGAGAACATGTTCATGCGGTGCGTCAGTGAACTTGTTATCGAGAGTCGAGAGGTGAGTGATCCACTTTCCCACCGAGGCTCAGAGAAAAATGTCTGCGCCGATTAATCAGTGCTGTTTGGCCCAGTTAGAGGAGCTGCATTTCATACCAAACTCTGTCCACTGATGGATGAAATAATCAGTTTTGCTGTCGCCCGTTGACTGTAAATGAGAACTGGACCGAGTGAGTGTGAAGTCACCCATAGAAAACGGCTGAAGCCATGCTCACACCAGGCATGTGACGCGCACTCTTGAAGGTGCGTTTAGTCCATGGTGTTTACACTCGACAAGCAGGGAGGGGCGTCACTGCTGTTTGCTAGCATGTCCGCCACCTACAGTTGGAAGAGGCGTGGTGCGAAAAGTGAAAGCGGTTCAAATCTCACAAATCCATCTCCAGGATTTTTCTTCCACTTGATCAATTTTCAAGTGGTTGGCACTTGCGTGAATTAAAAGGGACGCCATCCATACGTCATTAACAAATCGGAGTCCCTGATTAGTCAAAGTTCGACCTGGTTTAATACTCAACGCGCGTTTATTGGTCACGTGTTTTGTATATAGAGCCCGAAAAGGACGTAGCGACGTGAACACGAGAGTTTTGAACCTGGAAGCTGCGAGCATTTACAAAGACTTTTCATTCAAAGTGGGCGCTTGAACATGCGCTGCAGCGAAAGGTGTGAACGGAGCTTCACTTCCAGCTCCAACCAAACAAAGTCAATTCAGTCCACATTTTTTGCTGATACGGAGGCCGCCATTTTGAAACCAGATGACATCAGTCAGCAAGTCAGTCAGCAAGCAAAAAGTAGAATTATCAAACAGATGTTAAAAAGGTATCGGAGCAAGAATGGTTATTCTGACAAATAGCTTCTCATCTCTCTATAGAAGTCTATGGGGCTTCCTGGAGCCAGCGAGTACTTCCTTTTGGAACGCGATGGGGGGCTGGAGTCACTCAGTCCAGTTCCTCATATAGAGTCGCTGCACCAGTAGAAACTTTGATGAGATTTTAACCACAAATTTGATAAAGATCCTGATCTGAGGGTCTAGTCTCATTTCAAGTCACAAATTCTTTGACATTATTTGGTGAAGCATCTTTGAATTTTCTTTCAGAAAATTTGCGAAACATGAAAAGTGAGACTGAGATGTCACCGCTTAATCTAACAGCACAGATGAATCATTTTGACTGATTTTTTTTGCTTTTCCTCTCAGTTTGACATGCTGCTGGGGAGATTAGAGAAGGATGGCAGTAGGAAGGTAAGAAGATTGAGTCAGTCTCCCTCCTCATTTATTTAATCTGACTCTTTCTATTTGCCCAACACCTTCTCTCCATCTCTTTTCCTTCATCCGTCTCCCGGTTTTCCTTTCTTTTCCCTTCTTTTGGCATGGTGTTAAGTCAGAAGTCGTCTCCTACACATTTAGCACATAACATCCAGGAAAGCTGGTCACCTTTCAGGGATCAGAAACCTCAAATGTTGCATTTTAACCTCTTTTTCTCAGCGTCTTTACATTTCTCACAGCAGGCTCTGTGTGACGTTTGAAGCTGCTCCTGTTCCTGCACATTTGCATGGCTGTGTTTTATCCCACACTCTATTCTGAGTATTAAACACATCCAGAGTGTGGCTGTGAATGTGTTTCACACGCTGTTTGATTGAAGGCTTTGTTGGATTAACTGCTGAGCTCCTGGCAAGTTTAAAACTGTGTGTCGGCTTGTTTTGATGTACATTCAGGAGAAGATTATGTTTAATTTCCCTCCTATAGATGTGGCATGTTCCACTCACTGAACATATGAGGCCAACAAAAGAATAAAGATAGCTGCATTCTGCTTTTATGAAACACCAGGAGGCTTCGGCGTAAACTCCACATGACTCCTTTAACATGCATATCTGCTAAATATAACAACGCTGCAGCAGAAGACATACATTTTTCACAGTTTTTATGTATGTTGATTAATTACTGATAAGAAATTCTAATTAACTCCATGAAAGATGTCGCCTTTTTTTATTTCTTTCTCGCTTATCTCACAAAAGCAAACCATGTTCCTGACCAAGATTTAAAAGCTCATTTACTATCATTTAAAAAAAAAAAGATTCTTATGATTGAACACAATTTGATCATAGAGATTTATTTTTCCTTTCTTTCCTTTCCTATTTTTTCTGCATAAATAACTTTTAAATTTTTTTTTAAGGTTTATAAAATTAGAAAATATTTATTAAAAAATAATAAAAGCAATTCAGAGTAAATTATTTTTTAGGAAAATCAGTTTATAAATTTGATAAATCAATTATAAAAGATCTATTTCTGTTAAATTATAAATATTATTTTAAGCCCATCCTTATAATGTGATTAGCTAATAATCTAAAGGTCCATAAAGTTGTTGTGAAAACTGACAGAATCCAGAGTTACTGAATAAAAGAAGGTAAAATAATAAATGAATTCCTTATTTTTTTTAATAAAAACAAGTTCAGAGTCTGGGGGATCAATGGATATGAAGGAATAAATTAAAATACAACTTAATTCAACAAAAATGTAATTAAAACATTTTTACATTAAGTTAGAAGTGAATAAAACATGTTCAGTCACAATCTGGTCACATCTTATGGATAAAAATATTGTGTGGCATAACATTTTCATGAGAATCAAACTTTATTTATAAAGCACTTTTCAAACATATCTGTATGTAACACACATTGCTTTACATCGTAAAACCACAAATGAATGAATAAATGATCTGTTTGGAGTAAACAGTTGGAGATGAACGTCCCGCAGAACCAAACTCACTGAGCTGTCATTCACTCTCTAAACCTTCAGCTCAGCACTCTTCTCACTCCTCTGATCTGCTCTCCAGCCCGGCGTGATCGACAAGTTTGCCGGCGACACCAGAGCCATCATCGGTAAAGTGGCTTTAGAGGCTGAGAACAAAGGCTTGTTTGAGGAGGCGGTCAAACTCTACGAGCTGGCCAAGGTGAGGAGAACTGCTGATCTTTGCATCAGGATGCTGCTCTCTGCAGAGCTGGTTCTGAATGCTGGCCGTGTCCCCGCAGAACCCAGATAAGGTGCTGGAGCTGATGAACAGGTTGTTGAGTCCGGTCATTGCCCAGGTTAGCGCACCTCAGTCTAACAAGGAGAGGCTGAAAAACACTGCTGTGGCCATCGCAGAGAGGTGAGGAAACAAGTGCGCACTAACTGTGGTGTATGGCTGCTAAAAGTGACCCGCTCTGTGTCCACTGCAGGTACCGGTCTCAGGGCATCGCAGGAGAGAAGTCCGTTGACAGCACTTTTTATCTGCTCTTAGACCTGATGACATTCTTTGACGAGTACCACGCAGGTCACGTGGACAGAGCCTACGATGTGAGTTCAACTCTGGGAAAGAAAAAGTGACAAAAGGACATGTGTCTCAGAGGATTGTTTTTCTGTCAGATCATGGAGCGTTTGAAGCTGCTTCCTCTCAGTCAGGAAAGCGTGGAGGAGAGAGTGGCTGCTTTCAGGAACTTCAGTGACGAGGTGGGACTACGACGCTCACAGCTTTCCCTCCGGGACAGATTTTGTTTGCTTTAAATGTTCCATTTTTGTGGCGCAGGTTCGTCACAACCTGTCCGAAGTTCTGCTGGCCACCATGAACATCCTCTACACACAGTACAAGCGCCTGAAGGGGGCGCCAGCAGGCACACCCGGAAGACCACAGAGGAGTTTGGAGGACAAAGACGTGGTGAGAACATCACACAGCTGTGTTAGCATGTTGCAGTGAACAACAGTGATGGTTCATTTCTGAAACAACAGAAGAGCATTTACAGCTTTCAGTTCAGGTATATGGAGCCTTGAAGCCATTTAACAACCCTGATGGTTTCCCATCAGTGATTTTGAAAACATCTGAGTGCTTTTTTATTCTCGTCTCAGCATTAGGAAGGATTTATTCTGTGTTTTTCTTTGACTGTATATGAGAGTTAGACTGAGTGCCCCCGCATTCCAAACAGGAACGCCGGGGGGGCGTATTTTTTAATAATATTTTTTTTGTAGTTCAAGTTATAAAGTGACCAATCAGATGCCTCAATAAAAGTAGGTGGAGCCTGCTGTTCCCCACGTCCAACGATCGAAACGTTTTACAGATTTCATGTAGCCTGCTTTCAAGTGGAAGGGGTGTGGCCTTCCAACTAGCTAACTCCTGACTGGCAATAGCGGTTGCCATAGAAACAATGACTCCTATCGATTCGGACCAATCACTGACAACGTTTGGCTCCAACCTAAAGAAGTCCGCATCAAAAGAAAAAAAAACCTGTCATTTGGTTGGAGCCGGAAGTAAGCCGTTTTCCATGGGTGACATCACACTCACTCGGTCCAGTTCTCATTTACAGTTTGACCTTTCCTCAAAGAATTTGGATTAAAGGAGTTGCGAGTATTTATCCTAGTGTATGGGAGAATTACGTTCAATTTATATTTAAACAAAAATCTGTAGCTTTTTAAATGTTTTTTAAATATTTTTTTACCCTTTAGTTTAAAGAAAACATAATAATCTTCAAAGATAAAGAAAATGATCCGATTTTACTAAACTAAATTTTGTCTAATAAGAACATTTCAAGTTTGCAAAGAAGAGAGAACATTTACATTGCTATTGTGTTTTATATTTGTTAGTTTTGATCAAACAAATAAGTTCTTTGTTTCCAGGAGAAAATGGGATTTTAAAAACTGGAGTAAAATCTCGCCCAACAGCAACATTCCCTTCAGGTGTCTTAACAGAACAAACTGTGCAATCATAGATCTCAACATGGCTTCCTAAGCTCGCCGCATGGCTCCTTTTAGCTCCCACGGAGCTCCACAAGAGGTCCACCAGTCCTCCTCCGGGACGTGCAGTTGTTCATTCAGAGGAGCAGAGAGGCTGTCTTTACATTTATAACTCTCCTCTCACGTCTTGTTGTTTCTTCAAACAGCAACTGCGCAGCCAGGCCAGAGCCCTGATCACTTTCGCCGGCATGATTCCCTACAACATGGCGGGGGACACCAACGCCAGGCTGGTGCAGATGGAGTTACTGATGAACTGACCGTTCACAGACATGCGCGTATCCTCAGACTAACGCATGGACTCTGAACACACGCTCACTCACCCGGAGAGCCATTTGTTCTGTACAGTCTGATTCTTTCATCCCATTTCCGTCAGTTTGTTTGTTTGGTGTTCTTTTGTTGATGTCTTTTTTTCATCACGTTGTTTATTATTTGTACCTTTAACCTTTGGAATAAAATATGTTTGATTTAAGTTGTCTTTTTTAAGTTTTCTTTTTGTTTTCTGTCATTACATCCATTACATTCATGCATAAAAGCTTTTTACTATAAATTTCTTTCACCTTTTAAACTCTATAGAAGCTTTACAAATTTGTAAATGCATTAAACACCCAAGACTTTATTGCTGAAATATTTATTTCGCACATTTTCTTTTTTTTTTTCTATCTATCTTTTAATTGTCAAAACAAAATCAGAACAGAAAGTTGTAACTTTTAGAGCTGGAGGAAACTGAAATTCTGCTGTACTACAATGTTCTACATTGTGCAGAAACATCTTTTTTGAGTTATTTTGAAGGGTTGAAGTGGATGTGTGACTGAGTATCCAGATCCCTGGTTCACGGTTAGGAAGTTCCTCTCCTTCCATTCACAGATCTGAGTGTTGCGGGCCGCGGCGTTCCCACAGGCGGTGCTAATCTGTGACACGTCGTGTGCGGCGGCAGATGCTCTGTTGGCCTGAGCTCCATCCAGTTCAGAGCTGGAACGGGGTTTTGTGTCAGAGGAGGGATCTCTGTGATAAAAGGCCCAGACTGTTCTGTCTAGTCCTGTCAGGTTGAACATTCCTGCAAAATGTGACATATTTTTCTCAGTATTCTTTAAAAAAAAACAGGCAAACCACCATGGATCATTATTTTAATGCATTTTTAAATTTTAATCCAATTTTTTCAACAAGATAAATGATCTAAAGCACAATTCCAAAACTAAAAGTCGTTCTGCTTAATTGGTTTTGAATAGTTTCATTTTTGGAAGATGTTTTCTTTAAACACCAAACATGAACACAAAACAGCTTTTTTTTCCCCTATTATAGGACACTAATGTCCTGCAGATACAAAAAAAAGAAAAACCCCAAGAATTGAAAATCTGAGAATCTGTGTAAAAATGGCATCTTTGCTATTTTACTCCATTGTTTAGAAGCTGGCAGCTAAATATTTCACATGGGGTCCCCCTCCGCCCCCAGTTACACTGTGGCCCAACACTTCCTTCAGTGTGGCCTCGGAGAACACAGATGGAGGCTCATGCTGTCTTGGCTGCAGAAAGGATGCATCTCTACGATGGGGGACTCAAGTGTCTTTCTCTTATGATCATTAAGGTTCATTTGGAGGCAGATTAAAGTTTGTCAGATTATATTTGTCAGATCTTAGACTCTTATGACTCAGAGTCAAGTGACGTGTCAGCATTTTGTAGACCTGTGACGGAAACCATCAGATTGTGCAGCTTTGGTCGTCGTGGACTCCACCTGCAGCCTCTGAAGCCCCGCCTCTCAGGTGTGTGTGTTGCAGCTGGTGTTGTGAATCAGGCCGATGACAACACCTCCTATAAGCCGGCTATTTCACAACACCAGGGTGGCACCGCATCACTAACAACCAGACCAGGACCCACTGCAGTCAGATGAAAGGATCACACCTAAGAAGTTAGCTTCCTCCAGCATTTGCACTTCTTTTCAAATCCAATGATTTAAGCAGTCGTGCTTTGATGCTTTATTTGACTTGTTAAAAGGAAAAAATAAACTTGTTGAAATCTCTTTTTCCTCAGTGAATGGTAAAATTTTACGTTTCCTCTGTGAATTGTTTTTTGATTACAGGTCCATGATTAAAAATAAAGAATAATGCAGCTGAGAAGGCTTGTTATGTTAAAGTTGTGAAATGTGATTGATGTAAATGTAATGAAATTCTTAGCCACAGCTTTTGGAAGCCTTATGGATCAAATAATAAATGACTTAAAATCCTAAAAAGATGGATTCCTAATGCTTTAGATGCAAAGCCTTTACCTGACTGTTGTTTCTGGTTCCGTGGAGTCACGTTACCTGACTTTCCTCCTCATTCACCCACACGCAGCAGATGGTCTTCACTCAGACATAAGAGAGAGGTCCGCCCCTCATCTGAGGGCACGGGTTCTGCCCGCTGGCTGGGACCAGTTGGCCCAGCAGGAGATACAGTGACCCATTTATGATTCCTCCTGAAGACTCCCATTTCCCTCCATAAAACCCATTAACTGTCCCCCCATGTTGTGACCTGCCGACAGAACAAACTCACCTCTTTCTTTTTGGATAATAGAGTTCCTGAATGTACATTTCCAGTACAGTTAAAGGGAAGAGGGCTGATCTGGGAAGGTAAGCAACATCTGCTGGAACCACATTCAGCCATCGGGAAATGAAAATATTCATTATTTTGAAAACATGTTCCTCTCTGTTTTAATTAAATGACCTTACATATCACATATCCCAATATGTGTTCTCTCTTTTATTAACTATGAATTAAAACACAATTAAGACAATGAGTATTTTGGGGTTAAAATGTGAAAAGCAGGCCCAAGGACCCTCAATGAATTATATTAATTAGCTCACCATTGTTATGTTAATTGTCCCATCAATTGCTCATTGCGTTCCCTAGATATTGACTGGGAATCAAACCTTGGTTTCCTGCGTGCCAGTTCTGCGCTTAGTTCTGCCAAAATCCACTTAGCTATCCAGCGGCTAAGTGAACCAGCTGCTAAGAGATGGGACTCACCCTGAATGGCTAATGGAAGAGCGGATGATCCTGATCCAGAAGGATCCCTCAAAGGGTGCAGTCCCATCCAACTAACAGCCTATAACCTGTCTCTTTACAACATGGAAGCTCATGTCAGGCATCTTTGCAACCAAAATACATCAGCACATGGATCAATCCATGAGCATCGCACAGAAGGGCATAGGTAGAGATACCGGAGGAGCCAAACACCAAGTCCTGGTTAACAGAAAAGTCGCTCAAGACTGTAGGTCACGACACACCAACCTGTGCACAGCCTTGATTGATTACAAGAAAGCCTTTGACTTAATGCCACACACCTGAAGCACTAAATGCTTGGAGCTGTACAACACCAACAGGACTCTAAGAGCCTTCGTAGGAAACTCAATGAAGCTGTGGAAAACTGCCCTTGAAACCAATGGCAAGCCACTTGCACAAGTGTCCATCAAATGTGGCATAAACCAAGGAGACGCTCTGTCCCCATTGATGTTCTGTGCGGGTCTGAACCCTCTCAGCCAAATAACCAACAAAACTGGCTATGGGTACCGACTCAGGAATGGGGCCACCATCAGTCACCTCCTCTACATGGATGACATCAAGCTATAAGCTGAGAGCGAGCGCGGCATTGACCCCCTGACCCACACCACCAGGATCTACAGTACTGACATTGAGATGTCATTCGGGCAGTTGGATGGTGACAAAGGGGCAAGGTAGTCCACACTGAAGGGCTCTCACTCCCAGAAAAATAGCAGACATTAAGGACAGTTACAAGAATTCCACAAGAAAATGGCAACCTGGAGCAGGCAACAAGGAAAGGAAAGGAGAGGAGTGTTTGCTTTTTAATGTAAACATTTCGTGGTCATGTTTACTCTGTGCTGTTGAATGTTGTATAGACTCTATACCAGGGGTCTGCAACCTTCAACACTTAAAGAGCAATTGATTTCTCACCAACTACAATCGACCTTTACATTTATCATTTATAAGATAAATAGAAAGCGTTTTGGGGAATAAATAAAGCATAAAGAGAAAACAGCCTGTTTTTCAAAATATAGCTCAAATCTTTTGACAGAGGTTCACATGACTTTCTTTCAAAATAAAAGACACTTGGTGTTACATAGCTCAATGCTGGAAACGTACTAGTAAGTAATGTAATGTCAGCAGCAATTTAAAAAAAAGTTAATTTAACCGTTTGTGGTTCACATTTTCCAGAAACTCATAAATCTAACTCTTACAAAAATAAAACTAGAGCTAATTATGTGACCCTTAGCTTAGTTTTCAAACTGTAGGGAACATTCATGGTGCATCCAACAAAATCCTTTAAGTTGTTCAACTTTATTTTAGTTCAACCTTCAGCTGTTTGCTATTGGCTTGAATACAATTTCAGTTAGTTTTCTTTGTATAACTTTACTACTTCTTTATTATTATTATTATTATTATTATTTTCTTTAACCAGAGAGCCACTCTGGAGCTCCAGGTTGCTCCATTTTATCTTTATCTTTTTATCATTGCTCCGATGAAAAACCTCCGAAAAACAGATGCAGCCTACTTTAGCTTTAATTCTGATATATTTATGTTCTAGTTCCGCAGAAACATCGTCCTAGTTTAAATAGGGAAACAAAAAAGCAATCAACAAAAGCTGGCTTGTTGCGTTCAGTGAGCATGCGCAAAGAGTTTAAAATCCGGACAGGTGCTGATGATTGCAGAGCTGCAGGTGCTGAAAACGACGAGAGCAGAGGAAAGCGCCCCGTTTGACTGGAAAGGAATTCATTTAAAAAACCGTCTTTAAAGTAAAGTTTTACAGAAATGAATTTAATCAGCTGTAAGGTGGGTGTTTTTAAACATGTAAAGTTTGGTTTGTTCCATTTTTAGGCTTGTTTGGGGGGATTTTTGAATCTGCGCGTGATTTAACGTGCATGTTTTTCTGACTCCAGCTGGTCTTCGCGCTCCTCTTCCTCTCCACATGCCACAGGGTTCAGGGTAAGAAGAAGAGGACGCCTCAGAATGTGTGATCTTTGGATGTCTTACGTGGGAAACCGTAAAATTCTCCTCTGTTTTTGTGCAGGAACCTGCAGTGTCCAGCATTGCACTGATGCCTCCAGATGTGTCCTTTCTGAAGACCAGAAAAGCTGCAAGTGTGCCATAGGATTTTATTCAGATCAATGTGACAAAAGTAAGCAGCAGCCCTTCAGTGGGATCCTTGTTTTTACAAACTTTAATTTTTCATATTCAGTTGTTCATAAATATTGAAGATGTGCAAATGCACATCTAAACTCGAATCTAATATATATTTTGGGATTATGTATGGGGTGCTGTTTGTAAAGCTACAGTCAAATATTGGCAGCAATGTTTTTGGTTATTTAGCCTGTTTTTAAGAAAAACAGACTGTTTTCAAATGCATATTTTCACCTTTTAATTCAAATATTTATCAAGATTACATTTACCAAGTAAATATTACATTCAAAGTTGCAATTTTTTTTAATTTCAGTTTACAACATGTCTTGAAAATAGCCATAGACTGTATTTATATATACAGTGTTTTTTTTTTTTAAATGATTGCTATATTGTTTTTACAGTCGATTAAAAATGGCATAACTCTGGCGCCAATCAGTTCAGATGGCAAAATCTTTTATTTTCAGCTTTTGGTTGGGTAGTGCACTTCCACCTTTTGGCATTGAGGTAAAAAGCTAAATACTTGGCTCCAATCTATTTGTTAGATTTAAATATTTAACAAATATTCAGTTGGGAAGCATAAATGTTTAGTTTGGGAAATAAACATTTAGTACAGGTCTAAAAATGTAATTTGCAAACTATACGTTGAATTTTATGAAATTAGGCATTTAGTTTACAAATTATAAATTTTGTTTGTAAACTATATATTTTAAAAAAATCAGTTGGTAAATGTAACATTTACAACTGCATAAATTATAAGGTGAAAATGTGCAGTCAAATATTTTTTTTTACTTAAAACAGGCTAAGTAACCCAAAGTATTGCTGTTATTATGTGACTGTGTAGCTTTACAAATAGGTCTAACACAAATCTGGAGTTTTCCATCAATGGTCAAATGAGACCTTCAGGTTCTTGTGTTTTTGCTTTGACCAGATGCACACTTCAAAGTAATGTGTGGCCGTGACTACATGGCGATCAGGGCATCAGAAGACTTTTTCAAGTATTACAAAGTGCCTCTAGAGTCTCTCCACTTGCCCAACAAATCGTGCCGCGCTGACAGAGAGGTCACTGACGACACCACTTTCTACATGTTCAGGATTTCCAAAGACAAATACCTGGCTTGTGGAGGCCGACCCCTTCAGGTAAAAGGTTTCATCTCAGTCTGTGACAAACATGACACACACTTGTTGAAGTGATTGTCTGATTTAATTTTTGCAGAAAAATTCCACTCATTTCTTGTATTCTCTGACTGTTCAATCTGAGCTTCGGGCCAGTGGGAACATCATCAGAGATCCAATCTTAAAGATGGACTTCACGTGCATTTATCCATATGTCAGAAGAGTCAGTCTGCCTTTTCCAGTTTTTCCCATCTCCAGGTAAGAAAATCTCCAATTTAAAAAAAAAACAAACTCGTTCTTTCAGGATGTTTTCACTCAAATGTTTCTCCTTCCTGCAGTGAGATGTTGATGCATGTAGATGAAATGGATGCTGCAATACAGATGATGTTGTACTCGGACCACACTTACACTGAGGCCTACACTGTCAGCCCAACAATTGAGCTCAGGGAGAAGGTAAGTGATGCCTGCAGCTCTGTTATCCCCCTCTGTGGCTCTTTGGTTAACAAGAAAAATGCTGTTTGAATAAATAATGAACTTGTAGTTTTGGTTAGATTTTTATTTTTTTTATTTTTAATGTCGCATAAGAAAATTAAGGTAATTCATCCTGCATCAACAGGCCACAAACATGTCTCCCTTGTGCTCGTCCCAAGCCTGGTGAATGCAGAGGGTGGTGTCAGGAAGAGCATTCTACATAAGACCTATTGAATAGATCAGAGGAGAAGATATCTGGATAGATGAACTGATATGACAGTGTGGGTTTTCTAAGCATTTTAGGGGTTCGGAGGGATATGACACCCCAAACTCCCAGCACAACTAGACTTGCTCCGCTGATACCCCATAGTGGGGCTGGCTAAATCTGGGCCTGGTTTAACAGCAACCCGTGCATTAAGTTTTAGGGTTTTCTGAACATTGATGTAGGACTTTGCAGCTCCAGTTGAAAAACTGTCTCAAACGACTTGAAGGTCATAGATCTCTGATCCAGAATTACTTCTGGGAAAACAAGAGACAAAAGTAACTTTAAAAAATACTTTTGAAAAACCTACAAAAAGGCAGAATTTGGAAATGATCTTGAAGGGTATTTCTTTCCAAGTACACTAGATCTAAATGTTATTTCTTTTTTTTAAATAAACATTTCGTTGTTTATACCCCCAAATGCTTTTTTTTTTTTTTATTTTTTTTTTTTTAAAATATAAAAAAACCCCCAATGAAACTGAACAATCAGCACAAACGCTGCTGGGCCGACTCTTTTCTTGATGGATCCACAGCAGAAGTCTTCCTGCACCGATGGTTGGAACAGTGAGACAGATTTCCGTCTGTTCTCCCTCAGAGAAACTCTGGAAGCACAGAGTGGAACTAATAAAAACATGAAATGAGCTGCATGGTTTCTCAAAGGGCATCAATGATGCTGATCCTGTTCAAGCTTGAAGACTTCACTTTTCTCATGAAGTGGTTCAGTTTTCACCTTGTTTTGGTCTTTTCCGGCCTTAAAAAACACCTTTGTGTTGCTCACAGTTCAGCTGAATGGGTTTTGGGTTCTGTTGCTGCAGGTGTATGTAGAGGTGTCTGTGGCTGAGCCGGAAGATTACTTTGTTCTTCGGCTTAATGAATGCTGGGCCACACAGTCTCCCCAGCCCAACTCTACAGAGGGATTGGTGCACCGTCTGATTCACAATGGGTTTGGATTTAGTTTTGCGTTGCTCATTGTAACTTTGAGTTTCCTGAATTGCCAGTCAGTCTCCATCTCAAATCTTCAGGTGTGCAGATGATGAGACGGTGTCATTCCTCGACATAGATGATCAAAAGTCTGGACAAAACGGGGGGAGCCCCACGATTCGCTACAGCTTTGAAATGTTCCGCTTCATAGCAGAACCATATGAGCTTTATCTGCACTGCACTGTGCAGCTGTGTGAGCTGGAAGACCAGACCTCCTGCATCTCTGTGAGTCTCATTTAAAAACGACAAGGACTTTCTTTTGAAATTAAAATTTCTCAAGTCTGTCATTTTTTTTTTTTTCCTCAGAGCTGCAATTCCATCACTAAAAGAGAAGCTGTGAGGGCGGATCCCAGCCAGGGCCTCTTGTCATACGGACCCATTAAGATAGAAATGCCTGACAGACCTCAGTCCAGTGAGTTCTTTAACACTACTACAGGCTTCCGCAGCAGCTCTGCCTGCCTCTGAGTTGTTGTTGCAGATGCCAGTGTTTTTGTAAATTCACGGTCTGTTTCAGGCTTGCTGACGACTGTAGTGCTGCCTGTGGCTGCAGTTTGGGCTTTGGGATTCTTCCTCACCATCCTCGTCACTGTGGCCAAAGCAGGCAGCAAGAGGATAGCAAAGATGGAGGCGCACTGACTGTAATGCTGCTTTAATAAAACTGAGAATCTTTATCCATTCTATTCTGTTTTTATGCTCCAAATTTGGTCAAAGAAAATAATTCTGAATGGATTCTTGACTTTTTAAGAAAAAAGCAGTTGTGCTGTTGCCACATTGTATATTGTGGCATTAGTTTTTTCTCCTTATTTGTTAATATGCAAACTGACTTTGAGGGGGGCTAATTTGGAGTTAATCATGTACTTTAGCAACGACCTAGCTTCTTGAACTAATTTGGCAACTACTATGGATTTCTGAGTTAATATACATATACTAAGTCGGAGTTAAGCTAGTATTTTAGCAACATGCTAGATTTTCTTGGTAATTTGGCATCTACTGAGGGTTTTTGGGCTAATTTCAAGGAAAGTTAATACTTTAGCAACATCATCCTGTTTTTGGTCTAATTTGGAGTTAAGGATAAAATTTAACAAGGAGCTAGCTTTTTGGACTAATTTGGCATCTATGGATTTCTGGGATAATTCTAAGTTAAGTCAATATTTTAGACATGTCCCAGCTTCTGTTTTTTTTTTTTGGTCAATTTGGCATCTACTGAGGTTATATGGGCTAATTTGAAGCTAAGCTAATAGTTGAGCAACATGGAAGCTTCTTTTATTGCTAATTTGAACACTACTGGAGTTTTAAGAGCTAATTAGGAGTTGAGCTTTTATTTTAGAAACATTCTAGCTTTTTTGTGTCGCTAATAATTTGGCATGTATTTAGGACTTTTTCTGCAATTTTTTTTTTTTCCCCCTATTTTTTTGTCCTGAATTTTAAGCACATTTCTTCTATTTCCAATAATTTTTCTAGGGAGTCTTCAAGGTATTGAAGCATTTTTAGCAAATCCCTTCAGCAATTACAGTAAATTTTTCAGCAAAAAATATTCACACTAGCAATTTTACAGGTAATTCCAACTTGTTTACTGACAAATAATTAAAAAATATGGTAAATCATTGCAACGAAATTGGTGTATTTATTACAAAGCTGAAATGTCTCAAAGGACACAGATCTACATTGTTGTTTAGTGCCCTCGAAGACCAATGCCCTTTACAGGATAAAGTTTTATTTTGAAAGAATATGTTGAGTGATTCAGCTGCAATTTCACACTGAATCCAGCAGATGGCGATGTGTCCTGCTCCTCCAGTGTTGGGCAGTTTCAGAGCAGGAGGGGGCGGCCTTCCTCATTGAAAATCCCTTCACAATCCTTTATCTGGTGTTCCTTTATGATGCGCGTTAACGTGCCTTGGATAGAATATTATAATGCGTGCAGGCGCGTTCTCGAAAAGAGATGACTTCCATGAGAACTCTTCAGTGTGGATCGTTGATTTGAGCTTCAGGCATTGACCTCATTGGCTGCTTAACTTCCCGTAGATCCCGGACTCGTATAGAGAGCCTCAGCTGGATTTGGATCCGATGATCCACCTTTGAGGACGCACAGACTGGATGAGCCATGAGGCTGCTGCCTGCCTGCCTGTGCGTAAAAGTGGATTTTTAGGATGACGGGCTGTATCCAAACGGCGCATTAGTGCACAAATTGTGACATTTGAACTCCAATGTCATGAGCGCGCGTCTCTGAAGTTTGTGAACACATGTAAGAGGGCATTAGACAAAACCTCAGGTGTTGTATCACAGTGTTCTCCATCCCCTCTGTGCGTCACTGCGCACATCAGACTCGAGGAAAAGGATGGCAGCCCAACATCTCTGGACACGGATAATCTTCACATCTGCACACTTTTTTGTGTTGAGCAGCACAATGCCAGATGTTCCTGAGGAGGAAGGCTTCAGTGCTGAGGTAAGTCTCTAATCCTCTGTTTAATCGAAAGTTCTCTTATCAATCCGTTACCTTCTGGTCCGCCTTGTTTTCAAACTTTTATTTCCGGTTTGTAACGCATCCAAGTTGCAAATTTGAGCCAAGTACATTGGAATAAACATAATTAGGTCATCCAGTAAGATTGATGTGACCTTTAAACCTGAAGTGTGTCACTAAAATCAGGTCTGCACTGCTTGAAAACAAAGCATTTTGACCAAACTAGAACTTCCATGATTTTGTATTAAAACCAAATAACAAAATTCAATGTAAATGCAACTTTTGCCATGTGTTCATGTAGCTTGGAGAGGATGTAGGTTAAAAGTAGACCTCATGTAAACAGCCTGTGATGTGTTGTTTTTAAGCTCTGCTGTTTTAAGGGTTGTTCTTGACAGATTTTCTCCCTGAAGGGCCATCATCCTGTTTGCCCTCCATCATGTCGCAATTCTACCTCAGTTTGAAAACCAAACTGTCAGAGGAACATGCACAATTGTGTTTATTGTGTCTGCCACAAACTTTGTCGTTTAATCTTTGTCAAAACGTTTTAGTTGCCGTTTTGTCTCTATCCCCTCTTGACACAGAGTGAAAGAATAAAAAAGAACTGGAATGTCGTAAAGTTAATGCGAGCCATCTGGCTTATATCCCCTCTTTCTCTTTTCCCTTTAACCCCTCAGATGCTCTTCAGTCATTAGGTAGGGGCTTCTCTCTGGAAAACTTCTGTTGTTTCATCCAGCCTGAGACGGTTTCCTTTCTTCATGCAGGTGTGGCTCCGTCAGTTTGGCTACCTGTCCCAGGTGAGCAGACAGATGTCCACCATGCAGTCGGCTCAGATCCTGTCCAGAGCCATCAGCGACATGCAGCGCTTCTATGGGCTGGAGGTGACCGGGGAGATGGACCCGGCAACCATCGCGTAAGATCCACATTCTCCCAAATATGCAGACTCTTTTGGGCATCTGATTGCTGGTTTTCATTTATTAAAAACTTATTTTTTGTTGTGTTTTATAATCCAAATGGAGGGATTGGTGGTCAATAAAGAACACGAAAAAGAACCACAGCTGCCTAATCTTTTAAAATGCATTATTCTAGAGCACACATCACCCAATAAAAATAAGACTTTCACTCCATGCAACAGCAACCGTTTTTGAGACTTTTTTTTTTTTTTTTAAACCTAGTCCCAACATCCCAGCTTCACCGTTCATTTCCTGAAACATTGCTTTGGCGTTTCCCAAAGGCAACAATGGTTGTTTGAAACCATTCTGAGTACCCAAGTCTTGGCTGCATCTGACAGCTGGAGTGGCTGAACATGTGTGCTGCTTCCTGTCATGAGACTGGGAACATGACATGAATTATCTCAAATGAAGAGCAGGTGCTCTTGACTGGAGCGGCTGTTCTACAGACTCAAATCTGCAGGTTTGTGCTCTATTTAAGTCGTCATAAAATGTTAAATATCGTGTTGTATATTTTAAAAATAAGACGCACAGCTAAAAGCCAATAAAGCTTTAACTACAGATACACCAGGCATGTGATGAGCATTCAAGAATCAGCACTTGACGTGATTTTAGCCCATGGCGTTCACACTAGACAAGCAGGGAGGGGCTGCTGCTTCTTTTTCCTTTGTCTGCAACCTATGGATGGAAGAGGCGTGGTGCAAATCTTGCTCCTGGCATTTTCTTTCCCAGCTTTATTCCCATAAATGAAAGTCATAGAATTCCAGCCAGGCACATACCGCAGTTATTAGTTACTCCATGATCAATTTTCAAACTGTTGACATTTCTGTGAATGAAAAAGGACGACATCCATACGTTATCACCAAATCCAAGTCCCTGATTGGTCAAAGTTTGACATAGCCACACATTTTGTACTTAATCTGAAAACAGTCTTAAAAGTATGAAGCTGCACATTAATGCAAGAGTTTTGAACGCAGAAGCCCAAAATGTGCATTTACGCATGTCTTGAACGCACATTTCTGAGGGCAATTGTGAAAGTAGTCTTAGTCACAACTGCCCTTATGGGTGGATACGGGCTGTCTGCGGATAAAAAATGGGTAAACCTGTACGAGGTACACGGGTAGCCTGAAAATATCAAGGTCATAGACTGCTCTGTGAGCCAGTAGTGAACACAATTTCTACGGGCATGCTGCAGCCGATTGGTCGTAGTTGACACTTAAACATTCAAGAGTAGGTGAGACGCAGGCATGTCGTACAGATATTTCATGTTTTAACCCCTCAAAATCTTGCAGACTGCAGCAGGAGTCCGTTCGTGCTGTCCACGTGATATGTGTGCGATCCTTGCGAGCAGCTTGACTTTTTGAATCGGAGAGTAGTTTTGGCATCCTATAGGCGTTCTACAGGCACTTGTGCATGCAGGAGGTCAGTAAGGAGCCAGTATATGCACCTTAATAATGACTAAAGTAAGAACGCCGTACTATAAAAGCATCCCGTACGTAATAAGTGCGTATAACTTTCTCACGAAAACTTCACAATACATTTACCACTCACACAACAATGACACATTCCCTTTTCATGATGTCCCTTAAGTCTTAAAGCGGCTGTTTGATCCTCAAGGGAAGTGCAAAGGTCACGACCCCTTCCTCCCCGTGCGGGTGAAATGTCACTCAGTTGTCATCTATGCAGTGCAGTTCAGTCGCAGTTAAGACAACCTGCATAGCAACACTTGGAGCGAAATGCTTCAAAACAGCAGCAGCACTGGAGTTTGCATGGATTATAAAACATATTACAAACTGGTGAATCAACCAGGGTGTGGTGGTTCACACTCTCATTTCTTAGAACGTCCTGGTTCTCATCCCAGCTGTGTTATGTTTGCATGTTCTCGCTGTGCATGCGTGGGTTTTCTCTCAGTCCTTCAGAGGTTGAAGTTACCATTACAAATGAGAATTGGTTCCCTTGCCTGGAAAAATAAAGGTTCACGCATCACCTCGTGCAAACAGTGAGCTTTGTGCAGTTCTGAAAAAGGCTGGCAACGCTTGTTGGAAAGAAAGAAGAGCTGACTTGACTGTCCAATCTCAGCATATGGTGCACGGTGTATAGAACAGTCAGATGTTGATTTGTGATGCGTGTTTGTCATCATATCACAACTGCTTCAGTGCAGATGAGGCTCTCTGATTGGACACAGAGCTGCTCCGTCAACCTGTGTTACACAAAGCTGTCAAAGATCTGCATGTTTTTGTGTTTGCAGAGCAATGCGGCGGCCTCGCTGTGGTCTCCCCGACCGAAAACCTGAGGAGCCCGAGGACAGAGCCAGGAAGAAACGCTACGCTCTCACAGGGCAGCAGTGGGACAGAGATGACATCACCTACAGGTTTCCAAAAGCAACTGACGGGAAATGAAACAGCCGTCGTTTTACATTCCTCTAATCAGAGGTCTTTTCTGCTTCCAGCATTATGAACCAGAACATTCCCTCCTCGCTGGGAGAGGAGAGGACCTTCGGTGCGATCCGCCGAGCCTTCGACGTCTGGAGACGGGTCACGCCTCTCACCTTTAAGGAGCTTCCTGCTGTGAACAAGATCAACAGCAGCCAGGCGGAGCTCAGCGACATCCTGTTGTTGTTTGCCTCTGGTTTCCATGGTGACATGTCATTGTTTGATGGCGAGGGCGGGTCACTGGCCCATGCGTATTATCCAGGACCAGGGATAGGAGGAGACACTCATTTTGACTCAGACGAGCCGTGGACACTGGACAGTGAGAACCCGGAGGGTCAGGAGCATTTCTGATTTTTAACTGTTTCCCGATGGATGAAACGTCTGGAGACCTCCGTCACCGGAGGTTGAAACCTTTGACTGACGTGAATTTTTGCCATTTCTACTGCAGGTATAGACCTCTTCCTGGTCGCAGTTCACGAGCTCGGCCATGCTTTGGGCCTGCAACACTCTGATAATCCCAACGCCATGATGGTGCCTTTTTACCAGTGGATTCACCCGCAAAACTTCTCTCTGCATGAGGATGACATCAAAGGAATACAGTACATATATGGTGAGAGGCACAGCACTCACAGTGATCAGTTAAAGTTCCACTCCGATCATCTTTTGATCTGTTTTCAAAGTGTCCCCAGTGGCCTGTTACTTATGGTTATGCCGTTTTTTGCCAAAATAAAATAACAACCTGTCGGTTTCTGCGATATAGTTTCAGCAGGAGTTCATTAGAAATCCACCTCTGAGTTTTGAGCGGGACCGTTGGCACACAGCAACCCCACCCCACTTCCTGTCACCCATCTGTTTATGCGTTCACCTGTTAGCTTACAGCCCCTCTCAGATCTAAGATTGTCAGTGCAACAAAAACGGTGAGCAATATCAGAGCTGTCCCGCCGTACAGTTTCGATCCGGATTTCCGCTCGGACGAGGAAAACAAAAACTTGCGTGGATCTATTTGTCTGCAAACGGATGCATCAGAATGGAGCGGAACAGGGAGCTTGTGGCGCACGGCGTAGTTTCTACATCAAAAATGCAACTTTTTCAAACTGTCTTTTGGTTTGATCCTAATTCATAATGACTTGAACAAAGAAATACTTAAAAATACAAATTTAAGCTTAATTTTCTTTATGTCCTCCAGTATCAGAAAAAGCCAACAAGAACACATTAAAAATGACTAAAATACAATTTTCATCGGAGTGGATTTTTTAAGTATGACAGAGAATTAGGGCCAGGTTACAAACAAAACTTTTGTTTTTTAATTACGATTTCAAAGTCGTAAATTTGCGAGAAAAAAGTCGAATATTTTGAATTATGAAAAAAAGTCAAATATTTATGGCTTTAAAAGTCATTGGCTGAATTTATGATTTTTTTTCTGATAGTTATGTTTTTAAGCTTAAAATAAGACATTAAAGGTCAAAAGTTTGACTTTAAAACGCGTACATTTACGAGAAAAAAAGTCATAAATTAACAAAATTTAAAGTTGTAAGCTTACTTTTTTTTTCTCTAAACTTTGACTTTAATTTTGTAATAACAGAGCCCTTAAAGAGATATCAAAGTAAAAAATATTAGTTTCTTGTTTGCACCAGATGGTGAGCACGAGAAATCTTTTTTTATTTTTACTTCGATGTCCCTCTAGGGCCCCGTAAAATATTACTCTGTTGTATTTAAGGTCACTGCTAAGCAGAAAATATAGAAAATCTGTATTTTTTTTTTTATTGAATTTTTCTACACATGGATTTTTGTGTGTTTGGTGCATTCAAATGTTTCATAAATATGTATACAACCCTAACAAAGAATTCTTTGTCAACTTTCTGAAACCAAACTCCTCCTTTCTTGTACTTTTGCAATCGCTTTTTCTGTAGCAACAAATCAGAAAAGTAAAGCCCGGAAAGCTCATTTTTATTATTTTGGCTTCGTGCTGAAGCAGGTTTTTCTATGAAAACACTCTTTAGATTAGAGGGCAGAATGTCAGCTGTAATATAAGGTTATATCACGCTGGAATGTCACATTCTGATCTTATCAAAAGATGGTAAAAAGGTTTCACAAGAAGCATTGTGCTCAGAGTTGTGGAGCTCACTCGGAGCAGCATGTCACGCATGCCGCTATCATGCACTCATCTTTTCAGGCTGAATGGAGGGTATTATGACGTCACACTGCATATTTTTCTGCACAAGTGTCTATGATGAGCTTTCAAACTTTCTTTATTTCACTGAACCTATGCAGGGGTTTTCCATAAAGGGTCGTGTGCATTTTTCCAGTCTTGTCTACCCTCAAATTTAGGGTCGCAAAGGTAAAAAAAAAAAAATTCTCATCCAGTACATCAATCTTGTGTGTGATTACAGGTCCTCTCAGCCTGGTCTTTCCACACTCACACAAATGTGGCTCTTTAAGAAGCCTACACTTGTAGCTGCAGAGTAAAACACAGCTTTGACAGAGTAGATCTTGGAATCTCTCTACTGTAAACACTGACAAAAATATTTTGCTTGAAATTATACAGTTAGGTCTTTTATTAAACAGATCTGAAGCAGCATGTTGAAGGAAATTGCCTCTGAGACTGCAAACCTTTCAAACAAATATTTGGGGTTCTCTTTTTACCTGATATTTTGCATTGTAGCTTTTACAGAAGAAGTGACAAGTTTGCAGTTTTCTCTTTGACACTTTCTTATCCGTCCATTCAAATGATCCCAGGAGATTTCCTCCCTCCTGATTCATCCTGAGGCTCTGATTTCTCATAATTACTGAGCACAGTGTGAGCCAGAGGGTAAAATGGAGTCGATGGAGTTGCTGCTACACTGAGCCATTTTTTTCATGCCTCCACACTTCTACAGTGACAGCTCCAAAAGTCCAGGACGACCGACTCCCCCATGCCAGAACATTTCATTTAAAACCTCTTTGATTTAGTTTAGTCAATAATAAATTCTGATTAAACCCATTTTATCCTATTTATTATATATTTCAGCCTTATTTCTATGAATCTACTCCTTTTTAGTTTTCTGAATGTTTTATTATTTATAGTTTTACATATTTATGCTACTGTTACGCACTTGTAGCTACAAAGTATTTTTAAGTGCTTAAAATGAGTTAATGGATACAGTAACTGATTAAACCTCCAAGTTTTGCAGGAGTTCTCCTTTTGTTCCCTTTACATTTTGTCTAACAAATGAGTAACAAACCAAAAAAAAAAAAAAAAAAGGCAATTCAAAGAGAAAAACCTTTATAAGAACATAACCAAACAGAGGACAAAAAAACTGACCTAGACTTTAGGAAACATTCAGTAAATGATTCACTGAAGGTTTTCTTTCACAGGAGAAAGTTTACTGCACATCTTGAGTGGACATCTGGTCATGATGGTCACAATGAAGTTACAAATGTCATGAACTCTCATTAATACCACAGCAACCACAGTGGATGTTTGTTCATGTAAGCTCAGACTATGACTCCATTGTGACAGAACAGACGTTTCAGGAGAACGATGCAGCTCACATTTGTATCGATGACCTTGGTGACAGTTATGACTCCTGTTTGAAACAGAGGTGTTTTAAAAATAGATGGTTGTACAATGCTTAATTTGAGCAGAGACACTGACATACGTGTCCTGTGAGCGGCTGAACCCACAACCTTTTGTTGCATCAAAAATACCCAGACCTCATGGGAACTTTTCAACCACCCTGAAGCAGTTTATAAAAAGACTGCGTTGTGTGTGTAGTTAAAGCAAAGCAGGTTATCAGACACAGCATATCACCAAAATAAAAGCCTTTTTATTAAAAAAAAAAAAAGACTTGTTTTAAACCATTCAAAGGCGGTTGTAATGAAAAAGACTAATTTTCTGCTCTTTGATTGGCCGAGTTCTTGGCCTTAGTCTATTCCGTAAAAATATTTTTGCCTCAAGGGGAGCACAATCCATCAGCTGTCCACGCTCATTATGTAACTGCCTGCATCTGTGTGTTTTTTTTTTATCTCTAAGCAACCAGCAGATTTTTCCAGAGAGCTGTAGTGACAGTCATTTACGCTTACGGTCGCTGCACAGAATGGAACCGAGCTTCCAGAGATGCAGTTCTCCAGATGAGATTGAATATTTGTTTTTCTAGTTTCAGTTGTCAGCTATAAAAAGTGACCCTAGTTCACATAGTTTTGTCTGCCAGATGGTTGCTTTCCTAATGTATTTATCTATTTTTTTTTAAAAATTGGTTTCTCCCTTTGGATGAAAGTATATTTTAAATCAGGCATGTCCAAAGTCTGGCTCTTGTTCAGATTTCCACCAGCCCACAAGCTCCTTTCTTAGAATCAATAATATACGGCCTCCAGCATTTTCTAAAAACTAGATGTACAACTTCTTGATTTTTAGCTACATTTTTTAAACCATTGTAAACCTGTGGTGACACTGACACTTTCTCACTCATTTCTAAAATGTCAACTGTAAATAATAAAAGAAACGCCTGGAAATTGGTATATTTCTTCATAGAAATATGTAACAACTGTCTGCCAAATATGCCAAGAGATTTTGGCTGTTTTCAAGGATTTCAATATCTAGAGGGACTACCAAACCTGACATGCTACCTACGACAAGCTATCTGGGAACGAACGGTGCAAACAATGTAGATATTAACAGTAGTTTTAGTAAAAACAAATGTAGATGTTTTTGTTTTCTTTGGGAAGGAATGAGAAGTGTGCAATTAGAAGAAAATTTTCGTGAAATAGTTTATTTGCATGTAATGTTATCAAAGTAGTTCAAGGGATGTCATGCCAAATGACGCCCTCAATCACCATCCATCCATCCATCCATCCGCCCACCCTGCAGCCCTCAAACATTTCCACCTCACCAGATCTGACCCTCTTTGTAACAAGTGTGGACCCCCCTGTTTTAAATGGTGTGTAATCACAGGCCCTTTCTTGGTTTTAGGTCCTCCTCTTCTCACAGATGCCCCGCCCACTTCTCCTCCGGGCCTTGACGACAGTCCCGTTGATGACGTCACCCCTTCTCTGTCCCTTCCTCCGGAAATTGAACCCACTTCTTCCTTCACCTCCAACTCCCCTCCTGAGTTGACCACCGAGGGCAACCTGGACCCCCCCGCCCAACCTGAGCCGAGCCCCACCTTACCTTACACTTTGCCAACGCCCACCCCCACCGACCCCCAGCCTGAGGCGGAACCTGTCACCCCACCCATAGGAAAAAATACCCCCCCTCCACCCAGGCATCCAAAGCAGCCAGACAACCAACCCCCCGACATCTGTGATGGGAACTTTGACACGGTCACCATCCTGAGGGGGGAGATGTTTGTTTTTAAGGTGAGCTTCATAAACAGAACCTTCCTCCTGACTGGAAACCATCCTCAAGAAAAGATGATGAGGTGCGCTTCAGGGACGCCACGATTCCTGGTTTCAAACCGAACCATATGTCACGCCATTGAACCGAATCGTGAGGAATCGTTGCATCCCTACCACATATGTTAGTGTCAAACACGTGATGAGCTACATTTAACCTATTTAACGTTGTTTCATTACACTGCACCAGGCTTAGTATGAGCCAACTGAAGGGATTTTCTTCATTGTTCGATTAGCTAATTAAAAAGGATGTTTTTCTAATCTTTTTAAATTCTATTAAAGCGAAACAAAATCGTGACTCAAAAATCGAGGTTTGAACCGAATTGTGTGGAAAGTGAATCTTTACATAGTGCGTTTACAGCAGTTCCAAATAATACGTACATCTGCTTTCTTACACGTCACATGAACCAGAAACCAGGTCTGTTCAGCAGGTCAGAGGACCAAACAGACCAGTTTAATGCACATACAGATTCTTTAAAGCCCCGCTCCAAAAACATTTATTTTTTTTCTGTTGTAAAATCATTCCCAGTGGTCTATTAATTATAATTGTTCCGTTTTATGCAAAAACCCAAAAGCCGGTGTTGTTTTTTAAGGTATATTTTTTACAGCAGGTCAGGAGTTCATTAAAAATTCGCCTCTGAGTTGTGGGTGGGACAGTCGACACAGAAGTCAGCCTCGACTAATTTCCCATCAGCCTTTTGTATGCACTCTCTCCCGCTAGCTTATAGCTAGCCCAAGCTAACAGTTGTGAGCCCATAGGGCAAGAATGTTTATGCACGTGTTTTCAGGTAGGTGAGACACAGGCGTGTCGTACAGAGTTTTCATTTTTTTGACATCCCTTGTAGTGGCTACACCACTACCACCACATGGGACCCTCCACGGGCCCGAACAACACCAAAACCTGCAGCACTCATTTGGGTCAAACCCCCATATGTGTGTATGTGAACAGGGCATACATGATTCTTCTGAAATGCTGTTCTTGTGTTTGCTCGTGTAGGGACGCTGGTTCTGGCGAGTGCGGAGGAACCGGGTTCTGGATGATTATCCCATGCCAATATCTGTCTTCTGGATTGGTCTCCCCAGCAACATTGATGCAGCTTACGAACGCCGTGATGGCAAATTTGTCTTCTTTAAAGGTCAGTCTCAGCCGTTTGGCCTCATAGCAGCTGAAAGAGCTCCCATTGACTGACCACAAACCCCCAAAACTTTAGTGTTAGTCGTTTACAGCGTCTTCAGCTTTTTACATGTTCAGCTTCTCGCTAAAGGTCAAAACACAAGCACTGTTTCCTCTTGTGCTTCTTGTCAACAGTTGTGGATCAGTTTAAGAGTCCATAAAGAGAAGCGTGGAGGGAAACATGCCTGCTTTGATCTGATTCGCTCAAAGTGAAAGAAAACAGTGCAAACTCAGCATTTTTTCACCGCACAGCTTGATTTATGAGGAAACAGTCTCCATGCAACAGCGACTCAGCTCTGGATTTTGGACCCATTGTGAAAAAGAAAGCGCTCTCCTCAGCTAAATGATTCAACTTTTAAACATTTGGACAATCTGGCTGCAGATCTTGTGTTTGTGTGTCTTTGCATGGCGGTAGTTTTGTGTATTAAATGAATGTTTATGGGCTGGCTGGGTGTTTTTGAAGGAGGCCGGTGCAGCGTTGCAGCTGTTGTTGGACCAGCATTTGAGCTGAGTCCCAGAAAGCCTCATGAGAGCGGTGGATTGCATCAGCCTGCTCTGCTCTAGATTTTAACAGCTGTGGTCCTTTCACTTCCCAGCAGGACCCTGTGGTGACGTCTCAGCTGGCTTTTTCCATGCTTTCTGGAGGAGACTGGCTGCAGATTTACACGTAAAACCAAAGAAAAAGTTTTTAGCTAGAATCATTTTTGCTCTAAATGTATTTTTTGAGATATTTATAAGGAGTGGTGTGCAGCACGTTGACCTTCATGTTTTTAACTAGATGAGAAAACCTCTCTTTGAGTGAGCCCTCGTCAGATCTTTGCAGTACTTTCTTTGATAGTACATTAGTGAAGACATATTTGCCAAGTATAGCAGCTTATATGCAGCCTAAAAGGCGCCTCGGTTCTTAATGGCTCTTACTTCTGGGTTTTTGGCCCGGAGTTCTGCGAGGTGGTCGGTCCAGTCTGCCATCTGCCACTTTAGTAAACTTTGTCTGCACAGTTTTGAACTATGGGAACCTGTGTGGGACATTTGTTTAGCATTAGCTGCTGTGCAGACGGTTTATGTTAAGATCCATCTGTTTATCTATTTGTTCCTCTTCTACTCAAACATTAAACATGCATTTCTGAAACGTTAAATATAAGGAGGAGGTGTGCAGGAATCATCCCGTAGAAAAAATGTCGTGTATTTAAGTGTAGTCTATACTTAAAGTGAGGCAGTATACTGCGAGTTTACTTTTTATGTACTATGAATATAATGTAAACTTAAAAATTCCCATTTTAGTCTAATTAAGTATTGAGTTGGTATACTTCCTTCACTACAAAGACATGGTCTATAGTGGGGTGGGCAAGTACGGCCATATGCAGCCCGTTAAAACTATTGATTCTGTCCTGCCGGAAATAAATTATACACTGGAGTCTCCCCAAAGGCGGTATCCTAAAAAAATGACATTTAGATGCAGAAAGTTATTCTGCATTCATGTGGTGTTGGAAGATTTTTTTCTTAACATGTATGTGTTGTCCAAGTCGGGCAGGCGTTTTGCCAGTCGTTCCGCTGCCACCTGAGTGGAACATTTCTCTACATTTGTGTTTTTCCCTGTGGGAGCAATTGGGACTAAAATAAGAACAAAAACCACAGAAGAAAAACTCCAAAATGTTATATATTTCAAGATGAAACATTAAAACAAACATTTAAACTTAGAACCGTTTAGGCCCACAAGTCGTCTGTAGTATACTTGCTGTACTTCTACTCAAGTAATCAAATAAACTTTAAGTGTACTAGTCATTTTTGCTAAAGGCCAGATGACTTCAAGAGCTCCAGAACTGAACTTTGAGCTTCTTTTTGCTTTAAAACCATATTTAAGCAGTCAATCTTCTGATGCCTAGTTATCCTATGTTTGGCATAATTACTAATGCAAATCTTTGTTGTTGGTTGATTGTGTTACAAATGTCATATATATTTTTCTTCTCTGCTTGACATAAACCATTTCTAATCTAAACCGTTTCTAAAAGGTTGTTTATCTTCAGCTTAGTGTCGATTTGTCGATTCCTGCTGAGAAATGATCAAATATTTCAATTTTCCTAAATAAAAATATGCTGCCTAAGGGTTTAAGGATGACGACACTTGAAATGAACTTTTAAAGTACCTTAGTGTTTTATAAAGGGTTATATTTGCATTACAGGAGCCTAAAAGCAGTGAAAACACTCTGGAATCATAAAAAAAAGCTCATTTGACTTAAAATTGCACATTTTTGGAACGTCTGTTTCTTTTTGCCAATCGACTCCTCGTCTTCAGGCCAACTATTTTCTGCAAATTTATTATCAGAGGTGTAAGTGTACACGTGTCAGGGAAATTAGTTTAGGACGTCCCGCTGCAGCACAGTCTGGCAGAAGAAGTGGAAAGAGTTTGGAAACATCCAAAGGCTGGGATAGAGAGAAAAATCAGATTTCATAGAGGAAAATGTTGGAAATCTGTGCTAAGAGTGTCTTCTAGCTTGTTTGTTTTCATGACTTCTTTCTTGGAAAGTTCACTCTTCCTTTTTTTGTAGGCAGTTATTATTGATCCTGCTTTTTCTGTGTGCTTTTCCATTCTTTTGGCCCTTTATTCCAGACCTTATTCAGTTTTTTTGTCTTTCTGTCTTTGAAGATGACCTGTATTGGGTGTTCAGGGAGGCGGATGTGCTGCCAGGGTACCCACAGCCCCTGTATGAATACGGGAGAGGACTTCCCACGCACAAAATCGACACCGCTCTCTGGTGGGAACCCAGTGGAAACACGTATTTCTTCACAGGAGACAGGTACCGTTCAGAACATCTGAATCCATCAGTGAATTAAAGCTCCACGGACTGTGACCAGGTTTGACAAATCTTCCGTCTGCAGATATTGGTGTTTCAGCGAAGACACCCGGACTACAGACAGAGAGTCTCCCAAACCAATCAGCACCTGGGGCAGGATCCCTCACTCCCCCAAAGGAGCCTTCTTCAGTGAGGATGGAGGTAATGGGGGCTTTAGTTATTAGGATGCGGGGTAAGGTCCATAAGAAGAACCAGCAGGAAGCTGTGCAGATGGAGGGCATGAACACAAGAGATGAATTAAAAAAGAGAGAAAAGAAAATGGTTTGTGCAGAGTTGAGACCTTGGAGACGGGTTAGAATGAGGCAAACTGAGCAGAGTAAGGGCGGCGGGATGAGAAGAGCTGAAAGGAATGACAGCTCTGGTTTGAGGGTTGGCTCGTCCTTCCTTTGGAAATTAGATTTGTGGCAGAACTTCCTCCAAACGCACTCAATAACCGTCAGATCGCATCTCCACCCAAACGCCCTGATGTGTCTGCGAGCAGAACCGCTTTCCACTGCAGAGCTGTGTGTCACAGCACGTTTACCTCACCAGCACCAGGGTGGAGCTTTCTGCATCATTTCCAATTAGTGCGTGACGGCCATACGCTCTACGAAACGCATATGTACAATTCTATAGTTTCATTCTGACTGATGGGACACAGGAATGTGTCTCATGTTAGAGATGATGAGGAACCGCACTGAAACATTCCAGAGTCTGGTCTTTGTCTGGATGGAGATAAATCCACGCGAGGCAGATTCTTACAATCCTACTGCAACTATAGTTTTTCTATTGTGAAATTATTCCCAGTGGTCTGTTTATTGTGATTATGCCTCGTTTTTAAGGCATATTTTCTGCAGAGCAGCAAGAGCTCATTAGAAATTCATCTCTGAGTTGTGGGCGGGAAGTTGACCTCCGCTAGTTTCCCATCAACCCTTTGTTTACACTCTCTCCCGCTAGCTCATAGCACCTCACATGCCCAAGCTAACATTAGTGGAGCTAAAAAACAGCGAGCACTATCAGAGCTATCCAGCCGTACAGTTAAGAGCCCGATTCCAGCTCAAATGGGGAAAATGAATGGATCTGGATGCAAGTGGATGCATCAGAATTTGAGCAGGACGACTTCGGCCCGCCCAAGCAATCACTGCGTCACGAACCGGAGCTTTTTCAAACTGCAGGTTTTCAGCTGCTCCTGATCCAACACAATTTGAATAAAGAAACACTCGGACACGCAGTTTTATTCTTAAATGAAGAACAAGAACATGTTAACACCAAAAACATCATTTTCTTTGGAGTGTGATGTTGCATAGATTGTCTGCTTCTCTAAAACTCATCTTGGAAGGTACACCTGAGAAAAAGTTGAACAATTCTAGCTGCCAGAGGTTTAACATTTGTGCTTTTGAGAGCATTTATTATTATTATTTTTTTTAATAAACAGCGGTGATGTCTGCACAAAATAAAACAGATAAGGGCCCTTTAAAATATATATATATATAGAAATAAATAACCTCTTTTTACCATACAACTAAAACAACAGGGCATTAAACATCCACTTTGATGAAAATAGTATTTTTTTGAACATGTTCTTGTGGCATTTTTCTGACGATGAAGGACATTTATGAAAGAAATCCAACTCAAAATTACATTATTTCTTTATTCACATCTCTCAGGAGCAGATGAAAAAAAAATGCAGTTTATAGAAAAGCAAACTCGGGACGTAGAAAATACGCCGGGAGGGCCTCAAGCTCTTCGCTCCGTTCCGTTCTGCAGACTCAATCCATGTACGTCTGGGGTTTCCTCGTCTGAGCTGGGGTCTGGCTGGTTAGCTCCCATTTTGCTTGCATTTTTGTTGCATCTGTAATGTTAGGTTGGGGTTGTAGTGTAAACGGAGAGCTCTCAGGGAGAGGAAGGGTGGTGCCAACAGTCCCACCCACAACTCAGGTGAATTTCTACTGAGCTCCTGCCGCTCTGTAGAAACTATGTCCTAGAAAACAGCACAGGTTTTTGACTTTGGCTGAAAACGGCCCCCTCATAATGAAAAGACCGCTGGGTATGATTTAAAAACAATCAAAAGATGATCAGAGAGGATATTTGTTTCAAGACAAAAGCAGAATAGATGCAGAAGTTTGTGTTGAAATTAAAACAAAAAAAATGTTTTTTTCTTCAGCTTATGCATATTTCTACAAAGGCAGCAGTTACTGGAGGGTTGACAAACAAAGATCAGAAGCAGACAAAGGCTATCCCCGCTCCATCCTGAAGGACTTCATGGGCTGTGTGGGGGTCCCTGATCCGAAGCCCGACCCCGAGCTGGAGGACGAACCGGTCCGTCCTGCAGATCGAGGCAAAGATGAGCACAAAGAGCCGGACGGGGGCCAAGACCGGGACTCTGAAGAGGACAAAAGCGCTAAGCCTGACGGTGCAGAGGGCGATGACGACAACGAGAAGAACGTGGTCATAACGGTGGCGAGCAACGAATCTAAAACCATGACTCTTATCATGGTGACGGTTCCTCTGGTGCTCATCCTGTTCATCCTCATCCTAATCTATGCAATCCTCAGGACGCTGCAGAACAAGGAGCCACCCAGGGCTTTGGTGCACTGTAAGCGCTCGCTGCAGGACTGGGTTTGATGCCCACCATTCCATCAGCGAGCGTCATCCAGTGGCTGTAAAAGTTTTTTTCACCGCAGTGACGGTGCTTCCTGCTCGTGAAAATGATCAAAGAAGTGACGCCAGCTCCTCTGGAGAAACTCTCCTTCTCGCCTTGAATGTAGCTTTGCCAGAAGTTTTGCTTTGTGCCTTTAAGAAATCAGATTAAGAAAAATGATTTTTTTGCACCATAAAATATAAACATGTTTATATTTTTACCACTATGAGTTTACATAAGATCTAATCCTAGACAGAGGAGGTACATTTGGTTTGTTTGTAGCATAAATGGAGTCAAAAGAGCACATATGTTTTACCGAAGCACAGAGACACACGAGTGCTTCACACATTCAAACACGTGCGCTTCATCTAAATTGATCTTTCACATATAGTTAATTGAGGTCCTTCTATCAATCAAAATGTGTTTTTGTATATAAAACACTTTGTTTGCACTTTTCGTTTGGTCTGTGTTGAGGGGGGGGTTATGTTGGTGTTTCAGTGAAGCCCGACCAACGCAGGAATGTTAGACAGCTGCGTGTCCATGAGCGCCCCTCTCCCAGCGAGCTCGTATCCACCCCTCCCGCGCCTCACAGCCCCGTGCAACCAGCATCACAAGCGCAGCTCTCGTCTGCGCATACACGTCCTCGTCTGCAAACGTCAGCATAGGTTTGTGCGCACAGACCCACCGGCTCCAGCCACCCCTCCTCCTACCACAGTCATGCCAACTACGCAGACAGCAACACCAAAACCAGGATCCCGGTGGGACACAAATCCAGCGCCAGAGCTCACAAACACTTTTAAGAAGTGGTTTTGTGCTTCACAAAAGTCTCCTGTTGTCATTGTGTGAAGAGTAACAACATGAAAACAGCTCCCTTCTGTCAGTCCCTTCTCCTTCCAGGGTTTCTATGCTGGTTGTTGGTAGAAGGGAGAAGCCAGCAGAAGAATGGGTCAAGGTCTGGTTTCCATTAAACCCACATGCTGCTGATTTAGTAGTGGGGAGGAGGGAGAGCAGGGTTT
>BSAI01000030.1:38044494-38078159 GCA_036245035.1 Adrianichthys oophorus
TGTTACTCCTTCCTTCCTTCCTCCATAGCTTTTTGTGTGTTTTTCCTCGCTGCACCTCACTGCACTTCTGTCTTCCCAAAGGAAGCACATTCTCCTCTTCACTCTTGTGAAAGATTTGCTCAAGCTTTTAGGAGATAATGAATGCACATCTGCAGGATGTGTCTGGCTCTTGTTTTATCGTTTTCCCCTGTTGGGCATTCCACTTTCAGTCTTTGCAAAACAAACATATTAGTTTTGTTACTCCTTTGCCTGTTTCCTTTTGAATACTTATTTTCAAACATTAAGAAACTTTTGTTAGATGTGTGTCTTTGACTTAATCTGCATAGTTTTTGTACATTCATTCAGTTGGGGTTTTGTGTAAAAACAGCAGTCGAAGAAAATAACAATGTTGATGCATGCAGGGCATGTTCTGTAAAGCCTGTGCACTCTGGTGTTGAGTACATTAAATACAAGCTTACAGGTTCAAGAGCAGTTTTCTTTGCCACGGTTAAGGTTTCAAACCCCATCAGCTGACGTCCGTGTGGGATGAAGTCAAGTTCAAGAGTGCATCATTCTCAGTCAGGCCACAGGAGGGCAGCAGAGCTCCAAAAGTAAACAAACTGAACAAAAAGCCCCAGAAATTAATTATATAAATTACATTCAGACATGTTTGACATTTGCTTTATCTATGGGACCATTTTTTTTAATTGTTTTCCCAAATTACCTTGTCATATTTCTATATATTACATATTAATTAATAACCTCCTTTTCTTCTTTAACACATTTTTCTCCCCTAAAATATTCCTTATTAAAATCTAACCAAAAGCATTGATACAAAACTGCAGGTTTCATTTTTTTCTTTCTAGTTTTGCTTCAGGGTTTCCTTGACTACTGTCAGTAGTAATGAATGTCAACCATTCTGCATCCAGCGAGTAAAGCAGTGTTTGAGGTGAGGATCAGACTTATTTTGATATTATTCAAAGCAAAACTGCTAATCATTTATATGTCTATAGCAACACTGCATTGTGGGAGATTCAAAACCCTGATGTTGTCCTGCATGTTTAACGCTTTTATTGACCCAGTTCACGTGTACAATGAACAGGGTCAATTAAAAGCAAAAAACAATATAATATAAACTTGTTGGTTGTGTGCAAACAGTGTGATGAATACAGTAAGTAAAACCTGTTTATTGATGCAAATATGTATGTGACTATTTAGGCTCCAAAATAACATTAATTCAGCATCTATTTAAAGGCAAAAACATTAGAGAATTTTTTTTTCAAAGCTGGAAACAAATTCATGCATCAAGAAGTTAAAAAAGGAATAAAAACCATTATTGTCAATAAGATACAGGAAATATATAGAAGTTAAAAAATACATAAATATCAAGTACACACACACACACACACAGAGAGAGAGAGAGAGATCTCTTTCAGTTCACTGTGATGCCTTTTGGGTTGCATGGAGCACCTGCAACATTCCAAAGACTCATGAATAAAGTTCTGCAAGGGTGTGAAGAGTGCAGTGCTGCATACCCGGATGATGTTATCTTCAGTCGTAGCTGGGAGGAAAATCTCCAACACCTAAAGAAGGTCATGGGAAAAACCAAAGATGCCGCCCTGTTCCTGAACATCTCTAAATGTGAGTGGGCGAAGCAAGAAACCCAGTACCTGGGATTCCAGCTTGGTAAAGGTGAGGTGCAACCACAGTTTGACAAAGTGGAAGCTGTCCGACACTGCATACGGCCTAAAACCAAGAAGGAGATTCGATTTTTACACATGAAGTTCATTTTATTTAGGTGTACTTGAGCATAAAAAGTAAAGCAAGCAACATAAACAAATCCACAGTTATTTCAAATTTGGTTTGAGAGCATTTTCAGTTCTGGAACTCTTAAAGTCCTGTAACCCTAAAAGTAGTATACTTGAAGTTTATTTTAATAGGTATATTTGAGTATAAATATAGCAGCTATAGTAAAGACTGTAGTGTAGCAAAGGGCCCCCATGTTCACCACCATGTTTTCATTAAATCAGCAGGAAATTGCACTATTTTCATGGGGTTTTTTTGATAATGCAATGACCTTTTACAGTGAAGAATAAGAATATATTTAGTCTGTATTGTTTGTTAAAGCCTTTACCAAATTGTCTGGTTAATTTCTGGTGACTGACTTCCTTCGCCTGCCTGTCATTGTTTTGTTTGTTCTTACAGAGTTGTGTGTCCTAAACGTGCTTCACGTGTGGTTGTCTTTGTTCTGAGTGAGAGCATCTTTCTGCTCATCTTCGTGCCACGGCTCATCAGGATTAGCCTCCATCACAGATCATCCACTGCAGCTTGAAGTCTGCACTTCCTTTCTCTTTCCAGTCTTTTTTAACTTCTCCCGTTTAAAATACACATTAAACAAAAGTAAAACTTCTTCTTCTAGATCAACAAACGGCCTGTAAGCTCCGTTTCATCCATTTGTCTCCTTGTAAATGGTCTGGCACTGGATCTCATCCAGATGTTTAGTCGGGATTAAGGCCAGCATGGCGCCGCCATATCCCAGCCCAGGACCAGGGGTCTGTGTCATCAACCTGTTCTCTCAGCTTATGCTGAGCTGAGCTGATAATGGGATCTACCCCCTGCCTGCTGCTTCATCGCGGCCATAAATGCTCCACAGGTTGCCCTGATGGAGACGGGGTGGGATCTGAGCCCTCAACCTCCACAGGGATTGTTGTCACTTTCCCTCTTTGCTGTCCACCAACTCCTTTAGGGGATTTTTTTTTTTCTCAGTTCAGGATCTTCGTGACATCTTCCTGTCGAGTACGTTCTGCCTTGGCACTGCCTTTGAATTGTCAACAAAAATCCTGTTTACCAAGTGTTTGTTAACAAGGGTTGTCCTGAATCCTAGTTAATCACTCTCTGACACCATGACAGGCTTTCCATCCTCTTCATCCACCTTCCTCAGCTCCATGCTTTAATAGAAAGCAACAATTTGTACTTAATCAAACACTAAGCCTAAAGAAAAAGATTTTTTCTAACGCTAGATGTGATCCAGCTTTTTCTCGAATCGTTCTAGTAAAAATGTTTTACACAGTCTATTAAGTTAATTAAAAAAACTTGACAATAATTCATCTGTCTCATGATTCCTACAAACACAAACCAAGAAAATACTTTCAATTCAAACTACTCAAAAACTTTAATTTTTTTAACTAAAAAAGTCACAATCAAACCTGTTTCTTTCATAATTCACTGCAGAATTTAACGTTATTTTTTTTCTACTTGAATTATATAAAGCTTAAATGTATTAGCTAATCAAATGTGTTGGCTGCACTGAAGCATAAAATCTGAAAGTTATTGTCTTGATATGTCAAGGAAAATCAATAAAATGAGTGGAATTATTGAATTATTTTTATATGACCCAAATAAAATCTTAAACTTGTTTTTAAAGTTGCTTTTTAAATAATTTATTTCTTAGATGTTTTTTTACAAGTCAACTAATTTTACAAAAAAAGGCTGAAACTTTTTAATATTCACACTCTTGACAAATGTTTCAGTCAAATGAAAGCTGTAAAAATGAGAAATTCAAGAAAAGAAATGAAAAATTCTTGGTTACAGATTATGAGGATTTAAAAACAGCATTTAAAAACTGATTGAAATGCTTCATTCTTGATACATGAACCATCAACCTGTCCGAGTTACTCACCTTAAATGAGGGCCTTTAAAACACAATAAAAAAAGGCAGAAACCGACCCCTGTTTGAATCCCGTTTTTTTTTTTTTTTGCCATTTGTATTGTGTTTTCAACTGAACGTTTTAAGTTGTTTGTTGCATTGTTACTTCCAGAGAAATTTGAATGAACACGATTTCATTTTTGATGCTTTTTTGTCCAGCAGACAGTTCTTCATTTAAAATCAAGATCATTTACTTTGTTAAAAACATTAAAGAGCCGCCTGGCTGCTTTTACATACATCATGTTGTTATGCTGTATCTTTGATTATTCTTTTGATTGTTTGGGTTGTTAAAGGGATGAAATGTTTTTTCTATTTCCAGAATGCCCTTAATCATTTGGTTAAAGGTGCATACCAAACCACCAGCAGGTATTTCATGGAGAATTGGGTAGATTTTTATCCCACATGTGTTTCATTGGTAAACACATCAGGGTTCCACACATCTGGTTAAATTCCAGTTCGTTTCGATCAGGTTGAAGACCCCTTCAGGGACTCTCCTGATCATTTGTTTCCTGTCGGTTTTACTTTTCAGGATGTGTTTCTTCAAAGTTAATCTGTGGTTGCTCTCAGCACAGAGTTCTGCCCTGACCTTCAGATGCTGCAGGTTAATCCCGTTAGCACCAAGCAGCGGCGGGGGGAAATCTCTGCAGATCTGTGCTGGTCGTGCCGCGCTCTGGATCTCTACAGCCCCGGCATGCAGAACCACTGGTAGGAACACAGGTAAGAGGAACGCATTTGAGCACATTTTTTTCCAATACTGAAATTAGCAGCTAATTTGAGGTCAGTGGAGTGATTTAAGATGAAGGATATGTGGCTGAGAACGCCGTCCGTCATCAGGTCGGATTTCTAATGACTTCATAGAAGCTTCACAAAAGTAATAAAACAAGCCTTTAAAAGATATGATTAGATTGTTTACCTCTGGTTGAAATATGTTGTTTGAGATGGGTCAAGCCTTGATCTATATCTTAAGCAGTGAGAAGAAATGTAGATTAGTAGAGGAGAAGAGCCCCACGACTTAATCCAATACCAAGAACATGAGATTAGGCCACCAGGAGGCCCCTCTGATCTCTGCTGACATGAAAAGCATGTCAGGAGTCACAAACAGGTCGTGGCACCTTTTTAAAAATGGCTTTCATGGCATTTTTTATGAGGAAATTCTTTACAGGCATGGTCATTAGGAAAAGATGCCCCTTTTGTGTCAAAAACAAAACAAAACCTGAATTCTGATTTTGTTTTCATCTCTTGTTTCTTGATTTCTGTCGTAAATAAAATCCAGCAAACAAAGCAGACGTAAAAAGGCTGTAAGCAACATCAGACTCTGCAAACATGGGAAAGACGTCCAACTCTCGGCTGACCCTGGTGCCTCAGAGCTGACCTCTACAGGGGGTGGAAGCTGCAGGGCATCCTGCATTCTTATTGGCTCTTTACCTTTCACTAAAGGGATTATCACGATGGGATGATGGCCTGTCAGAGCGGATAATGAAGTTTAGATTAGCTGTCTCTGTGTCTGCTCTCAGGCTTTTTTTTTTTTGGGGTGGGGTGGGGGGGGGGTGTCTCTGTTCACACAGACCAACAGCAAAGTTTGCACTCCGGGTGTCCTCCAGTTTTCTCTGTGGTATGAGTGGCTCCATCCTTTGCAAGGTCTAAAAAGTAAAATGTCAGGTTGATCCAGATGTTTTAGAGACAGTAGGAACTCCCAGCTCTCATTCGCTCCAGTGACGGGCGCTCAGCCCGGCGCCTGAAGGGTCTGCTTTGATACTAGAGGCTGACCGTGTGTGTTTGATCCGCAGGATGTTTAACTGGGTGGTGAAAGTGGTTCCTCAACCTGCTGCGGGGCCTGAGGAGGCTGCTAAGACCCCTGCTGTGGTACGTCAACACACAGTCATGCTCACACACAACCCACGCTCAAAGTGTAATCACCTCTCACTCTTCAAATTACAGCACGAAGCTCCAAAGAACAAAGAAGGTGAGGATCATCTGCAGCGTCCTGGATGTTGTCAGAGCTGCACCTTCCATGTTTGTAAAAATCTTCTGTATTTATAGTGAAGAATGCGGTTCGGAAAACAACGGAGGAGGTTTCAGAAGACGGGTAATCCATTTCATCCACAGCTCTCTCCTCATTCGGGTTAGTCTCCATGCTCACACTCCATCTGCTCCACAGCCAGGTGCAGGCTGGAGTGATGGGCTGGCTGTCGAACGGGTTCTCCAGTGCCCTGCCGCAGCCCCCCGGTACAGGCCGCCTCAGCCGGGCCAACTCTGATGCCAGGGTGAGTTCACGGACACCTGATTGGAGCAGCAGCTCTGAGGATGTGGCATCAGATACAAAGAAAAAAAATCACTGAAATGAGAAAAAAAATCAAGGTGAAGGAAAAAAGTAACATCAAATTAAACAACAGCTGATAATCTCATGTCATAAACACATGCACAGAAACACCAGAATGTGTTGAATGTGTTGTCAGAAATAAACCATAGTTGCAGTTATACTGTTACATTGTCCAACAGTAGTTGGAATGAAAGACTCCTTCTTTACTGAGAAAAAAAGCAAGAGTTTGACATCTCACTCTGTTAACCTTTACTGTTTTGTTTCATACAGCAAACAGGAGAAGATGGAGAAAGGTAATTTCCTATTTGATGTTTATCAAATATGAATCTAAGGAAAACCCCTCACAAATGAGTTATTCTGGTTCCCTTTCAGATCCGGTGTCATCAGTTGGGTCACTCAGGGTCTGACAAAAGTTCTGCCTCAACCTGATGCAAAATATAAAGAAGAGGAGGACACCAAAAATAATGAAGAGCACACAGAGGTCAGAGTTTTGCTTTAATAACGATGTAAAAAAACTCCAGAACTGGAAAAAAAATCATTTAAATATGAATAAAAATGAAATCAGGACCTGGTGAATGTTTTTAAAATGCACTGTACTGTGGTCATGTGCTGTTTTCTTTTACATGTTTGTCATATTTCTAATTTTTAACCATTTTAACACTTATTCATTAATTTTAGGGACTGATCCACTAGCACAAATCCACTGTAATTTCCTGTTTTCAGTGACCTTTTTATTATTTATCAGTGTACATTTTCTCGTGCCAAATTATTGTTTTATTTTGGAAATGTTGCATTGACCAAAGGGCGCTTTTTAAATGTTGTCATTCCAGTGACGGTGACAAATCCATCTATTTATAATCACTTCAGATTATTTTACGCTCATCAGAATCACTGACAGTTTAGCATTTCGTCATGTGTGAGGAGAAGTGTGTTTGTTTGATCAGAGTGACTCTTCGCTGAGACAACTTAATACTGTCTCATGTCCTCATAAGACTAATCATGTGTAAGGATTAGGCTTGTTAAGGAATTTACAATGGAGGGGGGGCTTATCCAGTTTAAATTCCCTCCGTTAACTTAATTACATTACAAACCAGGCTTCCTGATCCTTGATGCTGCAGACGCTCTTTCAGACTTGATGTTTTGGCATCTTAGAACAAATGAAACCAAAATGTTTGACTTTTTCTGCTTTTACAGGTCTATGAGGTGGCAACAATGCCAGGTATGCTTCTAACATGTGTTTCCATGCAACTGAATATGAAGAGTTGGAAACTTTAAAATAACAGCTGTGACTGTGATTGTAAGACGTTTTGAAGGCTAATTTGCTTCATTTCTCCAGATTACGATCCCCTTCCACATATTCCGGTGGTGGAGATGGTATCAGAGGATGAGGCGTCTGAAGTGGAGAGTCTGACTCCTCACTTTCCACCTAAGTGAGTAAACATGTTCAAAGTTCTCATTGCACTGCAGACGTATCTCTAACCTTTCATGATGTTTGAGCCGCATTTCAGAGAGGTAAATGTGAGTTTCATCGTCTCAAATGCTTTGTTGTAGGGTGGTCAACTGGATAAAGCAGATAATCCCCCAGCCGGTGATGCTGCCCCCTGGCGCCGTTCCCTGTGAACCCCCGGCCAAAGCGTCCCGCTCTTCTCTAGACAAAAGTACAAACATATGTTCAGGGCTGGATTGTTCTGGTGTGTGTGTGATGTTTCAGTTGTTGTGATGCGTTTCTTTCATTGCAGTTCTGTCTCCTCCACCTGAATCTCTCAGCGCAATCTCACTGGACACAGACAACAAGCCCTCAGGGTAAGTCTGGATCACCCGACAATATTGTTCTTTTTTTTTTATAATCTTAAACACTTTCCATTTTCTTGAGAGACTTATTCTGTGCTAATTTCCTTATGCTTTATTTGATCTCCCAAAGCAGACCACTTCCACATTTTTCAGAAATCTTTTAAGATCCGTACATGAGCAACAAAGGTGTTTGATGTTAAAACAATGACATCAAACCATGACTCAGAGTCACTAACCACTTCCATCATGTTAAACTGATCCAAAGATTAAATCCGTCAGTGAGTGATTTTAAAACCTAAAGTCGATCCAGGACATCTTTAGCCAAAAATCTAGATTCCTTGTATTTCTTGCAAGACAATCAAGTGTAAATTCAATTTGTGTACAAACAAACAAGTAAACAAGAATAAACTGTTGTTTTTCCACATCAAAATAATACAAAGGGAACATAGAACATTCTACCACACTGTACACTGCAAAAAGAGGTAGCACAAAAGAGGAAAATAACACTAATCGTAAGAGGAAAAGTAGTAAAATGATCTGTCCATGCAGCAGGTATTCCATAAGTAACAAAATCTAGAAAAGAGAAGTTTCACACAAGCATTCAAAAAGGAGAAAATAAGGCAAAAAAAGTTTCATAAAGTTAGATCCAATTACTTCAAACTGAAAGACAGGCAGCCTATCATAAGCATTGTTTGCTAATTCGAAGCAAATGGTTTGTATCTCTTGAGTTTTTCTGTAACTAATTGTAGTTTATTTTGATTAAAGTGACAAAACTGATGCAACAAGCAACTCATTTTAGAACAAAATGTGGATAAAACAAGAATATCATCTTGATATTAACCCTAACAATCTTAATAAATCCTCATAAAATCTAAAACTAGCACTTATTATAAGAACATAAATCTCAGTTTTTGTTCCAAAATAATGACAATGAATGTCAGTCTGATTTGACATTTATTGAACTTTAAAATAATTTCCTTAAAAAAACACCTTTAAACTTGGTCAATTTTCTTCAATGTCTAAAAAAAGGTTTGAAAGAAGGTTGATCTGTTTGGATTGTTGCATAGGAATCCATTCATCGATTCAGGAAGCATTAAAGGCTGAAGGTTTCAGTCTTGTTCTACTGCAGCTCAGACAAAAGCTTGACCGACCCAGGTCTGGGGTCATCCTTTGGGCCTGGTTCTGGGTGTAATTGGAGGTCATGTTTTTGCAGCAAAGGAAGTCGATTAACCAGAGTATCCTGATCCTACAAGAGTGCGTGATGTTCTATCACTCATGATTGGATAATACTGAATCAAACTAACACCAATCAAATAATAGAAACAACACAAATGAGTAAAGTCTTCCTTCTGCGGCGCTCCTTGTGGTCTCTCTGCAGAGTGGTCGACTGGTTTGTGTCAGGACTTGGTCTGAAGATGCCTCAGCTCGTTCTTCCACCCAAAGATGAAGCAGAGGTAAACATATACTTTGATGACAAATGAAACCTTCATTATTTTTCCTTATTTTGTTTTTCTTTTTAAAATTGCTTTTAGGCTTCAGGTGAAGTTTTGAAGAAAGGTGAGTGACTTTTTCTTTTAAACTCTCCTGTGTGTAAACGACACCACAGTTCACAGTTCACTCAAATGGATCCTTTCGTTTTTTAATCCTTACTTTGATTTAAAATTCAAAGCGATTCTTTTTTTTTTTTTTGCCAGATCTTATTTACGTTTGTCCCCCTTGGTTTTGAATTAAACATGTAAAGTTTTTCATCGCCTGTTGAAGCGGCGTCTCTTTTCCCTCCATAGTTAGGGGTTTTGGTGGGACGCTCGGAGCCTAACTCAGTGCCTCTTCTCCTTCTGTTTCAGGGGGGAAGTCGCTGCGAGCCCCTTAAACAGCAGGAGAAGATGACCTGGGGACAGATAGACACAAATAGTTTGCAGAATAGAGTTTAACCGTGCAGCTCAGCTGAAAAACGTTTTAGGCAGCTGTAACAAAAAAACCCTAAAAACTTAATTTTAACTCACCCGGCTGTACTCTGTACTGGCTTTGAATGTAACTGGATATTTTCACAGCTAAAAGATTTTTTTTTTTTACTTTTGAGAAGCCAAACTGTGATTGTATTCCTTTTTAATGTCTCTTCGATTTGCACGTTGTCAGCTTTTTGCAGAAGTTGCTCCACTTTAGTAGAAATCTCAAAAGATTAAAGACATTTCATGACCTCAGGTTAAAAAAAATCACTACTCATGTGAATCTGCTTTCCTTTTTTATTTCAACTTTGTTTAAATGGCAGCTATGATATATTTAATAATGAGTTCTCTGCAAATATATATATATATATAAATATTTGCATGTGTGTGTGTATGTGTACTGAATTAAAACCTTATGGAGAATAACTTATTCTTTTTGTTTTGTAATATTTTTAGTGCTTTGCTCTATATATGAGAGCCTTTTGTGTGATTATTATTAAGGGATACCTTTATTTTGGGCGAAGACAAGCAATTCAAGAAATTGAAACTGATTTTGATCCATCTGAACTGTGAAGTGTGGCCTCTAGACAACCTGTGTTTGATGTGATGACAAAATGAGTCCTTTCTGCCGGAGAAAACCTTTTCTTGTGTAGAGATTATGGTAAACATTAAGAAAATAAAGATTCAGTGTACAACTTCTGGGGTGTTTGTCACTGATTTGACACTAAAAGTTAAATGTACAGCTCTGTGCACATTTACAAAATCTTTAAGTCTGCATTTTTAAGATCACATGTCAAGTCTTTTTTCAGTAGATTCCTCTTGGTTTGGGAAAATTGAATATGACATCATCTGCAAAACATTAAAAAAATCAAGACAGTAATGACTCAAAGTCCAAACTTGACCCAACTGAACATTTTCATAGAACCTCAGAGTATTCCAGAAGGTTCTTTGACAATAATCATTTAGTAGAAGCATTTTGGATGTGAGTTTTTTTGATCAAAATTGACCTTTTGTTCCATCTTTGTAAAAATATCCAAGTATTTGCACATTTACAGCATTGTGTAACTTCTTTCCCACACACTCACCCGTACCACCTTCTCCTAGCTTCATCCAAGCTCAACCCTGACATGGTGTTAGAAGATCTGGAGTCAGACAACGAGGTCCAGCAGAAACAGGAGAATCAAACCAAATCTGTCTCCCTGAGTCCATCGACGGCCACACAACAGCCCCAGATACCTGAAGCACCAACAGACGGCGTGGAGAAAGGGGGTCAGGAGGACGCAGAGACCCAAACGGGCCGCTGGACACCGTTTATAGAGAGCATCAAGAAGGAGGCTGAGGATGTTGCCTTGGCAACCATGGAGGAACGGTAAGACAGGTGGACGATGACAGATTCCTCTGTAAAAAAAAAAAAAAAACTTTCTGAAACTTCCAAACCAAAGTTTAACTGCACAATTCTCCAAACTCCAAGCTTTGATGTGAGAAACGTTGGAAACTAAATGGTTTTCCCAGATTTTTCCAACCAGATCAGACAAGTCTAAAAACTGCAGTCATGATAATATTTGTAAAATTACTCTGGTTCAAGTTTTACCATGATATATGTAAACTTTTTTTTTTTTACTTTGCAAAACCTAAATTTGCAAAAACATGGGACACTAGTCAGGGAAGAATACTAGTTTTGGATAACGGATGTAAAGGTGGTTTGTTTTTAGAAACGAGAAGAATTTAAATTCTGTGTCATGAAGGCGTCTTACACTGCCATGTGATTATAAAGAAAATTCTACTTTCTGACATTAGTTTAGGTGGTCCAGTAGAGCACGCTTACCGTCGTTGTCTTTTATTTTGTCTTGTCAATTGTCTTTTATTATAAAAAATGATTTTCTAACTTCAGACTTGGGGCTGCACGGTGGCGCAGTGGTTAGCGCTCCTGCCTCACAGCAAGAAGGTTCCCGGTTCAAGCCCTGGCTGGGGGACCTTTCTGTGTGGAGTTTGCATGTTCTCCCCGTGCATGTGTGGGTTTTCTCCGGGTACTCCGGCTTCCTCCCACCGTCCAAAAACATGCTTCATAGGTTCATTGGTCACTGTAAATTGTCCCTAGGTGTGCATGTGTGTGTGCATGGGTGTGTGTTTGTGGCCCCTGCGACAGACTGGCGACCAGTCCAGGGGTGTACCCTGCCTTCGCCCATGAGTAGCCGGTAGACTCCGGCAACCCCGTGACCCCGAAAGGGATAAAGCAGATTGGAAAATGAATGAATGAACTTCAGACTTCAGGAATGAAATCCAACTGTTTATTTGTGCAAATAAATCAGAAAAGAGCAAATAATCTTGGTTTAAAATACAAACTAGAAAAATAACCACAATGCATTTATGATTTCAGAATAAGACAATGTCAGGTTTAAAGCAAATCGTTTTGGTTTTTAAATCACAAACAAAAATGATGATTTTTGTTTTCAGCTTCCACTGTGTTGCGGAAGTTTAAACTTAAAAAAAAAAAAACATTTAACTTGACTAAAAATAAATCCCAGATGTCAATGCTTGATTCCTGTTCTATAATTTGCAATTTTAATTTAAAACACATTGACTGTACTTAACTTAGGTCATGTTTAAGTATGGAATCCTTTCCAAAAGTATCCTTCCCATCTCTGCCTTTAGTTTGCTGCATGAGCGGGTAGAAATGACGCGTCTGGCTGAGGAGGTGGCGAGGCAGACGGCCGAGATGGCTGTCAGGCAGATGGCCAGCGAGGGAACGTCCATTAAACTTTCACTGGAGAGTCAAGAACTTCTGGAAGAGCCCGAGGCCGAGTAATGCTCCAAATGTCCAGCATTTATCACTGAGACCGTCTGCGTGAAGAAGTGTGATGCATAGTGTTCACTGTGGACAGGTTACCGGAGCCACAGGAGGAGGAGGAGGAGGAGGAGGAGGAAGAGGACGCGGCGGAGCAGGAGGTCACGGGGTAAGAGTGCAAACAGTTAACAAGCATCTCAAAGATTTATTAATTTAAGCAAAAATATGACATCTAGATCAAGGAGGTTTTTTAGTTACTCTAATCATTTATTTCACAACAAAAAATATGTTGAACTAAAACAATAAACTCCTATATTAACAGCTTAAAATCATTCAAGTGAAACTTGCTATATGGAATCAAAAATACATTTGGATAAAAAAAATATGTGATGTTTTACAAGTTTTACACAGATAAAGTATAACATTCTGAGAAATGTACAAAACTTTTTACTTATTTATTAATTCAATTTGACTTTGCTCGATGAAATTTATGACCTCAAGTAAACTATCATCATTTTTGTTCATTGATATACAGTCATGTAAGCAGAAACAAAACATAAACATAATTAATGGCAAACAGTAAACGCTACAAATAATTTCTTTAGAATTTGATCATTGAGAAAATTTCCTTAAAAAATATATTATTTGGTAAACAAGAATAAATGTCATCCAGTTGTAATAGAAGCATTTTAAAAAATGTAAAAAGTAAAGTTTAGCAAAAGTAATTAAAATGGCTTAAAACTGCAGGACAGAAAAAAATCGTGTTACTTTGAGACAGAGTGTCTCTGTGTACTGGATCTAAATCCGCTGGGTTCTTTGCATGCTGGCTTTGCAGCATCTCCATGCTGCTTCATAGCAACCACAGCTTCCTTGCCAACCGCTGCTCCTCCTCCTCCCTCCTTCCTTCCTCTCAACTGTTCCCATGGTAACAGAGCTGCTTGATACAGCTGTTCAGTACAGCAGGGACAATCTGAGACGGAGGCGTTCTTCTGTTTGTTTTCCACAGAATATACAGAAGAAAACAGTTGTTCTTTACATTGATTATTCTTATCATCTGGTTTATGCCACTCTGCTGGGAAGTTTTTGTGTTTTTTGCTCTCATGGACATTTTGTGTCGGGAGTGTTAGCCATAAAGGGAACGTTTACGTCACAGTAAGTATGCACTGAAAACCTCAGGTTAACCTACATCATCTGAAAGAAAAAAATGTTTACATTTAAAGCAGCTTTTGACAATCTGTAGAGGGATGCTTCCAGTGAAAGCAGTACAAAAGTCTCAAATTCATGTTAAAAAGCTTCAATATAAGGCATCGTTACACACAAGAAAAAGCTGTTGGAACATCAGCAATTAAAGAGAAAAACATTCTGATTACTGTATAATCATTACAGTAAAATATCCTAAGATCATCCGGTTAAAATTCAACAATAGCTCTAGATTTGTCTTTTTTAATGAAAGAGCCCTGGACCAAAATCATGCACTTCCTTCATTCTACTTTTGATATTTGCACACTCTTGAGGAAACCAGAGCATTTCTGTAACTGTCTGAAATCCTTCTGCGGCCGTCACCAAATGTGCTAGGCCTCTCCCGCTCCAGTTTTCCCATTTTTATGGTTAGCTTTCTCAAATGACATTGTTCAGCTTCTTTCACTTAATTTTTTTGGTAGAATTTTGATCCGTACTCACAGAGGGAAATTTCAGAAAAGGCCAGTGTTTTAGCCATACTTTTTGCTCTTTGATGGGAAGCATCTTTGGATCACAATCTGATTAAGACACTACATCAGATGAAGCAAAGCAGCTCTTCATCATTGTCTTCAGAGATTGTTTGGAACAATCTACGTCTTCAGTTTGTCATCACTTTTTCTCTGGCAGCTTCATAACTGGAGGTTGTCAACTTAAACATGTGAATAGAAGCAGCTGTGGTCACAAAACCATCAAGCCTTTGAGATCCTCGAAGAGTTTTATTTGTGAGACTTTTGTCATCTTTAAACAGGCAGTCTGACTGATGACAAGTTGTGCTGAGAGGACACACCTGAGTTTAGAATGTAGAATGAGTAAAACAAAGTGATTTTGACATTATCTACACGTGGACGTATTCTCCTATCACCCTTTAGAGTTTTACAATTTCTCATTCACGTTATTCCGTCATGTTTATTCAAATGACTTTTAGTTTCCAATCATGCAGAAATCCACCCGCCTCCATCAACAGCCTCACTAATTCTTTCCAAAAATGCAATGACTGTTCTTCCTTTGACACCGTCCTTTTAATTCAATCTCATTACCAGACTCTCGATCGTCTCAATCTGTTCTGTCTTGCAGAGACGGAGCAGGCCTCCCAGCAGACCAGAAGAAAGACGAGGAGGAGCATTCTGCCATCGAACAACCAGGTTTTGTAAAGCAGAACACACTTTGGATTTCCTTTGTAATTCATACAAAGTTTAACAGATTTAAAGTGTGTTCTCAACTTCTATATCTAGAACCAGAAAAGGCATCAGAGCCAGAACCTGAGCCGCAGCCAGAACCTGCACCAGAACCAGAGACCCCAAACCAAGAAGATGCTACCGAAGCGCAGCCTGTAACCCAGCAGCCACAGAAAGCAGACGACGCTCAAGTCTCCAACACAGACAAGGCTAATGAAAAAGTAAAGTTCAAATCTTCTGGTGCACAGCAGCGCCACCACTTCAATCATCAAGATTGACCCAGTGACCTTTTAAGTATGATTGTACCATTTTTAGCCAAAATCTAAAAACCTGCATCGTTTTCTCAGACACAGTTTTTGCAGAGCGACAGGAGTTCATTAGAAAGTAAGCCTGCCCCCATTCCCATCATCCATCTGTTTACATGCACATATGCATGTACATAAAGATACATATATGACCTCCATCATCAGAAAATTGCCACAAGAACCTGTTAAAAACACAATATTCATCAGAGTGGGCCTTTAAAAAAATCGTTAGAATTGTATAGAAATTGTTTTAAATGTGTTCAAACAATTTCTTTACATATATATGTTATTAAAAATGTGTTATTTTTTCATGTTTTAGTACTCTTTTTAAAAAAATCTCAATTCTACTTTTTTCAGGAAGCCGAGGCTGCAGGTGACGACTGTGGCGGTACGTCTAACCTTTTCCACCACTCTGAGCTCTTTGAATCCTCAACATCCGGAGAGCCTGATAATTTCACGTTTACAGACCTTGTGTTAGGGTTGAAGCATCTGGACTTTAAATCTTCTTTTACTTACCACTCATCCAAGTGGTAAACCCTTTCAAGAAAGAAGATTTGAAGTCCAGACGCAATAACTCAGCTTTTAAGACATCACTTGGATGAATGAAAACCTTCACAAATTACCTTCCAAAGTCCTGTCTTAAAATACTCGATGCGTCAGTGTTGCTCACATCCTACTTCCCGTTTCTCATTCTTGACTTTACTTGACATCCTTGTCTTCCTTGTAGCTCCTGTCAGCTGCGATGCATTAAAGAGCTGCCTGATGCGCTTTCCTCTCACCTCTGAATGCTTCGGCAACATCAACGCATTCTTCAAAGAGAACGGCATCTCTCCTCCCAAAATACCTTCCGTGCCTAAGCTGCCCACCCAACTGTCTGAAGTAACCAAGTACTTACCCTCTCTGCCCCCCGAGCTACGCCAAGAGTTTTCCCAGATAAGACTAACGCAGGTACCCAGGAGCATAGCCCAAACTCTGACTGAGCTTTTGCCCAAAAGTCAGGAGGGATCCGCGGGTCCCAGTCTGTCCGACTTGTCTCAGAGGCTTTCAGATCTACCACAGAAGCTGTCTCAGTTTCCCAGCCGGACGCAGCAGTACTTTGCAAACGTCCGGAACCGCCTCAACAGCCTTTTGCCACAAGATGCCTAAGAAACAAAAACAGAAGCAAGACGAGCACCAGAAGGACTTAGAACTGAACCGGCTTGTGCGGTCCTCCCCTCTGCCTCCCCCTCATCATCCTCACCTGCATTCCCGCTCCCCGTCTCCATCCTCGCCTCATGGTAGCACCCTGGAGTTGCCTAACGTGCCTTCCTATCCACGCCTCCCGCCCATCATCAGCTCGCCATCTAAGCACCTCAGCTCCCAGCCTCAGCAGCTGTCCGGCCTCTCAAACCCAGCATTCTTCATCGAAGATGACTCAGACTTTTCAGCTGCAGGTGAATCCGGAATCCTGCGGATTCCGAACTACTGAAGGCATCTGATTCATAGCCAGTTCAATGTGTTTATAGTCGGTGTTAGAGCAAACATCTGAAATCAAATGGAGTTTTTTCACGGAGAACTTTCCAAGACTATTTTTTGGAAGTTTTGAATTCAGATGTTGTGGTAATTTACTACCTTTGTGTTGTGTTGTGTCTTTTAGAGCGGCACAGTGATGGTTTTGTGTTGAGCGTAGATTCAAAGTGTCGTCTTGTTTTATTGAAAAACATTAGTCACTGAGGGCGCTGCTTGGGCTTTGCAGGCAGAAAGAAGACGTACAAAACATTTTTTAAAGACAACATGACTTTTCCTCAAAAGTCTGCAGCCTGAACACAGTAGCACCTCATGAAACAAGTCCAGAAGACATTTTAAAAAGGAGAAATAATGGATAAGAAATATTGGTTTGGGTTTGAGAAGCCGCCAAGACAACAAATCCAGGTAGAGAAGAAACATCTGCAGAATATGAGGCAGAGAATACCTGATGTTCTCCACCAGTCGCCTCACTGTTCCTGCTGCATCAAAATGACTTTTAGTATTTTGGCTTCAGAGAGTTCATCCGGAAATGACCTCCTTTATGTAACAAGCTTTTAATGAAACGATAACAAAATCAAAACAGAGTTCAGCAAAGACCTTATTTAACCCGAGAACTCAAGAACAAAGTTCTGCTGGAATGTTAACGTTGTTTAAAAAATTAAAGACAAGAACAAAATGAAAAAAATCTAAAAACTTTGGCCAAATTTCATCCCCTGGGTTCTCCGGGATTAATAATCTCAAATGAACAAAGCACCACAAAAAAACTTCAGAATCATTTAAAAACATTTAGTGCTTTACTTTCAGTTTTCCAGTTTGATTTGTTTTCACATTTGATTGAAAAGAAAATCCAACAATTTATTTTTGCTGACCTCTTCATCAGCCCCAGACAAACACAAAAATAAAACAGTTGCTATGGAGACGAAGCCTTGAAAAACGTGGTATTTTTTCATGAATTCGTGACGTTCGGGCAGAAAGGGAGAGCGAGGGACGTAGATTCTCAACCAGTAAGGGGGTCAAAAGGGGGCGGTGATGGTGGGTAGCGTCGTCGGGCCATATGCCGCCGCCTGCTGCTTTTTTAAATGTTGGATTTAGTTGTAATTAAATACAAACTTTCATTCGGTTTTTCATATAGTTACAACGTGAGTCCCTACATGATGCTGCATTAAGCAGCAACACTCAGAGCCGATTTAGTCAGGTGATAACCCCTCCAGCTCACAGATGGATCATCTTGCATTAGCCCAGAGCAGCTCCTGCTTAACCTCTCTGTGTCCTCACCTGTTTCTACCTGTGTCTCCTTTCCATCTGCAGCACAGCTTCCATTAATGTCACAGAGGTTCATCTCTAACACGTCTCATGGTTGACTTTTCAGAGAGCCTCCGTCCCGCTGTAAACGTAGAGGATGTTGATCATGAGAAGGCAGGAGGAGGAGGGGAGGAGAAGATTGACACCTCCCAGATTCCTGCCCTGCAGGACCCCAAACTTACCACTCTCACTGTTCCCATGAACCCCTCAGGAGGTCGACAGAGGTGAGCAGCAGCGGCTTTGGAAACAAGCCGCTTCCAGGGGATCTTTAGGAAAGAGAAGTGAATCCACAAGCACAAGGTTGCTGGATTTTGGGAAGTTTTCTTTCCAAGACAGGACCAGAGGGTTGCAAAAGTGAGAGAAGGGACATCCTGTTTTGGGGGCGGCTTTGCAAAGAAACATGACAATAAAGCTAAAATTGTAATGTCTGAATGTTTCCTCAAGTAAAATCAAACATAAATAACTAAAAATAAAGTGACACTTTTTAAAGAAATGTGAGTGAATGAAAGTTGGGCGGCCAGTTTGTTAAAGGTGTTTCCCGGATCACTCCAAAAGAGAAGGAGCTCCCTTTTAACTGTTGAGATAAATGTCATCTCTAAAATAATCTGAACTCCTTCATCTGGATCCAGAACCTGTCTGATCTCTTTCTCTCTTCTCATGCTTTACAGTAAAGGAGACAAAGAGTAAGGAAACTGCATGTGTGCTTTGACTTTTCTTTGCTCCTCTGGAACAGTGCGCTTCTCTTCTGTCGTTCTGTAGATGCACATTTGCATAGCATGCATGCATTCATGGCAACAATCTTCACAACAGAAGCAATAAGAAGTCAATTTACAATCCAAAAATCAAATTAAAAATAAAGACAGTTTTCTTTGTCAGATTGTTTAATAAAAAGAACAATTCTGTTGTTTCTAAATTTTCATATGCAATATCATAACCTTTGGAAACTTCTTATGAATGCTGTTCATTTTGTGTTGCTCCACTGCTTTCCACCTTCCATCTTTTATTTTTGCTCTTTTCAGAATCTGTGACTGCTGTCCGTTTTGTTCTGTCCTGCACAAACTCTTTCAGTAAAAAAAAAGTAGGTTTTTTTTAGTTTTGGATGTTTTATTTCATTTAAAGAGCTGCCAAACATGTGACCCCCCCCCCAATCATGCAATTCTGTTTATGCAGATCACAAACACTTTGTTGCATGAAATTATAAGAAGTGTTTTGCTTGTTTTGTGTTTCTCTCAGTTGTAATGTTGTTCTCTTTTATTTGGCTTCGTGCTTTTGGCTGTTCTGTGATTGTCTACACATCATATTCTAGCAAAAGTCAATAAAAAAACTGCATCCCAGGCTTTGTGTCTGCTGAGAGTGCTCTGGTTGATGTTTCATTTCCTGTTGCCTGGATTAATATCATGTTTTTCCCCAACACACACACTAACCCTGATCTGACCGCTCACAACATTGGTGGGAGGAGTCGCAGGACAATCTGGACAAAGATGTAAGAAATCCAGACATCCCCGGTCTGCACCCATTTCTTCATCCAGTTGCTGCGTTTTTTAAGCTTTCTTCAGTTTTGTACCTTTGCCAACTTCCTAGCAGACAATAAAAACACAATTTCACACATTTTTAGAGAACATCTCACATCTTATCCTGCTTCAACCCAAAAAACGCCTCATGTTGCTGCATCTCTATCAGTTTGAGTCAGAAAAATGTGAAGGAAACTGTTTAGCTTTGATGTGGTGTCTGCTCCAACAGCAAGCTGCTCAATTCTCAAAGTGAGGATGATGATGCAGAGGTAAACATCCCCGTGCGAGCGTGGCCCAGCCAGTCCAGCCTGCACAGCACAGATGACGTGTGAGCATGGGATGCACGGTTTGAAACCAAGGAAATCAAGTTCGCGTGGCCTCATTGGTTTGAAACTCTGTCTCCAAGCCTTAAGGAGCGTCCGTCCTCCTCTGCCAGCCAAACCAGCTCCATGGTCAACGAGCGGCTTCAGGAGCTTGTGAGGATGTTCAAAGAGAGGACAGAAAAGGCCAAAGAGAAACTCATCGACCCCGACAGCTCGGATGAAGACAGCATCATCACCTGTGAGTTGACGTCCTTAGATAATAATATTCTAAAACTAAAACCTGCATTGTCCATCTTTACTTCTCCTGCCAGCTCCTCCTCAGCCGGACCCTGGAGCTCTGACAGTAGACAGAGAAGAAGTAAGTAAGCAAAGAGGAGGACCTTCAGGAAGAGAAAGAGGAGGGGAAAGTGATGGCGAGGAAGAAGAAGGGAAGCAGTCCAGCCGGTGGAGTAAACTGAGAACACCTCAGTGGATACAAGCCTGTATGAACTTCTGCCTCCCCGCCAGCATCGACCCGTTCACCAGTAAGACGTCACAGCTGCAGTTCTGCACTGCTGGCAGGTTACAGACCCACTCTGATGAGAATGGCGTTTTTAACGTGTTCTTGAGGCATTTTCTGATGAAGAACATAAAGAAAAAGCTTCCAGTCACATTTCTGAGTCTTTCTTTATTCAAATCATAGTGAATCAAGTGCAGATGAACAAATGCCCTTTGAAAGAAAGAAAAAACGCCACAGGTTTTCCGCTCCATTCTGATGCTTCCACTTGTAGACGACTAGATCCACGTACGTCTTTGTTTTTGTTGTCTGAGCTGGAATCTGGCTCAAAGCTGTACGTTTTTGTGCCATTTTTGTTGCAGCAGTAATGCTAGGCTGGGGGTGTGAGGGGCTGTAGGCTAGCGGGAGGAGCCAAAGGTTTCAGTCGAATGTACGCTTTAGGTTTCTTTAGAAACATGAGACTCATTTGACCTTTGTCCTGCTTTATCACCCCCTGAGTACATTCTTTACGCACCGGTCAGTTTGTCTGTGGTTACAAACTGGATCAGAGCATCCTGGTTTAGGACTGCAGCACACTAAGACACCTTGCACATTTTAGAAATGAAACAATGAGTTTTTTCAGCTTTCGTTTCTCATCCTTTCTAATCAGATTTGATGTACGTCTTGTGGATGCTTTTGGTGTCTCTGGCGTGGAACTGGAATGTGTGGTTCATCCCGGTGCGTTGGGCCTTTCCTTACCAAACCCTCAACAATATTCACTACTGGCTGCTGACCGACTACACGTGCGACCTCATTTACATCCTGGACATCACGGTCTTTCAGCCGCGGCTGCAGTTTGTGCGTGAAGGAGACATAGTGGTGAGTGTAGGCCGTTGTTGAGCCTGATTAAAAAAAAAACATCTTTTCATTGAGGAGTATTGGGTTCTGATCGCAGAGCGACAAAAAGGAGATGAGAAAGAACTACATGAAAACCGTCCGCTTCAAGGTAAGTCGCTATAGAACTGTATTCTGTCTTCTGATACAGTCAAGCCCACAGATGAAGACAAATCTTCTTGTTTTCAGTTTGACGTTGTGAGTCTTATTCCCCTGGAGTTTTTTTACTTCAAAACTGGCATCAACCCTCTGCTGCGTTTACCCAGACTGCTGAAAGTGAGTCCGTCTCTCAACACTTCACCCACAAATCCATGTTTATTTCTTGGCTGATTTATTTGCTCTCACTTGCTCAGATCTACTCCTTTTTTGAGTTTAACGAGCGTTTGGAGGCCATCCTGACCAAAGCCTACATTTACAGGTTAGAAACAGAGTTTCAGTTTTTATTCATTGTTTGATCCTAAAGTCCAGGAAAATGAAATAATACCTCAATGACAGCCCCTCACTTATTCAGACACGGTTAGGAAAATATCTTTGGTTCAGAAAAATTCCAATAACCTCCAGAATGTTCTCTTTGTTTTCAGGGTGATCCGGACCACCTCTTACCTGCTGTACTGCCTCCACTGTAACGCGTGTCTCTATCACTGGACTTCTGCCTACATTGGACTGGGATCCACACAGTGGGTGTACAACGGTGATGGAAACGGGTCAGTGAGGAACTACAGACATTTTCAGTTGAAAACACCTTTTTTATGTTCTTGTTTTGACCTAAACTCCAACGTTTGCAGGTTAATTGTTTGAGTTTTCCAGATTTCCTGTTTTTAACCTGTTTCCTCTCTTATTTTGTACCGCGTCCTGTTTCCTTCCTCAGATACATTCGCTGTTACTACTTTGCCGTGAAAACTCTGATCAACATCGGAGGCGTGCCGGATCCCACCTCCCTGTCGGAGATGGTCTTCCAGCTCATCAACTATTTTGTTGGAGTCTTTGTCTTTTCTATCATGATCGGTCAGGTACTCATTAAAAAAGATACAAATCAATCAAACACGTGAGTAAACTCAAAGGTTCCAGTCTGATGGATATAGTCACCATTTGTCTGAAAAGCCCTTAGGATTGCCCGAATAACAAAAGTTTGCTTAATAGTTAAACGTCACTAAGAAAATGTCAATCTTGAATGTAAACACAGGAACATGTTAAAAAACAGAAAAACACATTTTACATTTATATTATGACTTACAAATTTACATCACTAGTTAACTAAAACGACTTTTTGCACTGTAAAAAAAGATTTTAAAATGGAAATTTGAAAAGTTTATAAATATGTATTCCTTAAATGAACTCAAACTGAATCTTAAGCTTGTAAACAAACTGTTGAACTGATCCAATATTGTGACATTGAATCCTGGGCTTGGCGTGAATGGATGACGCCTCTGTGCTCTTCTGCGTGGCAGATGCGGGACGTGGTCGGTGCGGCGACAGCAGCCCAAACCCACTACCGCACATGTGTGGACAACACCATCAAATACATGTCGTCCTATCGAATCCCCCGAGATGTGCAGAACCGGGTCAAGACGTGGTACAACTACACCTGGCAGTCGCAAGGCATGCTGGGTAAGGAGGATGTTTGCTGTGTCTCTGTGGATGAGTCAGCACATGCTCAGTCATGCTTCTGTCTGTCACCCAGATGAACAGGAACTGCTGACTCAGCTGCCAGATAAAATGCGTCTGGACATTGCAATAGATGTGAACTACTCCATTGTGAGCAAAGTCCCTCTGTTTCAGGTTAGAGTCCTTTCAAAGAACTTCATCAGTTTTATTTAAAGGTCTTAAGCAGGATGCTTGTTTGAAATGTCAAATCGAATGTCATTAAGGTTTGTCTTCATGGCAGGGTTGTGACAGACAGATGATCTTTGACATGCTGAAGAGCCTTCGTTCTGTTGTCTACCTGCCTGGAGATTATGTCTGCAAAAAGGTGCAAGTGTTTCTTTTTTCTTTATGATCTTCTTGTTCATAACTACGTCTCTTTTTGATCCTCTGTTTCTGTTTTGTTGTGTTCAGGGTGAAGTCGGTCGGGAGATGTACATCATAAAAGCAGGGGAGGTGCAGGTGGTGGGAGGACCGGATGGGAAGACGGTGTTCGCCACCCTCAGAGCAGGGTCGGTCTTTGGAGAAATAAGGTGATGACATCACAGCGGGGAAACCATATAAAAATCTCTTGTGAGGCTGAAAGAAGGTTTCAAAATCCACTAACAAAACCAAAACACACGTCAGGAATAAACTAAGGATGTTTTGAAATAATTATGGGATCTTTGGCTTGGCGGCCATTTTGTGGCAAAATGAAATTAGACAATTTTCTTGTTGTTGCACAAAATGGGAAAATAAAAGTTTTGTTTGAGCGATCTTGATAAAAATGAACACACACATCACCAGGTTAAGTCTACAACCACAACTGAAGTTTTGTTGAGCTGTGACCACAGGAAGAGGCCGCCATTTTGACTAAAATAAATCACCATTAGTATCTCCTACAATCTAAAACTCCTCCTAAAGGTTTGGATCTATCGACTCAGAACTACGGTGGCCCTGAAGTGCAAATCACATTCCCAAATCACTTAACACAAAACAATTAAAATATAACAACAACAATTAGAAAAGCAAAACAAATAATATAAAAAACAAAATTCAATTTTAGAAATCAAAACAAAATTTCAGAAACCAGAAATAAATAAATGAAAAACTTTTCAGAAAAGAAAATTAAATGAAACATTTCAAAAATCACAACGACAATTAAAAAAGTAAAACAAATATTTAAAAATAACATTTCATTTTAGAAATCAAACCAAATCCCAGAAACTAAAACAAACAAAGGAAAACTTTTCAAAAAAATATTATGAAAAGAAACATTTAAAAGATCACAACGAAAATGTAAAAACCCAAACAAGTTTTGAAGTTCTGAAGTTTTGTTTTGATTTCTAACGGTGTTGGCGTGACAGTGCTTGAAAAAGACGCGTTTCCCTGTTTTTTTTACAGAATATTATAAAAATGTCATTTAGAATTTTTTATTTTAATCCACATGATAAAAGCTACACGGATGAATGGCGCTCCTGGATCAGAGATGAAACTTCTACTGAAAAGTCTATGTCCAGATGAGTTAGCCCCGTTTTATTTGTTTGTTTTCTAATCAATTTATAATTTTATATCTTATTGTGTCTCTTTTATTTTCCTTTGTTTTCTTTGCTTAAAAAAATCTATCTTTTCTTTCAATGTTAATATTTTTATGAAAAAGAAAATAGAACAAGATGTAAAAACTCAGATTAACAAAACCACATGATTTCTATGAGTTTTTTAAGCAAAAGTAAGTGAAAAAAGAGAGCGTACAAAATGTTTTATTCCATTTTCAAATCCAACACATGGATTGAACTCATCATTAGGTTCTGTTAAGACCTGAATCCAGAAGGCAAATAAAAGGTGTTCTGGTTGGAGAATGGAGGTGGAGAACAGTTTATGTTCAGGCCTCGAATCACCAGCAACACCACTTCCTGCCAGAAACAGAGAAACACAAACCTCGATAAATCACTCACACTTTGACACAACACTGAAGCTCAGATTTCCTGCAATGGAAACTTCGGCTTTGAGGCAAAGCCACTCAGTCCTAACCACAGCGTCCTGTGATTGTAGTCTGCTGGCTGTGGGTGGCGTTAACAGGCGCACAGCCAATGTCATCGCTCACGGTTTCGCAAATCTCTTCATCCTGGACAAAAAAGACCTGAACGAGATTTTGGTGCACTACCCAGAGTCCAAGAAACTGCTGCGCAAGAAAGCAAGGTGAAGCACCATTTTTTTATTGACCTCACAGAATGAAGAAGCTCAAGCATTGTGTGGTTTTAGCTGAGACAACAGCTTGCAGCTAAAGTGTGACTTAACTGTGTGAACCACAGAAAGATGCTGAATAAGGGAAAGAAACCTGAACCCAAAGAAGAGGCTAAGGATGCCCCTCAGGTGCCTGCAGCGCCTCTCAGGCCAGAAACTCCCAAACTCCTCAGAGCAGCGCTTGAGATGGCAGAGAGATCCTCTGGACTTAAAGGTGCCATGTTTAAAGTAAAAAAGAAGACCAATAAGTCCAGTATTTCATTGCAGGTAAACACAAAGACGTCATGGACAAACCAGATAAAGGAGAATTTGTTTTCTGTTCATGCACCAGAAAGTTCTCTCATTTTTGTTCTTCCAGCCATCTTGCTCCTCCTCTGTAGCTCCTCCATCTCCAACCGTGAGCTCTGGACCAGAGCAAGATGCAGACACGCCCACTTCGGCCTCTGCCAGCTCTTCACCAATGCACTCCACCCACCAAGAGCCCACAGCACCTCCACCTGCAGCGCATTTCCACGGAAACGCCACGGAAAAAGAGGACGTCAGTGAGAAGTGGAAGAAGGTGGACTGAGGAAGTGACACATTTGAAAGATCAGAGTGAAGAAGAAGAAACTTGAAACTCAGAATCAAAAGAATTCTGGACAAACAGGAAACCCAGAGCAGAAGTAGATTCAAATGAAACAAAACAATCAAAAAGATAGAATTAAAAACATTCTGGGGGCTTAAGCATCTGCGATCAGCCAGTTTCAGCTCATTGATGCCGGAATCTATGTCCAGCTATAACAAAAAAACCACTTGTTTTTGCTTTCATGTAAAACTGGAGCAGAAGTGGTTTGATGTCTTTTTGCATCATTGGGTGCCATGGGGTTACGTTATTTTCCTCTCCTTCTGCAGCAAACAAAACAAGGAAACTTTGTTCTTGTGTTTATAAATGTTTAGTGACTTTCTGATGATTTTTTACATTTTCTTTCTAAATCACCTGTAAATTCCTTAAGAACAACCATTGTTCATCATTTTTTTCAATCATTTTTTCACCTTTTTTTAAAATTGATATGAAGCCTCTCGCTGTCAACAAAGTGGAAATGGTACATTCACTGCAATACAGCATTTAAGAAACACAAATCCATTTAGAAAGACTTCATGTGGAAACTACTTCACCTTATTCACATTACAGTTTCTCCTGTTTCTCTTCTACAATAAAGTTATTCCTTTTTTGTTGATATTTAAGTCAAATCTATTTACTGAGCTATTTTCAGATTTTAAAAAGTCATGTATAAATGATGGTAACAACTTGTCTGTTTATTCTGCAATTAATCATGATGTAAAATTCATTTTTTTAAAATTCTTACATTTATTTGTAGATGCAGAAATGCTGCGCTGCATTTTGTACATTGTTCTATATGTATTTATGCTATTTTTTTTAGATTAAAAACTGTGGTTCTGTCAGTTGTAAAGTTTGTAAACCACAGACATGAATCACAGAAACAAACAGGAAGCACCAGGTTTACTGTGTAACACCCACACATGGTTACTCTTACTCAAGATAAAATGTGATTTAATCTAAAAAAAATGGCTCCTGCTTTTCTTTATTCATCTATAAAAATTCAGGGTACATTTTTTTGACAAAATAATCGAGTCCTTTTTGAAACTTTCAAGAATTTTTTTACTGAACTGATAGCTATACAACATAAAATAAGCGATATTTTTACATGCAAACACACTTTTTGTTTCTTAAATTTAAACAACGTATTTTATGTGGCACAATTATGTCACTGATTTCATGAGAAACACTTCAGTTACTTTGGCAAAAAAACTAAAATCAAGTTCTGAAGAAATAAAGTAGTGTGGGTGGAGGGCAAATGAAACTTTTCCATTACCTTAAACCCATGAAACCAAAAGTAGGTCAAGTTTGGCCTTGGGTGGTCAGTGCTGGAAAAACCCTGCAAAAAAAGAAGCAAAGATGTCTCATCAAGTCTGGTACATGCTTTGTGCCGTAATGAAGGAATAGAAATGAATTTACAAGACACAACATGTTTGAGGCAAATCAAAGAGAAAAGGAGCTAAGAAGTTTAATACCATTTAGAAACGCGTTGAAAGAAAAATAGGAGTTAAAGTCTCATTGCATGATCTCATCTCTTTTTTCCCGAAAATTCAAATTTCCCCATGATTCAGAACTTTGAAGAGTGAAAAGAATGATCACAATAATATTCACCTTCAGCTGCAGTTGAATTTTATGTCACGGCTAAACTTCATTCTTTTTCCAATCCGCTTTATCCCTTTCGGGGTCACGGGGTTGCCGGAGCCTAACCCTGCTACTCATGGGCGAAGGCAGTGTACACCCCTGGACTGGTCGCCAGTCTGTCGCAGGGGCCACACACACACACACACACACACACACACACACACACACACACACACACACACACACACACACACACACACACACACGACTTGAACCAAGAGCCTTCTTGGCAAACCACCGCGCCACCATGCAGCCCACTGCTAATATTCATCAATATTTTCTTTTTAAAATGCATGCACTTTGTTTTTTATTCTAAATGTTGTTTACTATGTTTGTCTGTTAAGTGATATTAAATCTAATTGTCTTGTTTTTCTGTTTATTTGTTTTTCTTTCTTTTTTTTTGCTTTGCTGTTGGTGCGTGTATGTATCTAGAATAGAGGACCTTTTGAAAACGAGATGTTTTATGTCTGCAGGACAATCCTCCTTTAAATCGAACTGGAAAAATGATGAAATAAACTGATGGCTCGAGGTTCCTTTTTAACAGCTTTGCTCTACAGACCACAAGAACTGTTCGGCTCTGACCGCAGTCTGCTCACCTGCTGATGGGAAACACCTGCAGGCCGGCGGTTAGCAGCAGCCCAATCGGCAGCTCTTATGGAAACATCAAAGCATACTTAGTTCAGCTTTTTTTTATATTTGGTTTTATGTATTTTAATCTAGTGGTTTTGGGGGTATTTGTGCTAAAGTGTCTTTAAAACAAAAATTTAGTGAAAAAATCTATTTGTTGAAACAAGAAAAGTCTGTTTTCTAAAGGATTTTTTTGAAGTGTGAATAGAATAGAATAGAATAGTTGTTTTTCATGAGGCTCTCACTTTTGAAAATCAAGTAGATGTCCATGTGTGTTTAAATGTTTTTTGTTTTTTTTTTGTATTCACTTCATAGAATCTGTTCTTTTGTCTCAGTATTTATGTTTTTGTTTTGGACTAAAACCCGTTTTCAATTCTTTTAAATTGCCCAAAGGGGTAAATAATTGAATGTTTGTCCTTTTTATCCACAAGTCAGACTATACAGCTCTGTGCCGTTACCCTGACAACGCATCCACCAATCACAGCGGAGCGCTTCCGCGATGATTGTGATGTCATCGCGCAGTCAGCTGATCCAGCGGAGGTCGGCCTGCCTCCGGAAATGTGTCGGTCTTCACGAAAAACAAGTGTTTTCTGCAGAGAAGTCAGCAGGTAACTCGGCTGGTCAGCAGCAGCTTCCGCTCACCTGGTCCGGAACCTTTTCTCCTGCGGTGACTCACTTCCGGTTTCCTCCACACATCAGCGTACAGAGTGTAGCTCGGGATGACCCGGGTTTCTTAATAAATACTGATCAATAAAGCGGAAATGGAAGACAGTGATGAGGAAACTGAAGCTCCGGAGCTTCCGCTGGAGGTGAGTTTCTGACCACTCACCTTCATCATGTGCTGCACATTTCAAACCGCTGGTTGCTGCTGGCATCTCAGCTCTGCTTTTAGGAATGAAGTCTTAATGCTGCATCTCCATCTCCTTCTGTAGATCATAGTTTACATCCTGAGTTTTCTTCATGCTTCAGACAGGCAGGAGGCCTCGCTTGTCTGCCGCAGTTGGTACAATGCCAGCCAGGACCAGAGCTATCAGGTAACCCAGTCCTGAACCCCCCCCACTTATCTGCTGTTTTCTTTCTTTGATGTGGAGGGGGGGGGGTCTTTTTTTTTTCAGAGGAAGGCCACATTCAGCTTCCCAGCTTCAGCCTCATCCCTGGAGCTGGTCAGAGGTCTGAGCAGGAAGTCCCACTGCAGCCTGAGAATCAGCCAGCTGGACAGCTTCAGCATCTCCAGATCTCTTCTTCTGGAGGTGCATCCTGTTTCCTAAAATAATCTGAAGTTATATAATTTGCCCCGAAGCAGAGGAGATGTGCATATGCTTTTAAAAGGCCGTAAACTATTATCGCACCCTGGTAGCAGGAAGTATAAGAAACATGCTAATGTTAAAGACAAACACATCGCAGGGAGAGCAGGTGTTGTTAAAACATTTACACCTGCGGACTGTTGTAAGAACAACACCTGTCATTTATTTACAGGTGAAATGTGTCCTATTTTTCTATCGATGTGATCATGCAGGAATAAAACCTCAACTGGTGACTGAAAAGACGAGTTCAAAGTCTAATGTCCCAGTGTTTGAGTTTAGCTGATAATGTGATTCTGCCTCAGCACTTATCATAGTTCCAGGATATCAATTCTGCAGAAATTGAAATTTCCGCCTTTATATTTGCCTGGCCCTCCTCCTCTTCAGGTGGGTCTGTGTTTAGGTTCTAAGGTGGAGAGCTTGGCCCTGCCGGGCAGCAGCATAACCGAGGCCTCCCTGCTCAGCCTCCTGCCCTGCTTGACCTCCCTTCGGAAGCTGGACCTCCGAGGGCTGGACAGCCTGTTCATGTCCGGAGCCTTTCTCTCCAGGGAGGAGCACAGACAGCAGGTGATATGTGCCCTTCACCTGAGCTCACACTGCACTTCTGCGTACATTCTGCTGTTTAAAATTGAAAATGTATCATCTATTTACTTATAACTGAAGTAGGTTTGCTGGCAGATCTTTGGTTTCAAAGAAAAGGCTGAAAATGTTGGTACACATGTTGATCATGTAAAAATATAAAACTGTGTGCGATGCGGAATAAAACACTTCTCGCAACAGCTGTTAATTTTTAAACCCCCCTCTGCCCCTGCCACCCTGGTCAGAGTTGCACAAGACAAATTCATGAAAAAACTCTTATTTCAAAATTGCGTTTTTTTCTATTGGTTTTATCTCCGTAGCAACCATTTGATTTTTTGGTCGTTTGGGGTTGACGAACATGTCTATGTAATTTTTAGAACAATCGGCCAAAATAAATTTTTTGATTTCCTTGGCAACTGAGATTTTTGCTGTTCACCCCCGCCCACATTCCTATGTTCATGTTGTATGTTATATCGTTTTGCTCAGCTTGATCCAAGAATTCATGTTACAATATTCCAGCAAAAAATGTGCAAGCAATGGGGGAACAAGCTAGCAAGCTAGCCACGCTAACATCTATAAAATCTACAACTAATTCCAAAATTTTTTCCAATTAGCTTTACAATGATGCTCGAGGAGTTAAGAGGCGATAGACTGAACTGTTTCAATTTGTAGAAATTTTAGAAATTGGTACAAAAGGTGAAATATATTTTTTTCAATTTAAGAGGTCGGCCTCTTCCTGAGGTTAAAGATAACTGAAACTTCCGTTATGGTTGTAGATCCATATTGTGTAAAAATAAGAAAATCGCCAAATTTGCCACATATTGTCCACCAGGCTGTAGGTCATGTGGTCATAATAATTTCAAAACTTCCTTTGGAGCCCCATAAAAGATTTTAGCCCCATTAATTTTCTGATGGTTTCTGATGGTATCTGTGATGTCATCAGGTACTTGGTGCGTGCAGCTTGTCAGTATAAGGCAGAGTGAACCTTTCGCTCAAATGCGCAGTAAGAAAGAAGAATTGTAAGAACAGTCTGGTCCTTGCGGTCCAGTATCGCTGCGGGACATGAAAAGCATCCAGTGCCATGACAGGTTTACCTGCTGTCTCATAGCAGGTTTGACCTACTTTCCTGTTCTTTGCTGCAGGTCGGGTCCGCTCTGTGTGGTCTGGAGGAGCTGGATCTGTCCGACCTGCGGTACCTCTCCGACCTGACCTTCACTCGACTCACAGGCTGCACGCCGCGCCTCCGCCGCCTCTCCCTGGCAGGATGCCACATTGCGTTTGAGTTTGATCCATATCGAGGGTGCCCGGTGGGGGCGGTGGAGGACTCCTCGGCACTCCTGTCACTTAGGAACCTTAAGAGGCTCCTGACCCAGCAGAAATCCAGCCTAGTGGCTCTGGACCTCAGCAGGACCTCCATCACTCCTGAGTCACTGCGCACCATAGCACAGGTCACCTCTGCAAAGCTTGAATTGGCCAGTTTAGACTCGTTGAAGTCACTAAAAAAAGACCTGATGTTGTGTTTTCAGGTTCAGGATCTGATGTTGGAGGAACTGTATCTACAGGGCTGTAAGGAGCTGACCGACTACTCTGTCGAGATTCTAGTGAAGCACCAATCAGGGCTTGTTAAACTGGACATCAGTGAGTGCATGGAGCTGACCAGCAGGTCTGTGGAGGCTGTAGCACGCGGCCTGAAGTCACTGTCGCATCTTTCCCTGTCTCACGACTGGAGAATAACAGAAAAAGGTACTGATTTGGTTTGATCTGTTTCTTTATCGCTCCCTCAGTGAAAACCTTTGTCCAGTCTTACGTCCTTGTATGTCACAGCAGAGAAAACTGAAGGAAAACAAGAAGGAAAATGTACCTCAAAAATTTGCCCAACACTGCCCCCTTGTGGCAGTAAATTACTTTTAAGAATAAAAGTGTCTGGTCGCAGGATCATGTTTTTAAAAAAAAAGATGCCAAAAAGACTTTTTAAAATTATGAATCTACTTTAAAAACGACACAATAAACACATTAAATCATTGCTAGTTAGATGTTTTCAGAAGCAACACTGTTTGTTGTTTGCTCTAATAAATGGAATTTTGACATTTTATTGTCGCTCAGAGCAGGGAGCTTGTGGCCCGCCAAGTGTCTTTTTTTGTAACACATAAGCTCTTTTCCCAACTGCATTTTTTTTTGTCTTGGAATAAAAAAAAACACTCATTCAAATAGGAACTTCATTTTCTTTATATATGTCCTCCATCATCAGAAAAATGCCACAAAAACATGTTAGAAAACACTAAAAATCACGATTTTTATTGGAGTGGGTCTTTATAGGTGCATGAAATACTTTGCTCCTGTTGTTGAATTTTGTTTTGGTCTTGCTGCTCCTGTTAGAAAGCATCAAAGATGGCTTCTGGTCTCCACAGGACTGGGAGACCTGCTGGCTCTGCCGGGTCTGAAGGGTCTGGATCTGTCCCAGTGTCTGAACATCAGCGGAGCAGAGATAGTGTCAGGCTTGAAGAGGTCCAGCACCACAAGAGCACAGCTGGAAACACTCAACTTCAGGAGCTGCACCTACATCAAGGTTGGAGTGTGTGTGTTTGTGCTCCATGTGTGGACAAATGCAACACAAATGTAACACCATCTTCTCCTTTGTGTTTCTGTAGGATCTGGCTGTTTTCTCTCTTGCTCAACTTCTTGGGAGTTGTCTCCGTGAGCTGGATTTGACGTCTTGTGTCAACGTGACCGACCTGTCTGTGTGCGTCATCGCCACCTACCTGCAGAAGCTGGAGGTTCTGCGGCTCGGCTGGTGTAAGGAAGTCACTGACTGGGGTCTGCTGGGGATGCTGCAGAAAACCGAGTGCGAGCTCCACAACCAAACGGTGAGAACCTCAGCGTTCCGATCCACAAGAAGTGAAGCTGAAGATCAAATCAGGATCAGCTTAAAGTGAATGAAAAACCAGATTGTAAAAAAAAAAAAGAAAACAGTTGTCAGTCAGGTCCCAGGAGCCAATGGGCTGAAACTGTAAATTTAAGGCTGACAGCGAAGATGGAGACAACTGAAAAAACAAATGTACCAAACATTTTATTAAGCTCAAATTTACAATTATTTTTTCAAAATGTCTATTTCTTTTAGGTTTAAATATATGTTATTTACTATTTAATGTTTTTAATGTTCAACATTTCCTTAAATTTACAATATTCATGTTGGGAATTAGTTTCTAATTTTCTTTTAAGTTGACAAATTAGTTCCAATTTTATTTTTTACATTTTCTATATTTCTTTCAAGTTTACAATTTATACTTTTGATTTTAGGACTTATTTCAAATGTTCAATTTTTTCTAACTTGTCAATTCTTTAAGTTTTATTTGAAGTTTTTTCAAATGTAGGGTTTTCATCTTTTTATATTTCCTTCAAGTTAACAATGTTTCCTTTTAGATTAAGACTGTCTTGAAATTTACATTTTTTTTCTCAATATTTCTTTTAAAAGATTTTTTAAAATTTACAATTATATGTTTAAAATTGTCAATATTGTATTCCAGTTTACATTGTGTATTTTTCTTTTTTAAATGTATAGTCTGGTTTTACATTAAGCTGATCCTGATGTGATCCTGTAAATGATGACATAACATACATATATATATATGGAACAAATGGAACACTTTTGTTCATCAAAATAAACTTTTTGTTTAGAATTCTTTGTGCTAGAAGAAACAGAAAAAATAACCACTGATCTTTATCCTGACCATTATCCCCCTTAAAAAAAAAAAAAATCATATATATACATATATACATATATACATATATATATATATA
>BSAI01000030.1:38078259-38212133 GCA_036245035.1 Adrianichthys oophorus
TATACATATATACATATATATATATATATACATATATATATATATATGTGTATATATATATATATACATATATACATATATATATATGATTTTTTTTTTTTTTTTTAAGGGGGATAATGGTCCTAGGTTCACCCGAACTTTTGGTAACATGGGCTTCTTTAAACCTCCTCGGATGCCCTTTGAGGAGAAACCCAAACTGGTCACACAGATTGATTTGCAGCAGTTCAAAGAGCAGGCCGGTGCGTCCCTCTTGGCTCTGAAGAGGCTGCAGGAGCTGGACCTCTCTGCCTGCATTAAGCTCACTGACAGCAGCATCACGCAGGTATGAAGCTTTGCAGAGGTCAGCATCTCCATCTGCAGACAAAATATCTGATGCCCTGAATTCTCTCCCTGAGGTGGTGAAGTACCCAGACCTCCAGCGGCTGTCTCTCTCCATGCTTCCAGACATCACTGATGCCAGCTTGGCGTCTGTGGGACGGCACTGCCGCAACCTCACCAGCTTGACCCTCAGCCATTGTCCGGGCATCACCGACCGTGGAGTGGCTCAGGCCGCGCCACATCTCCAGCGGCTGCAGCACCTCCACCTCTCCTGTTGCAGTAACATCACTGATAGGTAGGTGGCGTGCAGCCTCACGACTGACCGCACTGCTGACGTTCCAGAGCAGCTCCTTAACTCCGACACTTTTCCCACGCAGGTCCCTGCACCTTCTGATGCAGCACTGCAAGCGCTTGAAAACAATCGACATCTCAAGGTGTAAAAACGTTTCTATGAGAACCGTTGAGCTCCTGTACTCAAACCTGCCGTTTCTGGAAAATGTTCATTACAAACTCATAGGTGCTTATCTGTCACTAACTGAGAGTTCTGGACAGATCCTCAAACGCTGCTGACCAAAGCCCGCTCCCAGAGCAGAACCTTTGCACTTCTGAGCATCCTGCAGTGGACACTTCTTCAGGAACACTCGCTAAAATAAGTTTGAAAGAAAAACTTTGGAAAGCTAGTTTTATATTAGCTATCATGTTCATCCTGGTTTCATATTTCATGTAAGCAAAGTGCTGTGTCTTGAAGGTCCAAACGCACCGCAGATGAGGCGAATGTCATGCTTCTTGGTTAGTCTTAGAAGTTATTATTTTAAATTATTTATGTAATTTTGCAGAATGTTTGGTTAAGTTTTGGACTTGCTACCTGATTATACAAAAAAACTTGTAAAACCTTTGTTTCTACATAAAACAGATTCTGTTTTTTTTAACAGAATTCAACATTTGAGCTGAAAAAACATGAGGGTGACAAAATAAAAGTTTAATGTATTCTGCACAGATGTGTGATGACAGGGAGAACTTTTAAGGAAAGTGTACATTTATTTAATGCTGCTTTCTCACAAAACAGATATTTGTATTCCCACAATTCCTTTACGTCTTTATAATGTTTGCAGCCTGCAGTCTTTTATTAGATTAAGCTATTTAAAAAAGAGATTTTCTACCAGATCAATGTAGTTTTCTGCAAAAAAAAAAAATAAAATAAAGTGTCCCAGCATCTTGCTGGTTGACTTTTCTTTTTAGTTGGGATTACAAACTATTCAATCACCTTTTTTGGGAAAACTGTATTCTAGCTTTTGCACAATGAAGATTTTAAGTTTATTTTGCTGCAACTTTTCTCAAAGGGATCTGTGCAAACTTTACAAGCTCATTTGGAAGAAATTAGTGATCATTGTGGCAAAATAAACTTGATAGCACAACAGTAAAGTTCCACAAGCAAGCTTGTTGAACAGCTCAAAAATCTCGTCTATAAATATTTTCAAATGAGAAACATTTCAGCTTTATGCTCATTAACCATCTGCAGTCTGATGACTCATTCCAGTGAAAACTGTTTAACATCTTCTTGTTGCACGTTTGTGATGGACATATTCTAAGAAAATTATGCTCAGAATTTCTGACTATTTCTTTATTCAACTTGTGAATCAGGAGCAGATGGGAAAAAAAGCAGTTTGAAAGAGATCGCATTTGTGACGTAGAAAATATACTGAGGGGGCCACAAGCGCCTTGCTCCACGCTTTCAGCAATGGAGAGGGGAAAAGGGGGCGGGGTTGCTTTGCGCCGAGAGTCCCGCCCAAACTTCAGAGGCAAATTTCTGATGAACTACTGCAGCTCTGCAGAAACTGTGTTCTAGAATAAAAACAGCATAACCATTAACAGACCTCTGGGAACGCTTTGAAAACAGATCAAGATATGGGAAATCCCAAACCGTCTCTGCAGTGAAAAAGTCAAACAGGGTTCAGAGCTATAAGAGACATAAATGAAGAAGTCAGATTTCATTTGAACTGTATCTTTACACAAACACGCAGCATCACCTGCAGCTTTTATCAAACTCTTTATTTGTGCCACTTCACACAAACATGATGCATAGAACACCAACACAGCAGTCTGAGGGTTTAGGAATGAATGAAGATAGTGGATACCATGTTGACGTGAAATGACCCTCCCAAAAATATAACAAACACTTCACACTGCTGAGCTTCTACTGCAGCAGTAGGACCTACCGAGCATCAACAGCGTTACCTTAAAGTTCAACCAGGACCAGACCCACAACACTGTGGTGATGTACACAAGAAGAAAACTTAGCATCGACTAAGCGTCGAACTTTAAATATTTGATTGGGATACAAAAAGAATCAAATCAGAGACAGGAGATCTTGTTCTCCGTTATTACTGCTGCACAGTTTCCATTAAGAAAAGTGATAAACACAATCTCAGTTTCAGGATTTCGTCAATGAAACTTTGTACCATACTGTGAAAAGGTTCATGTTCTAGTTAATGCCCCTCATGAAAAGGGTAAACATAAAAAAGCTCAGAGATTTGTCTTATTAAAGTTCAGATACAAATAAAATTATAACATATTATAAAACTACAATAATTCACTGTGCTAAATAATAGGAATTACTGTTGTTTTTGAACAGTGAAGTCCAGAGGAAGAAGTTAAAATCCACTGACAGAGAGGAAACAACCTGCTGTGAAATTACAAAAGTCAGTCTACAGGGGGCGTTAGACTCTCCCCAGGCCAACACGGACAACTATGCTCGTTTTTTTTCAGAATTACGTCAAATAAGTGCACGACTGCACGTCAGGGCAGATGTCACCACACAAACACACGTTATTTACACATTCACACACCTCCGCCTCTCTACTGCTCCATCTGGTTGAAGTCGTAGCAGAAGTTGTAGTTGCTCGGAGGTTTGGGAATGACGGGAGCGCTGTCAGGGATGGGAATGTTCTCCAGGTCCAGGAGGCGGAGCTTTATCTCCATTGACAGGAGGATCTCCAGCTCGCTGCGCATGGCTTCGCTGCTCATCTCCCGACCCAGGAGGACACTCAGTCCATCCGTCCACAGGCAGAACTGACGGCAGGATAGTCACTCGTTATTCCATAAAGGGCTGGGACTGATCAAATGTGTGGATTTGCATGCAAACTAAATATGAAACACCTTCAGCTTCTATAAAGAAAATGAGCTGCAGTTGTATTCTTATGAGATGCTTTTATGACAAAACATCAAAATAAAAGCCTAAATGAGAACCAACTCACATCAGTCCTGGAGGGAGCGATGAAGTTCAAGCTATACTCCTCTACGTCGTATGTGATGCTGAATGCCAGATCCAGCACCTCCTACACCAGAGAGAGGCGGCTTATCATGTGTTTCCCAAAAGCACAGGAAGTCAGGAGGAAGACAGAAGATAAGAACTCTGCTGACCTTGTTCTGTTTGCCTTTGTTCTCCTTCATGTGAGGGCAGTCTTTCCCCATCAGCAAGCCTTTAATATCAGCGACTGGAACTGGAGGAAGAATATCAGAGATTTCAATGAAATCCAAAACTGGTCAGTGTGAGATGTGCTGGATTTTAAGGAATAATCAGATCATGCTCTATTTCATAGAGAGCTATTTCAGTGTTTGGATGTGGATATTAAAAGGTTTAAAGGTCAAAAGAGAATCAAAACTATGAGGTCAAGAGAAATTCATCAATAAACTGAGTTTAATGAAAGCCCAGACACCATGAATGAAAGCGCTCCAGACCTTCAATCATGTACTTGAAAACAGAAACCATCCAACAGCAAACGAAGACATTTTCCTTGTGGCTAAAACTTTTTGTCTGAAATGGTGCACACTAGTGAATTCGGACGAAGCCAAAGTCTGAATTCCAGCTTGTTCCTGGTTGGCCGAACACACTTGGTTAAGGTGTTCAGCATCAGGGCGAGCTGGATTTACAGGCACAGATTTACAGGCTTTTATGAAGGAAAAAAATGTAAGAAATAATCAAATTCATTCCTTTATCTTCTTCCATGTTTATTTTTAGCTATATCACTTCATAAAAAGCTTCACTGCCTTTAATGCATTAGTTCTGAGCCTGTTTATTGAATGACGGTCGTGTGCATCGGTTTTTTCCGCAGCTTGTTTCGCAGCATTCTGGGATTGTGTGCAGGCTGGCGTAGCTGCGGATGTCTCCAGAATATTCCCGCTCTCTGCAGTTATACTCACTCTTCTCTTGCAGCGTTTCGATCGGCGGGTTTTCTGTGTCCTCCTCCACGTCGCCGTAATGAAGAATTTTGTGGTTTGGCGACAGGCGGCAAAACCACAGCTTATCTGCATGATAAAAAGAAAACGCTCAGAGGGAGGGGCCATGACGTAGACTCGGAGGGGGGTGTAATGGCGTGCCGCCTCACCCTGTCTGCGGCGGCTGCTGATCTTTCTGAACATGGTTCCCTGACAGAGCCTGTTGAGCCGCTGCTGGCGGATCAGCTCCAGCAGCTCCGGCTTCAGGCGCTCTTTGAGCTCGCTGGGAGGGAAGAACGAAACACGTTCAACCAAATACCTCAAAAGTTCTTCATCATTTTACACCTTTGGTGGAGTAAACTTGAATAAAATCGTGAAACAATTGTAAACTCAATCAGGATCAGAACCCAGACGATAGATCTAAAGTGTTTGATGATGAACAGCAGACTGCTGCTCGTTCTGTGGGCTCCATAGGGGTGGAGCGTACGCGTCAGCGGCTGAGTCTTACAGCACAGGCGGAGCCAGCGTCTCCTCCTGGTGCAGTCGCTCCGTCTGCCGCAGCTTCAGGATCTCACTGTAGTTCAGAGCGTTCACTTTGTTCTTGAAGAACTCCAGCGAGGTGGGCTTGCTGGACAGCGTCCTGGTGATCTGCTCTTTTACCACCTGCATCACCTGCAGACAACAGAATGGTCAACGCCACTGACAGCCAATCGCAAGCGTGACACATCTCTGTAAAAGACCAGGATGAAAGTCAATGAAATTTGTTGACAATCCCAGAAAACCAGTGCAGACGCCCATGCTGTCGTTTCAGACGTCCTTCAACTGCTGCCCAAAACTTCTGAAGATGCTCTGAACTTTAGAAAAAACTTCAGCTTGAACCTCCAACTCTTTTTCTACTCATTTTTAACCACAATTTTGAATTATTGTTACAGAAAATCTCTCTTAAGGCACCACATTTACACTCACATCTCTGAATTTTAAAGAATTGTTTTAAGAAAGATATGGCAGGAAATTATTACAGATCGTTCCTTCTTTATAAATTCTAAGATGGTTCATTTTCTGATTAAGATTCATCTTTTGTTTGTTTTAAGGTTTATATTTTGTTGCAGTAGAAACATTGACAACATCGTCCAGGTGAAATGCTGAAGTGGGAGAAGAACCAATGTCAATCTGCACTTTTTGAAATCACTGACTGTATATGAAAACTGGACTGAGTGACCCCACCCCACCCCTGGCGTTCCAAACAAAGTATCTGCTGGCTCCAAGAAGCCAAAAATCCCTCATTCTATTTGTCAGAATAATTGTTCTTGCTCTGATACTTTTCTTAACATGTTCTTGATAATCTTATTTTTTTTCATTGTATTTGTTTTATACTTTAAGTTTCTCAAGTTATAAACTGACCAATCAGGTGCCTCAATAAAAGTAGGCGGAGCTTGCTGGCCGCCACGTCCAAAGTTTAAAACATTTGATTCTCCTGAGCCCCCTTTCAACAAGCTTACTCCTGATTGGCGAGAGTGGTTGCCATAGACACGTTAACTCAGACTGACTCGGAGCTCCTTACTGGCGTTGTCCAGCTCCAACACGGCAGCGTCCGTTTGGTGAAAAATAGCAACAGAATTGACTTCATTTTGGTTGGAACCTGAAGTAAACTATTTTTATGGGTGAGCCACACTCAGTCGCTCCAGTTCACAGATGAATGATTTCAGTGGAAAGTTCAGCTTCATGCGGTCCAACCACAAACTTCGACTTCACTTTTTATAGTTGTGATGAGTATAAACTCCTGAATTTAAGACATGTACGGACAGAAGTGGCATTTTCTCAAAAGCTGAACAAGATTCGCGCGGCGGAGACGGCCACTTTCAATGTCAATGGTACAGACGCGATCTGAGGTCCTGTGGCGGGATTTGAGCGGTCGGCACAGCATGAAGGCACCAGCGCAATTCTAGCGCGGCAGAATAAAAAAAAAAAAAAAATCTGAACTCTAGGGAAGTTGTTGGTGTCAACCAATCAGGGACTCAGCTTTTGACACGTGACGTTTTCGGTGAGAGCGCAGAGAAAGCACATCCAATACGGTGGATTCATTTTGTTAACCCGCTGAATCCGTTTCGGGGCCGCGGGGTTTCCTGAACCCATCCCGGCTACTGTTGGGCGAAGGCGGGTACACTTTTAAGTGCTCAAATATACAACCAACATGCTGTTACAACAGAAACGCTTGATTCCTGTTTAAAACTATGAAAATCCATGGATGAACAAATCTTTTCGTGATAATCCGAGTGAGTCCTACACTCAGCATTTTGATGGCAGCTGTCTTTATAAAGTGAAAAATACATATATACATCCACTGCTCTTGTGGCAGCTGTAGTTAGTTGCATGCATGCAATTTTTCATAATCGAAAGATCCCAGGTTCGAGAAAATCTTTTTTTTTTTTTGCTAAATTACTCAAGACAAAGTAGTATAAATATAAATCAAAAGCATCAGGATGATTCTCTAGATTTTAAAAGTCATCAGAATATCTTATTTATAGGCATGAGTTTTTATCATGAGTTAGTTAAATAAATTTAGTCTTTGAAACCCTTATATGGAAAGTTTTTTGAGTCATAATTTAAAGTAATATTCAATTTTCAATTTACAATTCAATATGCAATTTGACCTTTCATTTTAAAAATGCATTTTGCAATTTACTTTACAATATTCAAAAAGAACATTTCAATACAGTTTTCATTAAATTCATTTTAAAGTAGCTTAAAATGTATTGCATTGTAAAATGCCATGCTGTTTTTGTGTCAGAATGAGCGCTGTCAATCAACTAAAACAATCAAATTGGTCCCATTTTCAGGTTGTGATTAATCACGTTTAATTACAATGTTTTACGAGTTAAATTTCATACAATATCCAAGAAGTATTCTCTATGCCTAATGAAATGCAATTTTGTATTTAAAAAATAAGACAGTTGTTGCAAGATTCAAACCGGCTTACTTCCGGCGTTAATGGCTTACAAACGCTCAACAAATCCCTTTCGCCATGAGAGCGGTTGGAATCCACGAGTGTTTGCTATTTGATGACTGAATTTTCTTTTTTTTTTTGGTAAGTGGGGGTTTATATTCATTTATTTGTTTGTTTTTGATGGCCCGTCATGCGAGCATCCCAGCTCTAAATGATCTCATGAATCCAAACATGGAGACATGATCACCGATGTTTTTGTCTCTTCGATATAAAGAAACGTCAATCTGTAAACATCCTCCATATCTTCTGTGCATTGTAAATGAGATAAACACGGACACCGCTTCATGTAGCAATCAGGCTAAAAACATTAGCTGGTAGATCCTCCCACACGTGGCCGGGGTGGCGAGCTTTAGCAACACATTTTTACTATGAAGTGAGCACAGACTTGGCCGCGCGGCGAAGGAGAGGCGGTAAATTACATTACATTACATTTGGTAGGAACGCAGCTAAAGAGGTAAAGAAGGCACTTTAAAACCCATCATCTGCAAAGGAAAGAAAATCCATATAAAAATCTATAGAACAAGCCAACTCCACTTTGTCAGGATCTGCTGACCCAGATAATTCCTGCAGCGTCCAATCTGAATGATTGTGAACAATCAGTGACTAAAGCGAAACACGAGCCGATGAACAACTCTCTACGGTCCTCTCTGTAAAAATGCCAGTGAAAGTCTCACGAGTCAAACTCAACTGTCAGGGTGTTCTTGTTAAAGACAGAGATCTCTGAGAAACTGAGCGTTCTGTTGTCTGTGAACCTGTGAGGGCGAAGAACAAGCAAAGAGAGACAGAGGAAACGCTTGGACAGCTGCTTCACACTGGTCCTTCCTAATCTTGATGTTAATCTTGAACCCTGGGAAATGTTAACCTTCAGCCCTGCTTTCAATAGAAATGACAACCTTACCTCCATTTCTCCTTTAGAGCCTGCTGTTTGGACAAACTCCTAAAATCTGTCGGGCAGAAAAACTGATTCCCATGGATCACCTACATGACAGGAGAGGCATTCGAGTGTTTTGTAAACAGACACCCAGATACCCCCCTCCCTCCCCACATGCCCCGCCCCCATGCCATTCATCTGCCTGGTCCAATGGGAGTCATGACTGGCAGCTGTCCGTGTCCCCTGTGATGACTGTTTCCATGGGGGGGCGCTCAGATCTGTGTGGAGCATTAAAGCTCACAGACACATAAGCACATACTTTCCATTGTGACAAAGTCACATTTCTGTCATTTTGATTGGTCGACCACTCTGCCACCAGTCCCGCCCGCCCCGTCTCTGCCGCTCTCTTTGTTTTCAGAGGTTTTATTTTCCCTCTGGTGTTGGGAAATAACTGCTGATGTCCTGGGAGCTTTGTTTTTCTGCTTTCCTTCTGCCTCTCACCACGCACCTCTTTGTCCACCTAATGCCCCTTTGTGCTCACCCCCGAGCACCCTGGGTAGCTGGACGTGAGCGTAAAACAACTGCTGCGTCGCTGCCGCGCTGCAGGACGTTCTTTCATGTTTTACAACTTTCAGGATTTATGAAGAATGAGGCGGCACAGAAGGTTGGGACAAAAGTTCCACCTCGCCTCCTTCTCAGGACAGTTGGATTCACAAGATTTTCCCAGACACACAACGACACTGCGGATCTGTTCGGAGCCATCAGCATGCCACAAAGCAGCTGTAAGGTGACCAAGGGAGAGGTCAGAGGTCGCTCATGTTGGAATCAAACTGGATCATAAAAATTCAGACAAACGCAACAACAAAACCTCTTCTCTACAATAAACAGTAATGGAAACATACAATCTATAACCCATCTGCTAAAGTTCATCTTTGATAAAAACATTAAAGTGAAGCAACAGGTTAAACATAACTGAACAGCCATCATGCTGTAGCCTGATGTACCTGTTTCTCATTCCAATGGAAGACGCCATACTTTCTGTTCGTTTTGTTTTGACATGCAGTCTCTCATGCATCTCTCTGCAACCTTGAAGACGGCCTTGCCCCCTCATCTGGTCACTGATAAAATTTGACAACAGCAGGATCGCAGAAGGTTAGCCAGGACTGCAGCGTCCTGGCTAACCTTCTCCTCAAATGGATTTGGATGTTGTTTATGACAGACAACATCAGCAAAATCTCGACCGTGATTATTAGAAATTGATCAGTTCTTCTGGTGTTTGACTTTTTTTTTTTTTGACAAACTTGTTTGTTTTGCTGCGGATGTGGAAAAATGAACAAAGTGTATTCTTTGTTTTCATGACGTAATGAAAGTTGTCATCTCATGATAACAACATCTGTTATCTTGGTATCAGGAGAATGTTTTCTTGTGAAAATGTGATAGTAGATGACATCATCACAGGAAAACAAGGAAAAAAAAAACACACAAAAAAGCTAAGTGGGTCATCCTCGGCTTCCGTACGTTCTTGTTTGTTAACGTCCCTTTTTTTGTTTGAGTCAGTGCATCTCTGAGGTTGGGACACAGTGAAGCATTTTTTAAATCTTTAGCTTTTTTCTGTCAGTAAAACACTTTAAGGTTAAATACAATTCAGAAGTTTGTCTTCAGATCAAAAATAGAAAATAACGTCGTTTTAAAAAAAGATTCTAAAGTCAACTTTTGGTAATGGAAGGTTACAAATGGTAATTTAAAAGACCACTGGGAACGCGTTTTACAATAGATCAAAAGATGATCGGAGTGGGTCTTTAACCCTGGACAACATAAGGGGTCAAATTTGGCCCTCAGTTTTTTCCTTTTCATTTTTTTTTTAAATATTTTTTTTTGTTTTTTTGGCTGCTGTTAATTACTGTTTCCCAAAATGAACAAACAAAAACTAAATTTGTTTGTTTAACTTTGAAAGCCCTGAAGAAAATGGTTTCTTTTCCAGGGTTAAGGCTGTGTAAATATTAAAATACATTGTAAAATGTTCCTCCTGATGTCATCCATCCATCCTTTAACAGGTCATTACTCTGTTGTAGGGCCACACACTCAGACACTTTCACATTCACCATTTAACCTATGAAACCAGGGCCTTCTCCTGCTAACCACTACACCACCGTACAACCCTCCTCCTAATGTTTCTTAGAAAAACAAATAAAACAAAACTCCTAAATAGTTCAACAATTATGGTAAACAGGTGTGAATCTAAGCAAATACAGGAAGGTCTGAGGTGCTTTAAGATGACCTGCAATACTGCACCTTATCAAAGTCCTCCTGCGTGGCTCTCATCTCCTTCCACGTCTTGTTGAGCAGCTGAATACAGACACAGAAAAGCTCCTCCAACAGCTTGTCCTGGTTGAAGAAGATGGTGTGATAGCCTGATCCCGTTTCTGAAGCTGTTTCGATATTAAAAAAAAACCACACAAATTGACGTCTCCTCTGTGGTTGCGTCAAGCGTTGATGGTGAAGCAGGTCAGCTTACGCGGTTCTCCGATACGAAGGATTTCACACAGGATGAGCGTGAGCTGGATGCTGCTCCGGGCAAACGGACACTCGTGTTTGTCTTCTCTGCTGCTGTTCTCCAGGACGAACTTGAAAACACGAGAGGAAGCTTTAGCGGCACTCATTCAGGAACCGTGCACCTTCCTGCCTGCTGTTTTACATTTTTTTGACGTTTTCTTCATCGCAGAACACAAAAATCGAAGGTTAAAAAAATGACCTGGAAGCCACACGGACTTGAAAACTGTAACATTTCCAACTAAACGAAGAAGGGAAAAACAGGCAAAAAGCAAACACATATTCTCTTTATCTTGCAAGAACATCATCAAAACAGAAAAAATTCACCTTTAACTGAAGACAATAATAAAAGAGGTCATACTTATGAGATAACACAACCTAATTTTAGAAAATAGAGCTACAATAAGGCAAGAGAACAAGATTTGCTGCGTGTGGTAATTTACTGCAGATATTATCATTCTGTCTGAGAAATGTTACTTCTGTGTCTTTTATCAAATGTACTTTGTTTTCCATGTATTAAAGTACATTCTTGCTCTTTGTTAGCACATTTCTCCTAAAGGTTTTACAGGCAAAACTGGTATCTAAATTTTACCAGATTAAAGAAGTTTAGGATGACTAATCCAATATCATTTTCTGATTTGATGGTTTAATGTTAAGAGTTTTTTCCTTGTAAAGACCATGTTTGTGCCAACCGCATCCACTGCAGGAGAGCAAGCCAGCGGTAATTACCTGAATGAAACTTGAAGAAATGTTCTCTACAGTTGCATTTGTGACACTTCATCTAAACTAATAATAATCTACAATAAAATAAATCCACAAAGTCGTCATCTTTATTTTTAACAATAATTATAGATGTATTAAGGCTGTGAAACTCTTCACTACACACTTTTTACTCTTTTCTCAGACAGACAAGAACATTTTCACACTTGTCTCTTTTGTTTAAACTTTTAAAGTTCAAACCTTCATAGAAAAATAAGTCCAGGATTATAAAATGAAAATGCAGATTGCTTGCAACCAAAGATTTATGCAAATTTGGAAACCTGAAGCATCCTGTACAAGAGGCCCGGCACAGAAGACGTTGATTTACAGCCAATCAGAGCGCAACAACAAAATGCAATGTAAAAAAACCTTTTAAGAAGCATGCAAAAATTGCTCAAAAAAATGTGCCAAACAGTGAGACTGCAAAGACAAAGATCTTCAAAGCGAGGGACCACTGTAATCTAGACATTCATGCTGACAAACCGTGAGGCTCCACTAGCAAGTCACACTTATGTGAAAATGGCATTTAAAAAAAAAAAAGTCTTAAAACAAGAGTGTACATATCTTAAAATAAAAAAAAACGAATCTTCTCCCTAAAATAAACATGGCGAGCTTTAATTTAAACATCTCGGGATACACTCCTGAATCCGGTAGGTGGCAATATTGTTTGAGCCCTCTGTATTACTGAAAATCATTTTGAGGTCAGTGATATCAACCAGTTTTCATACATAATGTAGACTGGATTATAAAGCGGATTTTTGACTTTTGAAAAAGTTCAAAGATTTTAATGGCGCCATGTGGTCTGAAAAATATGAAAAGAGTTGCTTAATAAGCTCTGATTTATTTCAGTGAGTTTGTTAGATTTATGAGCTTAGATGCACCAACAATGGTGAAATAAACTGTATACGTTTTGTTATTTTAATAAACGCTGATATAACAGTTCTTACTACAGCATTTGCTCCACTGAGATAATCCTTTTATTTTGAAAGACAGGTCATGTGAATAACATCATTTCAAATCAATGTTTTACATTTCTAAAGGGTGAATGAGACTTTGTGGCTCCTGCAGGATTGTAGATGGTGAGAAATCAACCTGAATAGGTCTACAGGAATTAAAAGTTTGCAGACCTCTACTGTCTGTTTTGGAAGGAAGTCATTAAATACGCAGATAAAAGTCGCTCACCCTCTTGAAGGCTTCAGTATATTGCGTGGCAAAGTAATACATGGTGTCCAAAGCTAAAAGACCAGGAGGTGTTCGGACCAAATCCTGACCGGGATTACTGTTGTTCTGAAAGAGGAGAGAGAAAAGCTTCAGACTAAAAGAGGAATAAAAGGGAACCGACTGCAGCAGCTGACACTCACAGAAAACCCCAGTTTTTTAAATTCTTTGGCGCAGAGCGAACGTCTTCTCTCGTGGCTCAGGTTCTCACTTTCTACGTCAAATGCAGAGTCTCGCAATTTGTGGAGAGCGTCTCGTTGTTCCTGACGGAGCGGAGGAATGAGAGGACAGAAGACTGAGCTTCCAACGGGTTTAAAAATCATACTTGGAAGTAAAACAATGCTCCGCTGGCTTTTCTTCTAGGTGCGCTGGAAAGAAAGCTCACCTGGTTGTAAAAGTCCAGTGGCGTTTTCATGCGAGCCTCCAGCTCATTCAGGGTGACCGACTGGAGGACATAGAGGTAGTGGGCCATCTCATCTTGAACTGAGCCAGAACTGTGGATGATATCCTAAAAACAAATAAAACCTACTTCAATTATTTACACCTTTTGTTACTTTTTTTCTAAATACATAAAATGTGTGACATTTGACAGAGATTAGCTCACCTTACAAATGTATTGGCGGAAACTCTTATCGTTCAGTAATGTCAGCATTTCCTAGGAAATCAAAAGAAACCAAACGGTAAGGTGCAGTGCACATATCCTGACATGGGGTGGCAGTGCAGAGTCAGTACTTGAACAGCAGGGAAGGGAGTCTGTTAGTGCCAAACTTTGACCTCTCCATGGTACGTACATCTCTGTTATTACTATTTTTGTTGCCATGAATGTGCTGATAAGAAGGGTGGGTTTGTTGACGTAACGAAGAAGTGAGCGCGCTCGAAGCCAGGAACACATGAGTCTGGAAGAACGGAGATGGAGGAATGAAAGAAGCGACTGTTTCCGTGCCATGACAGACGCAGAAAACCTCAACAGGCAGCAGATGGACAGATAAAACCAGAGGGAATGTGTTTGCTTCTTCAGAACAAGTGAATCTAAGATAGTAACTGCAACACATGATCCTGGTCTTTGGGGAAATGGTTCACATGATGCCTGCCTGGACAGGAAAACAATGCAGCAATTATTGATGCTGAAAACAAAAGTCAATAAGCAGGAAATACATGTTGTCACCCTTGCTGAGTGAGATTCCTGCCAGCAGACGAGGAGAAGTTAAAAAACACAAATTATCGTTTACGTTTGTTCAGCTTTTTCGCATTGAAAACTTTACATTGTACGTAACCAAATTGTTGTGAAACAGGAGCAGACGAAAAAATGCAGTTTGAAAAAGATCGTATTTGTGACGTATATGCTGAATGGGCCAAAAGCTCCCTGCTCCAGACTCTCAGCAGTAAAGACGCAAATGCAGTTTTGCTTTTTTTTTTTTAGCATTTTGTGTTCTGCATCCTTATTGGCTGTACACCACTGTCAATCAATCTCCTCCGTGCCGTGTCTCCTGTAAAAAATGAGTTCAGTTTGCCACATTTACATCACTCCTCAATCATGATCAGATCTTTGGTTTCATTCTATAATCCTGGACTTATTTTGATATGACGGTTTGAATTTTGAGAGTTTAAACAAGACAGAAAAGTGTGATAAAGCGTGTGTTGAGGGGCTTTACAGCCTTAAAACATCTGTAATAATTATTAAAATGAAGATGATTTCACCATTCGGGAGTCATTTTTAGAGAGTAACTCCTGCAAGAAACGAGTGATGACTTTACTTCATCGTGTTTCAGTTCTCATCTCATGACTCTATCATCTGAGATCTTCTCAATAAAGTGGTAAACTATAACAAGCAGCCTTTAAAAGAACAGCCTTGAAATGCTTCACACGGGGGAGTGGAACCACAAACCTGCCAACTTTCTGAAAGAAAACTCCTCAAAGCTGCTGGCTTTCTACATCTCATTCAGCAACAGTGGGGAGGTGCTCCAGAACACATGAACACCATAGAGGAGCATAAGCTAACATTTCTGAGCAGCAGTTTACACAATATGTTCATGGCTCTACTGTTCGTGAGCTGGAGACACAACAGCTGAAAAACGATCTTTAGTGTGAAGAGGAGCGGCATCTGCTAATAAAGTCTGACTGAGCAGTGAGGATGATCTTCAGAAAATGTTGCTGATAGAGGAAGGAGATTTTATGAAAACAGAGAATGGTTCGTTCTGGAAAACCAGGACAAGCTTGATAAATTTGGGAAATAATGTCCTTGGTTGAGAAACTGAGCTGGTGCGTTAGCAAACCTGTTTGTCCAAATCTCCGGCTGTTTGCAGCAGAGCCATAAGGAGGGCCATGGCTTTGGTCTGGATCTGCTGATTTGTGCTGAAACAGACAAAACCGTTAGCTCTTATAATCTCGTTAAAATAGTCTAGTAATGTTTTTAAAACTGCAGGTTTATAATCAACGTACACATGCAGGTGATCAATGAGCCTCTTGGTGGTCACTTCCTGTTTGACCTGAATAAAGAGACTATAGCTGCTCAGCACCATGCTCTCCAGGATGTCCAGAGACACCTGCTGAATTGAAGCATCGAAGGGGGTGGAGTTGACAAAGCTGGCGATCTGAGAACGGACAAAGGAGTAGGGAAAACGTGAGAGAAAATAACAGCTATGCTTTCAAAAACATCTGATGACGGCGGGAAAGAAACCTTTTTGATGAAAACCGAAGAAAGATTCTCCCATGAAACTATGCCGTGATCCATCAGCGACATGAAAGCCGTCAACGTGTGAGTCATGATCACATTGCTCCTGAAGGACACACAGAGCCGTGTTTTCCGTTCACTCACTTACATGGATGATCATGGAAAAGTTCTTAAATTCTGACGCTCAGAACGCAGAATTCCCCTTCACAGAAAGAATACGTACTCCTTTGAGTCTTCTACAATTTTAACCAATAACAGGTGTCCATCACGGCTGATGAACTCTTGAGCAAAGGTCACATCCTTGGAAATGCCCGCCAGTTCCTTCAGCGAATCACAGCGCACACCTGACTCCGTACTCTGGATCCCTTTGAACAGGTCTTCTGCACAGCGACCCTGAGCATCGCCATTGGTGACAGAAGCACAAGCAGTCAGAGCAAAACTTCAGAGTTACATGGACACAGACACCACCTTTAAACCTTTTTAGCTAATATCATTGACTCTATATGAAAACCATTGACTGCATAAGAGAGAACTGGACTGAGCAAGGGTGACATCACCTGTAGAAAATGCCGTACCTGCGGCTCCAGCCATATGAAACCACTTAAGTTGCAATTTTTCCGCAATACGATCACTCGGTCCAGTTCACATGTACAGTCAATGATGAAAGCTAGACTGAGTGCCCCGCGTTCCAAACAGGAAAGGTCCGCTGGTTCCCAGAAGAAAAAAATTCCATAGACTTCTACAGAGAAATAAACAGCGTTTACTCATTATATTTGTTATAATAAAAGTAGGTGGAGCCTTCTGTCATTTGACACATTTTGTGTAGCCCGCCTTCAAGTGGTAGGGGTGTGGACGTCCACCAAGATCACTTCTGATTGGCCAGACCGACTCAGACCGATCCAACATATTGGCTTCCGTGTTGTGAAAAATGTCAGGTGAATTGACTTCAGTTGGTTCGAGCCAGAAGTAAACCATTTTCTATGTGTGACGACACACTCACTCAGTCCAGTTCTCATATACAGGCAATGGCTACAACACTGATCACAGAAAGGGGCGGGGCCAAAGTGATGTTACAAATTCAGCACATTTCTTCACCAAAACATTCATTTGTAAATAAGTCAAAGTTCTTTGGTTTTAGGCGGTTAAATGATTCACTTTTTCTACCACACCTGCCCCTCTAAAAATGTATTTGTGGGGGGCAGGTGTGTGCGTTTATTTGTGAGGAGAGCTTTGCAAATGAGTTGATAATTGTGAACTATGAACATCTTCAGTCAACAAGAGAAAAGTATTATTTTATGACGACTTTATCTTTAATATAAGAAACAGCTCCTGTTTTAAAGTCACTCAGTTCTCTGTTTAGATGCCAATTAACATATTTCTTCCCAGAATTCCTTTCAGATAGTTTTTATCAGTCTTGATCTGACAACCAAACTTATATTTAACTAGAATGTCAGTTTTAGGCCTCCGCTGAAATGTAAAAGACTACCGGTAATACAGTTGGAGGAGCTGAAACAGGAGGAATGTGAATGCAAAAGGCGGCCTGTGGGCGGCAGACTCACCGGAGCCTTGGTCAGGTGTAGAATGCAGCCGTTCTTAATGTCCAGACGGTTCTGTGACAAACAGCAGAAGAAGACGCATCAGCAGACACGTCAAAAGAACACGCTCTGCAGAGGAAACACGCATGACGCGCTTGCCTGATGCACTGATGTCAGCTAAAACCTGTTCAACAGTTAAGACTGCTGGGAGTTATTAAAATTGCTAATAAATTCTGCAGCTGTGAATAATTTATGAATTTAAACATGATTTAAGGTCAAATGTTAAAAGAGAGATAAAAAAAACTATTTTGTTCTACAAGTTTCTACATCAAATGTGCACAAATTAAGAAAATGTTTCTGTGCAAAAGAAAACTCAACAACCTACCGGTAATTCAAAGACATCTCCAGACTGAAAGAGTTTGGAGTATTTTGTGGTTCTGTTCTGCACACGCTCGCAGCAAATGAGCTCATGAAGAAGCTGCTCATCACCTCAAAAATCTGCTCTTAATTACCAGATCGGTTCAAAGCCTGAAACTTAATAACCTCCCAGCAGCATTTAGAGAGCAACAAGCATCTTTTGTTCTCCAGCGGCAGAATTATCTGGAATTTTTCCCAAAATGCACGACGGTTAATGATATACAGCCTCTTGTGTTTCTACAAAGGTTGTGTAATGACTTCTGCAGTCGGGTTTTTTAGCTCAGTGAGGACGGGGGAGGCTGTAACCTTTACAAAAGGTCAGACAGAAGATGAAGAAAGCTCCAGCAGCTTTTTCAACTCCCTGTTGTTTTCTGCATTTTCCACGTGTCTCTGTGTGATCTCCTCTCAGATACGTTTGGACTGCAGGGACAGAAACTCCAGACAGGAAGCTGAGGGAGCAGTGAGTCACCGAAGCGCTACTACGCCACCAGGTCTTAAACAGAGATTTACAACCATCTCATCTTAAACACACCCGAGGAATTGACTCAGGCCTGCTTTTACAGATTCATTCCAAAGAAAATTGCATTTTTGGTGTTTTTAACATGTTCTTGTGGCATTTTTTCATGATGAAGGACTTCTAAAATAAAGCTCAAAATTGCACTTCTGAATATTTCTATACAAATTGTTGTAAATCAGGAGCAGACAAAAAATGCAGTTTGAAAAGGATCGTTTTTGTGATGTAGAAAACACGTTGGAGGGGCCACCAGCTCCACTCCATTCTGATACATCCACAAGTTCCAGATTATTTTGAAAATTGTATTTAGGCGTCATAAAGATAAAAGTCTTTGTTTTTCAACTAAACTCATGGATGATATTGTGTCTTGGGGCTCTTTTGATAACTGAAATCAATCTCAGGCTCCTGTAATAATTAGTTTGCCAGCTGATTCAATTAAAGGAAAAACTACTAGTGAAGGTTGCTCCACATTATTAAGCAGACCAACATTTTCAAGCAATATGAGAAAGGAAAGGATCTCAGCTGCTGATGAGAAGGGTGAAATAGTTCAATGCCTTGGATAAGGTGTGAAAACCTTGGATTTCTCAGGAAAACTTAAGCGTGATCATCATACTTTTAAGAGATTTGTAGCTGATTGAAGGAGCAAGGAGGGGCGGAGTCATGGTTTGAGTTGGACTCGTGGGAAGAGAGCCGGTCGGCCCCTTTAGGGTCCCTGAAGGTGTGAAAATGACCTCTGAAAAGTGTGGGGGAGTTTCTGACAGACCACTTTCTTCCGTGGTACAAAAAGAAGAATCGTGCTTTCTGTAACAAAATCATCTTCATGTATAACGATGATCCATCTCCTGCTGCAGGAATCCCTCTGCATCATCGGCTGCTACGGGCTTTAAAGGAGACAAACTGATGGTGTGGCCCCCATCCTCCCCTGACCTCAACCCTATTGAGAACCTTTGGAGCATCTTCAAGCCAAATATCTCTGAGGGTGGGGGCAGTTCACATCCCAACAGCAGCTCTGGGAGAAAACGACACAGGCTGTTGATTTTGGCTAAAAACGGCATAATCATGATTGAAAGACCTCTGGAAACGCTTTAAAAATAGATCACAAGATGATCAGAGAGTCTGTAAGCTGCATTCAGCTCAGACCAAACAGATGCAGCCAAACAGTGTTGGAACTTTGACTGACCGATTCGGTGATGTAGGTCTGAACTCCATCGGTGTACTGCAGGGCGTAGTTCTCGGGTCCCGGGAGAGTCCAGCTACAATAATAATGCATGAATGCACACATGAAAACCCCCCACAGAGGAACCCACTTAAGGTTAAAACATTAACCAGAATGAGGAAGATGACTTACCCATCACAAACCTCTTTAATGACAGCAGACAGAGGCTTTTTCTGCAGAGACACAACAGCGTTAAAAAAAAAAACAAAAAACACATTTGACATCAAAAACTCACCTGCTGGAGTTACAAGCCGGTGCCATTTCAGTTTCTGTCACAAAGCTGCACAGATGCTTGAGTAATGTCATGCTGGCATCACCACAGCTATGTATGAGTTAGCTGACAGTTTCTGAAGAATGCTGCCCTCGCTGCCAAGATCCCAAACTGCACGTCAAGGAAAAGCCAGAGAGCCCCCATGTCTGGCTCTCAGCTATCCTGCTATTAGTGGTCCATCCTGTGGTCACGCACTCAAAATGTGTTCAGGTTCTGCGGTAGACCCCGTCAATGGGCTGTAATTAGCGGTGACCAAGAGGGTCAACCAATCAGATGTTCCTGGTGGTAATGTTTTGACCACTAGGAGGTTTTTTGTTTTTTTTTTACCCCCTGAAACAAAACATTCTTGTATTGGTGAAGCTCCTGAACTCACCTGACAGTTTTGGGTTTGAGTTTGAGCCTTGTGAGTAGAGCAATACACACACACACCCAAAACTCATCTTACATCTCATGTGAAGCGTCTTGCACAAGGAAGTACAACTTCCTCAAAGTTTCAGGGAAACGCAGGGAAAGCTTCACCACAATCACATTTGGTTACAGATAAAGAAATAAAAAAACGGGTGTGGGAGTGCAGAACACTAAGACAGCTATGAGAAGGGACAAAAACATTTTTACACATAAAGAAACATGAAATCCAATGTAAACTGGAACATAAAACATGTTTGTTGCACTTTAGCGTGTACGAGCCGCGATGCTGATCCTCCAGTGAAAAAAGGAACGCTACAGCTTAAAGTATTTACTCTGAGAAGGTATCCTGAGGTTCATTTTTGCGCTAAAGTTCATAATTATCAGATGCTCTGCTGTTCTTTAAAGAGGAACAGTGAACCAATGACTGTTTGTTTGTGTCTGTACAGTTTTTAACCAAAAAAAGTAAACATTTATGACAGTTTCAGTTAATCGACTCTTGTTTTGCTTAGTTTTTTGTTTTTCTCGTCTTTTTTTGGGGGGATTTTCTTTAAGTTCAGGATATTGTTGGCAGCTGCACTTTTCTGATTTGCAGCACCACAAATAAATTCAGACATGCAGGCACTGCAGTTTACGGCCATTCCAGAATGTGCCTTTTGACTTTTGATCTGGAATATAACGAACTCTTATGTGGGATATAAAGCTGCTTTCAGCTTTTTACTAGTGCTGTCAATCGATGAAAAAAATATATCATGTTAATCACACAATGTATCACTAGGTACATGTTATACGACAAGATGCGGCTTTTGAACAAAAAAAAAAGCCAGAGAGAACATTTCCTTCATTTTTATTGACTCAAATGTTTCAGTTTGTAAACTGAGTAAACTCAGAAATATCATTTGTGTGCACAAAACGCATCAACAGTAAGATCAGCAGAACTATAAAGACTTTAATGTCTCCAGTATTACTCCAAGAAAACAAAGATGCTGACAAACAGACAATCTTGGGTAAGTTACCTCTAAAAAGTAATTGATTACTTTACTTAGTTACTGGATAAAATTGTAATTAAATTACTCTACTCATTACCTATTTGAAAAAGTAATTCACTACTCACTACTTTGTTTTTTTCCACTCACATACAAATTCCTAAGAGAACAGCTTCGCTCAAACAAGATCCTCTTGTCTTCATTTAGCAGGGCTCCTTTGAAAAATAGATTTTTAATCTCAATAGGACGTCTATGGTTAAATAAAGGGAAAGAAATAAAAATATTAAATGCATCCATGTTCATTTTGGACAACTTTATGTATTCCCTGACAATGCATCAGTCTCTCTCTCTCTCTCCAAATCTGCATTTTGTGCACAGTTCTGCACGGCTGCGAGTCTACCAAGCTCAAACTCATATTGATCAGCCGCGTGCCGCTTAGAGAGAAAAAGAAAGAAAAGATGAATTAATGAAGAAAAATCGGCTCCGAGTCCCAGGAAGGAGCGGACTCTTGTCTTTCACACCAAAGAGCGGCTTTAGGGTGGTTTCATTGGTAACAGACATCAGTTCTCGGGGCGGATCTCTGCTCTGCCGCTCAACTTCTGCTACACAGAGATAACAGGACTCCTTGCAGGGCAGCATCTCTTTTTGTCTCATCTTTAAGGCAGTTTGCACTGCACTGCACTGCAGCAATGAATGCATGTCTGTACTTTGACCGATCCCCAACTCTGTGCACACGTGTGTGCGTATGCGCCAGTTCCCCCGTTTTGTTTTAAATTAATCTGCGTTTTAGTTTCATTTAACCGAGAGCAAATGTCAGATCCCACAAAACCTAAATAATGGAGTAACGAGGGTTTCTATAGTCCAGTAACTGTAATTAATTACCTAAATTTAAACTGTAATTCGTTATGTTACTCTGCTACTGACAAAAGTAAATAAATTACAGTAATTCATTATTTTGTAATCCGTTACCCAAACACTGTATACAGCCATAAGAACCAAACAGTGTTTCTGCTCTTTAAATGGTTCGGGTGAATCCTCAAATCTGATTGGCCCCGGGGCGTTCACGCACACAAAAAGAAGTTCCGTTCACACACCCAAATGTTCTATATCACTGCACAGGCTTCTTTAATGTAAACTTTTTGCTTCATTTTCTGGGAAAAAACAAGCGATAAGAGGAGAACTTTCTCTATGAACTGAAGCTTTATTCAACCTACCGTGACGGTCAGCATGTATTTTCTTTTCTTTGCCGCTGCAGTTGAGGTCACGATCGGAGAGAAAAACATTTTCATTCTGGCCTTTCTTTTGTTCAAAAGCCGCATATTGTCATATAAAATTTACCTAGTAAAACATTGTGATTAATCGTGAATAATCACATTAATCACAATCCAAAAGTGCGATTTAACTTTTTTTTATTGATTAACAGCACACCTTTTAAGGGTTAGTGCAGAAAAAAAGACTTGCTCAACTCTAACAAGCTCTACGAATGAGAAAAGAAGGTTTGACGAACGCAGTGGCAGCTTCACCTGTGGTTTGGTCTTCTGCTGGGGCCAAACATGACAGCAAAGAAAGCCACAGAGAGTCAGTTTGAGATGTGAACAGCAAGAGTGCATTTTGGGAAGCGTTACCAAAGTGAACAAAGGCTCTGTAGATCTGTATGTTTGAAGTACAGAACAAGCATCAGATGGGTTACCTGGTCCAGCTGTATGAGCTGGGGGTAGACCCCAGTTCTCTGGATGGCAATCCTCACAATGTCCTTCTGCTGTGGCATGGTGGCTACGCCTTTCTCAGTCTGACGATAAAACACAAAGACCGCAGAAGAAAGTGAGAATTGGACCTCAGCTCTATAGTATGTCAAGATACATTTTTAAAAGGGGCTCTTGTGTTGCTGCATTAAGAACAGCACTATGGAGTCTGCGATTATCCCATGTGAACTTCAGAGACCCGGAAAAAGCTAACCAGTCAACTTCCTCCATGAGGTTGAACTGAAACTTTATGAAAGAGTCACAATCTGTCACTTTTGAAATGATGTCAAAACCCTTTTTCTTCTTCAGAGGGTACACCCGATGCACCGAGAGAACATGCTAAAGTGTGCGAGTCGTTTGCATCTTCCTCCAGCATGAACACTGACACACACACACATTCCCAGAGGATACAGAAGAAGCTGTTGTGCTTCAGTCCTACGCCCCCGTCCATCTTTGTGCCTCTCTCCATCTCAGCACATTGAAACAACTGGATCCAAACGTCCATTCTTCACTTTGCATTTATCAGCTGGAGCTGCAGAAGGTCAAGGCCGGTGCCAGCCTGTGCCGGGTGTCAACCTCCACCTCCCGCTTGGAAGGTGGAGCAGGAAACGGACAGCAGCGCCTCCACTTCCATCACAACAAAGACACGCTTTGACCAGCCCACAGAGAGAGTCATCTGTAATTCAGGAAGGACTTCTGATCGAACTCTTTAGAGAAAAACCAACAGGTGTGACGAAATAAAGGAACTTCTCTCCAACAAGAAGAAGTTTTCTTTCGTAATCTTGAAGGGATTGACTGGAATGTGGGCTTATTCTGAGCAGCTTATGAGTCAGCTAAATGGAAGGCCAGAAACATGTGCTGTCGGAGCAACAATGCCGACCACCTGTGGGGCTTAAACCGTCTGAGCCGCATGACGACTATGAAACCGAGTCCACATCTTCATCTGCTAGACTCATTTCTATTAGCAATTAGCTTGAGCTGGAAAGTTCACTACATCTGTTATTGTTAGGATAAAATATATCAATAATGCAAAAAAGACAGGAAAAGCTTTTAAGAATAGACACTTCAGAGTTTATCAGGGGTTCAATTTAAAAACATCTCCATAAGACATGAAGAAATTACCATTTTAATAAGAAATACAAGTGATCAAGGTAAAGTTCTCAAAATTATTGTCAATTTTTAGAAGAATTTAATAGATTCTTTGGATTTACTTGCAATTTTATTTTAAAAATCTTTTTAAACATAAAAAAGAACGACAACGTTAATCAAAACATAGATGGTCGTGACGGAAACCTGTCCATTTTAAATTGAAACTAAATAGAAGAAAATCTAAAACACAAAAGTGAACAATTTAATCACCAAAATCAAATCGTTATCACGGAGCTTAAATTAACAAAACAATTATTTTGTCCATATTTCTTAAATACATAATAATCTACACACATCGCTATGCGTTGTTCAACAATGCTGACTGATACATTATAAACAAATCTTTACCTCATACCTGGAGAGCAATATTTTTTCCAAGTCTTTTTTACTAAATGCTGTTGAATTTTACAAATAATCAAATGTATTGAACAACTTCGTGCTGTGACAGCTGAAAGAAAATAGGATATGTGGTGTTATAGGAGTGAACTTGATCTTTATTAATGAAATAATGTTAGAAACTGAGCAGACTTTTACCTTGAATCCTAACAGAAAAAGTATTTGCATTTGAAAAATGTTGAATTCATAAATGTTTGACATTTTTAACTTAGAGAAAAGTGGTGCATCCTAACCTCAGGACGCACCTAAATGAACAAAAGCAAAAGTAAAATCTAACAATAGTTTGCAATGATACATTCCTCTACTAATAAAGAATTGGCAACAGGAAATTAGTTATCTTCACTTTTTGCCAAAATAAAAGTAAAGAAAGCCCTAAATCATCCACAAAACAACAGGAATTCTTAAAAAAGGGGGAAACTCCTTGAACTGGAAGCAAAATTTGATGAAGGTTAAGAAATAATGGTTGAAAAAAGCTAGAGGATTTTGGTCTGCAGTGTTCTGAACATTCTAATACAGAACCTTATGTGGTCACACTATTTCACTGAGTTTCTACAGTATTATACTGACATGATGAGTCCCAAGTACTCCTTTATCAAGTTTGATCTTTGAGACTAAAGGAACCAAAGTGAAGTAAGTTGTTGTAAAAAAGTATCTTGTCCTCCTGCCATAAGATCTTCATGAACATGGTGCACTGCCAGCACACGTGAGCACAGCTTTGAATAGGAGCTAGTGATAAATAGCTGGTTTAGGCATGTATGAATTAAGCTTTTTAAAGGGACAGTTTGAAAGACACCTGTTTGGGATTTGAACGGTGCTTGTAGGTCAGGAATCACAGCATGAACTGATCTGCTAAACCGAACATGACGCTAGTTCAAGTCAGAAGAAGCTTTGGGCTTCAAGCTTCCTCTGTTGGTTCATCAGTGCTTGTCTGGACACGCTTCACACCTGATGGATCACAGCTTGTGATGGAATTTCTCAAACACTTTAAGCTGTAGCTTTAGTGATCCGTCCACGTTTCTACTTCGGAATTTTTTGGTTCTGTTTCATGAACGAAGCTGTTATTATTTAAACTTACTGGAACAAAAAAGGTGGTATATTACAGGAGCACAACGCTTTAAAACCCACCGTGATCATCCCTTGATCTGTTTTTAAAGCGTTCTGAGAGGTCTTTTAAGCATGTTTATGAGGTTTATAGACAAACTCAAAGTGTCGTTTTCTAGGACATCGTTTCTGCAGAGTGCCAGGAGTTCATTAGAAGTTCACCTCTGAGTTGTGGGCAGGACTGTTGGCGCAGAGCAACCCTACCCCACCTTCCCATTATCCATCTGTTTACATGTTCTCCTGCTAGTTTACAGCCCCTCAAACCCCAACATAACATTACCGCTGCAACAAAAATGGCGAGCAATAATGGAGTTATCCAGCCGTACAGTTTTGATCCAGAAAAACAAACACGTTCATGGATCTATTTGTCTTCAGGATGGAGCAGAGCAGGGAGCTTATGACCCATCCAAATATGCTCTTTTTCAAACTGCATGTTTTCATCTGCTCCTAATTCACAATGATTTGAAAAAAAAAAAAAAACACTCAGAAATGCTAGTTTGAACTTAATCGTCTTAATATAATCAGAAAAGTGTCACAAGAACATGTTAAAAACACCAAAATATGATTTTCATCAGAGAGGGTTTTTAAATATTAGAAATAGTGATGCTTCAAACACAAACAAACAATCAATCCAGGTTCCGTCTTTTAAGCTTATTCTTACTTTTTTTTTTTTTAACCTAAAATCTGATATTTCTGCTTCTGAGCTTGCCAAAAACCTCGCCCTCCTTCCTGCTAACAACAACACGCTTTCAGAGCGATGTTTGAGTCATTGTGTTGGATTGAGGTGGAAGTTGAAGTGAGACTGATTTTAAACAGAAGTGATGTGTGGCATGACACTTTCAATACAACTAGGACTATTGGCATAGTCCAACAAAGCAATTCATTTGCTCTAAAGTCACAAATTACGCAACATTACATTTGCAATAAAAAGGCTCAGGATTCAAACAGGAAATGGGAGTGGACCTGATTTTGTCATGTTCGCATTTTAATCTGAAGTTGTTGTAGTTATTGCAGTTTAATGACAAACAACAAACTGATTAAATGAGCATTTTCTCACCAACGGTAGAGCCATCGGATACCTTCTGAGGACTCACTATTTTTGTCACTTTACTAGACAAAAACACTGAACAAAATATTAAGTAGTGTATATAATAATCCATCTTTCTTTTTTTACAGAGGGGAAAAGCTGCATGTTTAGAGATTAAGAATACAGGAAGTCAAAGTAAATGCCCAATGTGCAGGCACCACACTCACTTTTAACAGTTTATAAAGAAATGGCAGAAAATGGATGGAAGTTGACCGGATTCAGGAGGGTCTGCTTTGTTTGACTTAAAATCACAAATTTAGAGGTTCAGTTGAGCTGCTGCACACACAGTGCATGTCAAACCCCCTCCCTGGAGTCAGTCTGTGCTGGGGGGTCTGCCTGAAATTCCTGACCTGACAGAAAAACTCATCCAAACTCTGCAGCCCAGAAAAGCTTTCATCACAAAGTCTGGACTGAAGACCACTCTGCTTAAGGCAAAAACCAAAGCAAACACCCTCCCTTTATCTGATGGTAAAGTGACTATGTATTCTGACAAAATAAATCAGTTTCACATGCTAGATTTCAGGTCACAACTGGTGTCAACTTTTAGAGAAATGTGCAAATGTTCACAAGCACCAAAGTTACAAAACAGCTAAGATCTCCACGATGGGATGAAAAAGTGAGTCAGCTTCCCTTCTTTTTTTCACCTACCTGGTTTGAAAAGTCGAGGGCTACTGTCCTGCAGGAACCGCCGCAGTGCCGACCAGAAACATTTGGAACGCTCCCTTTTCTGTTCGCCGCAGAAAGAATGAAACTAGTCCGTAAACATGGTGCTTTGAAGAAACTTTCGAGAGAACTAAATGAAAAGAAAAACTACGTTTTTGACAATGATGAAGTAACCAAAAAAGTTCCGGGTTGACTGGACGTGTTCGGCTCAATTTATGAAGGGCTACATGTCAACTTCGGGTTTAGAATTCTGTTTCCGGTAGGTAGTTTTTATAATAAAACAGGCAGAGATAATTCATTTTAAAGTTAATACATAAAACAACATAAAATATAGCTTTTTATTTCATATTTTTAAACCATATCAATTAAACATGGATACATATTTAGAATTTTAATAAATACTACTTATAAGAGGATATGCTAGGCCAGAAAGAAACACCCGAGTGGAGTGGCGATTTTATTTTGAAGTAATAATGGCAAGTTTTGAAAGTGGTTTTACTCAAAATTCACTTTGAGAAAAATGGTCAGAAATCATGCTTACTGTTCATCTAAAGTATCATAGATGTCACTAACTTGCTCGCGCTTCAGATAAACCAGAATTAAAATGAGATGTTTTGGGTTCCGGTTCTTGCAGGTGTGGTCACAGGTGACCCCTGCTGGTCATTTCCTCTAACAGCAACACCTGTTCTGAGTGGATGTCAAATCAGTGCCAGAGCCTTTATGACGTATATACATCCATGTTCAAGGTGGGAGTGCGACACATCAAGAATTTGGGGAATTTAAACCTGTTTTTTAATACAGTCTCTTTACATTTCTAAATGTGTTACGAGAGAAAATCAATGTGTTGTTAAAACATAAATGTGTAGAGGAAGGATTTAAATGAATAGTTCTTGGTAACTGAAAGATCAACGCAGAAGTCATATTGGTGATTAAGGAAGCAGTATATGACATTACTAGGTATAGTAACTGACCATAAATTAAGTTAAAAAGCCTGAGTTAAAAATGTTGCTGAAATATCAAGAAGTATATGGATACTAAGCACGGTTAAATATGTTCTCAATTGTATTACTATGTATATTTTTATTTTGTGCAACTATGGCATAGAGGTTTGGGAAAACACCTACAAAACCACCCCACAGCCACTATACAAATTACAAAAACAAACCACAAGAATAATTCATAATGTAGTATAGTATAAACATCATCATTTATACTTTATACAAAAATTACTAAAAGTTAGACATATAATAAAATGTGATATAATAAAATATAAAACAGGAAAAAAAATTCTAGAGAACATTCAATATTAAGGAAAGAGAAGAAAGAAAAATGACATCAGCCAACCTTGGTGGGAATTAAGATTTTTTTTCTACGACTCCTTTTTCAAGAATTTTTTAATCATGTTTTATTATTTTATTTTTGAAAATAAAAACATATCAATCAATACAAAAACATATTTTTAATTGTATCATTTGCAAAAAACTACATATATTAATACACATATATAGTTATATATATATATATATATATATATATATATGTGTGTATATATACATGCATTTGTCCTGAAAATGTTTTAAATTTTAAAACCAGAATTAAGAATGAAGTCGAATATTTAAAATTCTACATATTGACAAAGTTTACAGTTTTACTAGTAGAAAGACAAAGGATGTATTTTAAAGAAAAGCTATAAAAAAATCATTTTCTTTGAAAATGAAAATGCCGTTTTTTAATTTGATGAAACTACAGCTGAGTCCTTATTTAAACCTGTAAACAGGTCTGTAACAGCTGGCAAGCTTAAATATGAAAACGTGCAGACGCAGGATTCACTGGTCCTGGTGCTTCTCAAAACACTGTTCATGAACTGGAAGCAGTCTGTCCACGGTAAGGTTAAAAAGTGCAACAATAAGACAGGACACTTTAGCAAGGCATGAGGGTTTTATCAGTACAGCTCTTTACCTTGAAAGTATAGCCCCGAATTAGTAGCATCAATCGTGTAATAACATATCTAGCCGGTATAAAAAAATAAAAGCTAATCTATACAAGCTTGAGAGTGATATACACAGTACATCCTTTACATACATAGACATCAGTCAAAGAAAAATGTACACAAAGGATTTTTGCACCAGCAAACACTGTAAAAAAAAAAAAAAAAAAAAAAAACTAAACACGAGCGTGAATCCAACAATGTGAGGAGTGAGAAAAACCGTTCTGAGACAGTCCTCACCTCCCCAACGCAAAAAGAAAGCAGTTAGAACATCAGGAAGGACATGCAGAATTTACACATCCATAAACGGAGAGATGACAAATAAACAACACTCTGAGCCACAAAAACACATTTATGAAAGTAACATTTCCTGGTTGAGCAACATATAAACAGAATAAAGTGGCATTTATTATCAACAGAGGCTTTACTACAAACCATTTTTCTGGAGTTCATTTATGAGAGGTGTAGAACAATAGATTAAGTAATCAGTCATCCAAAAGTCCAGCTTTGTATCAATGTTTCTTTGTACAAAACGGAAGAAGTCTTTTCACATTGTGTCTAACTTAAATTATTTGTAAAAAAAAAAAAAAATACAAAAAACAGACTGAGGTCCTCTATGGGGTCAAATCATAATCAGCTTAAAGTGAATGAAAACCTGGTAAACTTGAATTATTGACATTGTAAATAAAAATTAAAAACATTTATTGAAATAAATATTGAAAACTTGAACAAAAGATAAAAAAGTAAATTTGAAACTTAAAAAGAAACTATAAACCTAAAACAAAAATTCTGAATTTAACTGTAAATTGAGGACTGAAAGCAAAGAGAGAGAGAAATGGAAAAATAAAATAAAAATAAAAAGCGCAGCTGTTACAAAGCACTTTTTGTCATTTGGTTTCATCAGTTTTAGGTTTTGAGTTTTCTTTCATTCAAATTTTCACTGTTTATTTCAAGTTTACATTCACAATGTGAACTTTCAAGTTTGAAACTGATTTCAAAATTTCAATTGTTTTTTTTCCCCTCCAAATCTATGGTTTGGTGTTCCGATCCCGATTTGACCCCATACTCCTTACACTGAACAACAGAAGAACTTGGTGCAGATTTGAGCCACTTCTTATAAAAATCTGACATCACTTTGGCTTAAAATTCTCTCTAAAGATCTCCTCGCTGCTCATTATGAAATCTACCAAATGTATCCAGCATGTAAAGTGTAACCAAAGTGATTTTTAAAATGAAAATACTAAATATTTGTATTCTGTAGTTTATTGGCTTGCGGCTCCTCTGAATGGATCGACAGCACTTTACCTCTAAATGGTTCTACTAAAAACAAGGAATTTTCATCCTTATGTCATAAAAACAGCATAATTACGTGAGTGTGGTGATTTCATTGTTTGAAAATTATCATTTATTACGATTTAAATCTGTTATCAAACAATAGTGATGTCAGCTTTTAGTACAAAATATAAATATTCTCTATGTACATAAGGACAGTGCATATTTTACTGGCTTGTTGGGACTCGTGAGCTCTGACCACTTGACCTCAGCAAAAAGGCTTTCTTCCTTTCATACACACGACCGCACCATCTTTAACATTTGCTCATGGCTGATACAAACTGTTTCATACACAAAAATCCAAAAATAGAAATTTGACTTTTTCTTTAAAAAAAAAAACAGCAGGTAAAAGGTTTCGCTCTGGCCTGCACGTCTGCGCAGCCAGCTGCTCTCGGAGCTCTGCTGCAGAGAGGTGTCCTTGAACCACGCCCCTTTCCTGCGTCTCTTTTTCATCCAGGGTGAGGCGAAGGTTAGAGAGAATGAGTTTAGATAAAAAATATGTGATGAACGTCAGGGTCAGAGGTTGAGAATAGGCACATCAAAGAGGTCACAAAGGCCTTCCGTCTCATCCAGGTTGTAGATGTAGTCGTGGTCGCTGGGTGGGGGGGACAGACGGAGAAGGGGAGAGAACACTGAGGGCAAAACAGGCAGAAGAAAGGAGGTGTCAATCAGAATGATGAAGATCACAACCCTGGGTACCCAGATGTATTGTTCTCTTCTTTCCAACCACCATAAAAACACGAGATCTAAATGTTGTTGAGGTTGCAAAGCTCAAAAAATGTACCTTCTGATGACATCAAGTCCTCTAACAAGTCTCCACTCATGATTTCTGTTGGAGAAAGCAAACAAACTGCTATTAACACTCAGTAAAAATACAAACACACAGTGTTCCTTCACTATATCCCAGTTTTCTTTTGCAGTCGTGCTGTTTCACAGATTTTTTGTACAATTTCGCATGCTTTGTGTTCTGTGACCTGATTGGCTGCAGACCTTGTATATCAATCTCTTCAATCTGCCGGTTTTCTGTAGAAAATTCCTTCAGTTTGCAAAATCTACACACATCTTTAAACACAATCAGATCTTTATTTTCATTCTATAATACTGGACTTGTTTTTTTATGAAGGATTGAACTTTGAGATGTTAAAAAAAGAGAAAAAAGTGTGAAAATGTTCCTCTATCTGAGAAAAGTGTATAAAATGTGCAGCGAGAAGTTTTACAGCCTTAAAACATCTATAATTATTGTAAAAAAATCAAAATGACTTCTTCACAGACTAGAGGATAGAAAAAAACAACAGTGATGTTTATGATTTGTTTCCTGCTGAAGTTAACCAGGAAGTTGACAGAAAAACTTTTAAGTTTGACCACCATCATTTATGCCTTTATTTAGAACAGGATATCAACTAAACTGATCAAAACACTAAGATTTTTGAAAAGAAGAAATTGTATTTGTCACTTTACACAATGTTAAATACATATTCTTTGATTTTCATGCATCTTTTGATTTGGAAATACATACAGCAACTATTCAAACATAATATCAAGAATCGTAGTTTGATCTGGGAATGGCTGATCTACACACAAATGTCCTTTTTCACTGAACCACCCACTGATGTGTAGCTTACGACAGTGTGAGTGAAGTGCAAGTTTACCTTTTGTTGGATCAAACATGTCTGAAAGCTCTTTAGGAAAATCTGGCACTAAAAAAAAAACAAAAAAAAAACAATAATTTTGTTACAAAAACAAATGTAACCAGAGTTCATAAAGATGTACTGATTTAAGGGGTAGAAAACTGTGAAATTCTCTCCTTTATGTTGGCAATGAGGTTGAAAAGAGCAGGAAACTCACACAGAGATGGCTCTGACTTCATCGGCTCAAATGCAGCGGAGGAAGTCGAGGATGCAGATCCATCCAAGGAGGCAGACGACTGCAGCTGCTGAGTAACCGCTGCAGACGGTTCTGTCATTGTGGTTTGTGAAACAGAAGTTACCACCTCTAAAATAAAACCAAAAGAAGATTCAGTGAATTATTATGTTTTGGAGCAAAAGCCTGCACAAAGCTGTTTTTTTCTACCTTGCATCGTCTTGTTGCCTGCAGGAACTGGTGTTGTGGCAAGAGCTGGTTTGGAGGCAGCAGCTGGAGGACCTTTGGGAATCTGGAGGGTTGAAAAAAGATGGGAGGAGGACAGCTATGAGGCTGTACTAACATAAAACTGAGTGAATGTGTTATACTGCTCCAAGAGTGGTTTGCTTTAGTATGTTTTATCTGAACGGGTCAGTTTTCTGTTGCAATTTGTACAATTTTGGAATAAATCTGGTACGAATTAGCATTTAAGAAAAAGGAGATGCAAGTAAGATTCAAACTTCAAAATAGTAGGATGGAAAAAGCACCGCTTAAAGCTTCTGTCATGAATTTTTTCAATAGAATATCAAGAATTCTAGGAGGTTTTCAAAAATACAGACACACTGGTGTTGTTTGTGTATTTAGTGCAATAATCTATCTATAAAGAAGACAGAAAATGGTAAGGCAGAGCACAAGCAGCGTATTCTCACAATAACGGGCATCTTCATTCACCTGTGAGGCAGCAGCCGGCAGCTGGGAGGTAGGGGTTGGTGCTGGGAGGTTCTGAAGAACATCATCTGGAGGTGGGACGGGTAAAACCACAGGAGAGGCACTGGACGGGTCCTTGTTGACCAACAACACTTCAATTGGACCAGATGTGCTCTTTAGACGGATTTGGTATTTTCGCTGTCCGTTAAGGATCTATAAACAAACAAACTCACATCAAGTCTGAGCTGCAAACCAAACATCAGCAGAACCTTAAATGATACACAAACCACTTACAGCTTCAGGCATTGGCACCTCCAGCTGTGTACCTCTGGGCGCACGAATTGCTAATAGTGTGTCACCTGTGGAAAACAGAAAAAGGGTTGAGTACGCTTATGCAAACAAAATTCTCAAAACTGCAAGTGGAGATCCATTACCTTTGAAAACGCCGCAGAGGTCTTCATGTTTCACATATGCCATTGTATGAATGTGTTAAGGCTCACAGAAATGACAACAGAGCCTTTATCAAAAGAGCTTCAATCTGAGAGAATTTTACAACTGACACTTAAAAAATGCGTAGTTATGAACTGTCTGTGTCTTTTCCACCACTCGTATGATGGTTCACTTAAAATCTGGACATTCCAACAGCGTGACTTTATTTCTACAAAGACGAGATAAGAACATGACTCAAGCAGCACAAGTAAAAAACAAAAAGTGATACCACAAGACAAAAAGATCAAAACTTTAAAGACCCTCTCAGATGAAGATGGCGTTTTTAACATGTTCTTGTGGCATTTTTCTGGTGATATCATTAAGAAAATTAAACTCAAAATTGCATTTCTGAATATTTCTTTGGTCAAATCATTGAGAATCAGAAGCAAACAAAAAAATGCAGTTTGAAAAAGAGCTTATTTGCAACGTAGAAAATACGTTGAGCTGGCCACAAGCTTCCTGCTCCATTCTGCAATGGGAAGGGAAGAGGGGCGGGGTTGCTCCATGCCAACAGTCCCGCCCAGAACTCAGAGACAACTTTCTAATGAATTCCTGCTGCTCTGCAGAAACTTTGTCCTAGAAAACAACACAGGTTTTGTGATTTTGGCTTAAAAAGACATGATCACAATTAAAAAACCACTGGGAACACTTTAAAAATAGATCAAAAGACGAACAAGGAGGGTCTTTGATCTCTTCATATGAGATTAATATTTTCTTCCAACACAAAAACCATCATCTTGTCAAATTAGATCACTGATGTAATCAGATTACAGTGAGGATATCTTCAGATTTAAGATGGGTCCTTGGTACAGTTTCTACAACAATTCTTTCAAGCAAAAAAGGGCCCTGAAATATGAAGACTTTTGTTTCAAAGACCTTTAAGTTGTATGGGATGATATGAGCGGTTTTGGTTTCATCAACTCTATTTTTTATTCTAAATCTCACCTTTAAACACGGTTAAAGTTTCAAAAAAAAGTTTGAGTTTTATACATGTATCAGCACTCACTGTTAGATGTTGTTCACAAGACATCTTCCTTCACAAATACAAAACCAGTAAATATAAACACTTGCCACTCAAGGATATGGGCTATTGTTGGAGTCATCTGTGACATTTTTGATGCTCTGTTGGACCCAGACCCGCTGCTGGTCCAGTTCATGTTCCCTGAGAGCCAGGTCATCCAGCTCAGCCTTCAGATCAATCAGCTTATCAGCGATCTCTCTGGTGTTGCAGCCTGGACCTACACCCCTGAAACACAAGCACAAAGAGGTAGTTTCAAACTGCCAGAGAACAATCACGTTAAAGCACAAATGATTTTCATTAACCGCCTGCATAAACAGCAGCAAAGACGAATTTTTGTCCTCCGTCTTTAGTCTGGAAAGGAAAGAGATACTGCAAAGAAGAAAGGCCTTTTCTCCTCCACTTAGTGTGAGAACAAGTGTGATGGAAGGAATCCTGCTTGGAGATGTTTCAACAAGAAAAAACTACAGCTTGCTTTTTTTTTGGTCAGTTGTTGCCTGTAAACGGGGGTCATCCCTTCTAGTTAGGATAGTGATTTCACAGAAGACTCCTCTTCTGATGTAACCAGACTGAGACCAAATAGGATCTAAAACCTGTGGCTGGTTGATTAGAGATCCAGTGCAGAGCTGACAGCTGAGATAACGGTCCAAGGCAAAGAAAATAAAAGTCTGTATGAGAACCATATTTTTCACAGTATAAGTGAGTTTTTTTTTTTTTTTTGCATACTTTGGCCAGGGGTGCAACTTAAACACAGGAACAACTTATATGTGATTTAAAAAAAAAAGCAAATAGATTTGTTTATTTGTCATTTTTCCACTAACAAGTGTTAGCCCTTTAGAGATTGTTTCTCACTTTCCGACCTACACTCCAGAGAGACTTATAGTCTGAAAAATATAGCATACAAAAAGAGGGCATATACAAAATACCTAAATAAAGAGACATTTACACTTGAAACTAACAAACTGCCTTGTAAACTATGAAAAAGAGAGTTTGCAACCTCCATCATCAGCTACAAACTACCTAAACCCAATGATCACCTGTAAATAGACCTTCACTTAACCTCCAAGTCTTATGAAAATCAAAGAGATGATAGACAGTTAAATAACAGGAATCTACCCAAACTGTCCAATTTAAACTACTTATATATAAAGAAGCTTATTATAAGATACCCTTTAAAACAGAAATTTGACAAATAAATGTCATAATTGAAAACATGCTGAAATAGTAATTAGTAAGTCAAATTGTGAATCCAAATGAATTGATTCAGTCGTATTGCAGGGACACCCAGCCCTGATCCACATGATGGATACCTAGACTTACTGGCTGGGATTTTCTGCAGGTGAATTCAAGAAACAAGTGTTTGTTTGCTGAGTGATTCAATTTTCTCCTGTTAGCAGTTACACTAAAAGCCTCTTTTCCCTAAAGCCTGTTAGAAAGCTGGACTTTAAAAGGAACGTGTAATGCTATGTTCACATCGCCCTCGGCAACGCCAGTGAAAGCGACCACTTCCAATGGACAGTCTATGTAAGAGCGAGTTTCAAGTTCCACGATCAAAACTCTTGTATTCACATGTACGCAAGTTTCTATGACTGTTTCGGGCTCTATGTACAAAAAGCAGCCATTGAATGCGCGTTACAAGGTAAACCAGTTCAACTTTGACCTATCAGGCACTCGGATTTTGTAGTTACGTGTAGATGGTGTCCCTTTTAATTCATGGAGGTGCCAACAATTTTAAAATTCATGATGGAGGAGAAATTAATAATTGCAGTTTGTGCCCAGCCGGATTCAATGACAACAAGTCTTTTACGTATCCAAATAGAGCTGCTACAGAAAAAGCCTGGAGCAAGATTCACCAGATTTGCATGGCTTTGACATTTCAAACCAAGACTCTTCCAACTGTAGGTGGCAGACGTGTTAGTAAACAGTAGCAATAGAGAAAGCAGAAGAAGCCCCTCCCTGCTTGTCCAGAGTGAACACCATAAGCTTTACTCATGTGTCACATGTCACATGCCCGGTGTGTCTGTAGTTTCAAAGTTTAGAGCAGTTCTGAAATGATTTTCAAAATAAAACACAACATTGGGGGACTAGACATAAACCAGCTGTTTTTCAAGTGCTACAACTGTTTTGTGATTAAAGAAAAAAAACAAAAACAAAAAGAAACTCCACAAAATATGAAAATGCACTCACTTCCACTGGATACTGTTCTTGGATTTCTTCTCTATTAGACCAATACCTTCCAGCACATTAGTGATGTCATAGATCCGCCGTTTTTGTCGCACAGCCAGGGTATCTGCAGCCTAAAGAACAGGAAAAACAGTGAACTTCACACAATACTGTGCTGAATATGGCCAATGATCAAATACGTGCAGGTCAAAAGAAAAGTTTTCTGCATCACAAACAAAGAAGTACCTTTTAGGACTGCACTGTATTTATTTGAGTAGAAAGCATCTGTACTGGTCTGTCTAAAAACATATACTCAAACTGTGGTGCTTGTAAGCAAAGGCAGAAAACGACAAAGTTTTACAGAAACTGGTTTGTTTGGTCACTAAATATATATATTTTTTAAAGTGTAGATCCCCCATTACTTGCAACCAAGCAGTTGCAACTATTCTTCCTGGGGTCCAGACATTTTCACATAACTTTTAAATATAAACATCTATACCATCATAAAAACAAGAAATTCCCCAACTTTCAGTAAAAACTGTTTTAACATAGAAGTTAAGTTTTCAACATTTTTTCAAGACAAAAAATTACAACAGATTACAGTTCCATCCATCAGTGGGACATTTCATATACCAGTGAGTAAAACATGCCTTACTATGAGAATTCTCCTGACCAAGGAGAATTGCAAAACTTGAGTTAAACAAAATCTTGTACAAACAGCAAAAACTGGCCGCAAATGATACTTTCTGCTCCTTTCAAAGTGTATGTGAACTCAAATGGAAAATTCATTAAAAGAACTTGCTTAGTTTAAAATCAACATTTAGATGAAAATTGTTTTACAAAGCAAAAGAACTTAAGTTTTGAAATTACTGTTAAATTGTAAATTGAATCTTAAATTTGGAATGTCAATGAAATTGGTTAAATGTTTTGACGGTGATGTTTTGGCCCTGTAACCGGCCCGGCTTCTTGGTGATTTACAAGCTAGCATTGTGGAACGCGCTGATAAGTCTAAACTTAGCTAAGAGGGTCGCAAAGTGAAGTCAGTTGGAAGGATGAAAAAAATACATGCACATGCCGAGCGTTTTATCTGCAAGGTGCAGTGCAGCTTAAGAGGATCAGCAAACACCACTATATCAACCCAGTCACAGAACAAGGAAATGATGAGGAAGACAGACGGGAAAACCAAGACTCAGAAAGAGAAGAAGCAGAACTGTTAAAATATAATGTAATGCATGACTGGTCAAAATGTCAGTTAAGAAAAAAAAAAACAGCTACTTTTTAACAAGTATGTTGTCATTTCGTTGATTTTAGTATCACTATCTGTCTAAGACTATTATATAAAATATGTACATTAGAAGTGTAATGATAATCATCAACTTAATCTATGAATTCATGTACTTTCCTATGATCAAACCAGATCAATATGTCTGAGGAAAGTTGGGAAAGGGAATCCAACTATGCCATAAGAACATTATTTCAAAATGAAATAAATCAATCATATGCTGGAAAATACCATTTGGATCGAGTCACTGCCGCTTTATTTTACTATAACATAAAAACAACCACGTACCATCACAGCGGACAACACACTTGTTATGGCAGCAAAAACTGATCACCCATCATTACAGTCCAATGTGACCGTTCAGTGTGGTAGAATGTTCTAATAATGTTCTGTTTGTATGGATGTAACCATTCATTTGAACTACTTGATTCATATCACAATTTCTGGTTGCTAACCCGATTAATAGTTGACATTGGTCCATTTTAAACGATCCGATTCATTGCCCTAAAATTGATCCAAGACAGTCAGTTCCATTCATCAGTGGGACATTTCATATACCAGTGAGTAAAACATGAAAACATGCCTTACCATGAGAATTCTTCTGACCATAAAACATGTTAGCCAAAACTTCAACCAGGGTTACTCAGAGTTAAATACCTGGGACTGAACAGTGAAGGTAAAGTTTTCCAGATTTCTTATATTTCTTGCAAGATAATCAAGTGTAAACTAAATGTGTACAAACAAACAAGTAAACAAGGGTTGGTGTCAAATCCATTCCCATTTTAGTTTTGGAAGGTTCAGCCCACTGTTGTTTTTCTCATCATAGTATTATCAGTAGCATTATTAGTACATTATACCACACTGTATGGTTTCAATTCTTTGCAAAGTTGTTTTCAGACATTGGTCTGTAATGAGGGTTGAATCTTTTTTTGCTGTCATCAGGTGTGTTGTCCGCTGTGATGGCATTTGGCATTTTTACGTTGAGGTAAAATAAACCTACCTCGCCTTAATCCAAATGTCATGTTTTAATATTAATATTTTCAATTTATTTATTTTTGTAGAATTTTTTTAATGGTGTATGACGCTTTAATTAACAACCGCCCGCGACAGAACAATCTTATTGGCATTTACAAAGTCCAATAAATCACATTGCTTTGCAACTTTGAAAACATTCCAGTCTGTGACCACACGATTTGACAGAAAAGCTTTGGAGGGGAACATTTTCAAATATGCATCTAAAGAAAAAGTGTCTGCGTGTGCGCGCATTTTCTTCAAGTTTGAGTTGGTAAGAGTTCGTATTAAACTTTTTCCTCTACCGAAAATTCTAGTAACCAATAATACCCCCTAAAATGCAACAGAAAAACAACATATAGTCAATATTATTTTTTTTGTCCCCCGAATTCACGTCAAAATGAATCAATAGAAATACATTTGTATGAAAAAAAATATTTTGTTTTCTACATGTTTTTATTTTTTATGAATATTTGCAAACGGTCCCTAAAACGATAGAACCGTCCCGTCATACCTCGCGTGGCCAACGGCTTTACAGCGACTGCTAGTTCATTGAATTTCCATAGTTGCTACTTCAGCTCGATTTTGCTGAATTCTTTTCACATTATCAGCTAGTACGGACTCATAGACTAGTACCACACCATCCATACGTGTGTGTTTCGAACTGCGGCGGTGGGGCTTTCTTTCCTGGGCTCGCTGGCTGGATTTGGTCGGAAAGGCAAGGGGAAGTACGGAGCTGATCAGGAGCAATGATGGAGCTGGAGACGGCCAGTAACAGAGGCGACCCGGGAACCGTAGGGGACTCGCTGCAACCGCAGACGCCGAGCAGGCACGAGAAGAGCCTGGGATTGCTCACGACGAAGTTTGTGACGTTACTACAGGAGGCGAAGGACGGAGTCCTGGATCTCAAAGCGGTGAGCGTTCAGTCTTTGTTGTTAGCTAGCACATGTCACTTTAAGCCAGCCGCAGTCGTTAAGTTACATGGTATTTAGCTAGCATGCTAGCCGAGCTTAGCTGAATGACAGGCTAATTTGAATGGAATATAGCTTAGCTTTCTATTTTGTTGTTTTAGTAAATCAGTTTTACATTTAAAATCACACTTTATCCTTTTTGGTGCCGTTTTTTGCATTTCTGAGCGAAGATAAGTGAATTTCGAGAACACCGGTTAACTTTTTTAGACTCTGCCCCCTGCAGATTCAAAGTTTAAAAAGTGGGTCAGCTTTTGTCGTTGTCGTCTTAGTTAAAGCCACTGCACCTTCACACTTGAGCAAGTTTATTTTATGATTGATTGCGTCTTTGTCCACGAACGACATGCGTTTATAATGTTGCTTTTCAGAAGTTACTCAAAGCGTGAAGTAGCACTCGCACAGATGTTGATTAAATGAGGTTGGCTTTGTTTTTACACAGTACAGGGGCCACAGTTCCACATTTCCATCACTGGCTTTAGTGCTAACACGTTTACTGCTGGGGATTTTGCTGCAGTTCCTGATTATTTGAAGTGAAATCTTTTCTACAAATAACGGATCGCCTTTTCACTTTTCATATGTATGCAGTAAGTATGTAACAATTCATGCTAAGGATTTGATTCACGTCAAAATTTGTGGTTGATGGTACAAGCACTGTAACACAAGCAGTGTAAAACATGTGTGCAAACAAAAAAGTTAACAAGAATTCATGTCAAATCCATTCACGTTTTGATTTCATGAAGTTCAGCTCACTGTAGTTTTTCTCAACAAAATAATACAAACGAATAGCAGTGGAACAATTAATTGATGAGTCGGTTTATATTCCTACGATCCAACCAGATCGATATGTCTGAAGGAAGTTGTTCAAATCAATCAAATCGACCTATAGCATAATAAAATAGATCAAAATAGATAAATAAATCAATTATAGTCGATATTTTAGAAAACCATTTTAATTGAGGCATGGTATGTTTATTTTACTGTAACGTAAAAACGATCAAGTGCATCACAGTGACACGCGTGATGCAACAGAAAAATTGATCAACCACCATTACAGTCCCGTATGAGGAAACACTTTGAAGTTAGCAAAATCGTGACAACACAGTGTAGTATAATGTACTAATAATACTGTGTTTGATGAGAAAAACAACAGTGGGCTGAACCTTCCAAAACTAAAATGGGAATGGATTTGACACCAACCCTTGTTTACTTGTTTGTTTGTACACATTTAGTTTACACTTGATTATCTTGCAAGAAATATAAGAAATCTGGAAAACTTTACCTTCACTGTTCAGTCCCAGGTATTTAACTCTGAGTAACCCTGGTTGAAGTTTTGGCTAACATGTTTTATGGTCAGAAGAATTCTCATGGTAAGGCATGTTTTCATGTTTTACTCACTGGTATATGAAATGTCCCACTGATGAATGGAACTGACTGTCTTGGATCAATTTTAGGGCAATGAATCGGATCGTTTAAAATGGACCAATGTCAACTATTAATCGGGTTAGCAACCAGAAATTGTGATATGAATCAAGTAGTTCAAATGAATGGTTACATCCATACAAACAGAACATTATTAGAACATTCTACCACACTGAACGGTCACATTGGACTGTAATGATGGGTGATCAGTTTTTGCTGCCATAACAAGTGTGTTGTCCGCTGTGATGGTACGTGGTTGTTTTTATGTTATAGTAAAATAAAGCGGCAGTGACTCGATCCAAATGGTATTTTCCAGCATATGATTGATTTATTTCATTTTGAAATAATGTTCTTATGGCATAGTTGGATTCCCTTTCCCAACTTTCCTCAGACATATTGATCTGGTTTGATCATAGGAAAGTACATGAATTCATAGATTAAGTTGATGATTATCATTACACTTCTAATGTACATATTTTATATAATAGTCTTAGACAGATAGTGATACTAAAATCAACGAAATGACAACATACTTGTTAAAAAGTAGCAGTTTTTTTTTTTCTTAACTGACATTTTGACCAGTCATGCATTACATTATATTTTAACAGTTCTGCTTCTTCTCTTTCTGAGTCTTGGTTTTCCCGTCTGTCTTCCTCATCATTTCCTTGTTCTGTGACTGGGTTGATATAGTGGTGTTTGCTGATCCTCTTAAGCTGCACTGCACCTTGCAGATAAAACGCTCGGCATGTGCATGTATTTTTTTCATCCTTCCAACTGACTTCACTTTGCGACCCTCTTAGCTAAGTTTAGACTTATCAGCGCGTTCCACAATGCTAGCTTGTAAATCACCAAGAAGCCGGGCCGGTTACAGGGCCAAAACATCACCGTCAAAACATTTAACCAATTTCATTGACATTCCAAATTTAAGATTCAATTTACAATTTAACAGTAATTTCAAAACTTAAGTTCTTTTGCTTTGTAAAACAATTTTCATCTAAATGTTGATTTTAAACTAAGCAAAAGTGGAACTTTCATTCATAATTCTCAAAGTTCTTAAAATGAACTTTTCATTTGAGTTCACATACGATTTGAAAAGAGCAGAAAGTATCATTTGCGGCCAGATTTTGCTGTTTGTACAAGATTTTGTTTAACTAAAGTTTGTAATTTTTTTGTCTTGGAAAATGTTTGAAAACTTAACTTTGATGGTTAGACAGTGTTGATTGTCTATTCTGTTTAGTTTATGGAGGTAATTTAGAGGATTAGGTAAAGATTAGGAAAAGTTGGGGCATTTCTTATTCTTATGATGGTATAGATGTTCATATTTAAAAGTTTTGTAAAAATGTCTGGACCCCATGAAAGAATAGTTGCAACTGCTTGGTTGCAAGTAATGGGGTATCCATAATAAAAAATAAATGAATTAAATATTTAAATAAATATTTATTAAGATTTATATTGAACACATATTATTTAATATTAATATTGTTTAATATTTATATTAAATACATATTAGGTCAGTGAATTCGATCGTTCAAAATGAAGCAATATCCACTATGAATTCTATCAACCACAAATTTTGATATGAGTTTAATTTTTGATAAAATGAATTGTTACACCCATAAAACATACTTGAAACAGTATTTTTTATATATCTAAGATGCTAAAAAATGTACCAAATAAACGTGTACGTAAGTTTAAATAAATTTCTCTTCATGACATATATGTAATAGCATTTTAAAACACATTCAACCGTCTCTCACAGCCTTGCCTAGGTTGTACTTTGGCTTTTCCTCCCCCAGTTATAAGCCTCCATCACAGCTGTTTCTGACTCTTGTCCATCTTCCCCAAATTTCGACCTATCTGTGACATTGAGGATAATTAGCATCTGTTTCATGTAATTTCTTGATGATGGACCTGACTGTAATCCTACGAAAAAAAAAAATCCCAGAATTTGTGCAAATTCATAAATAAGAATTGATGCTGGATTGAAGTCAAAAAGTAGAAACACTAAATATTGATTTGATTCAGAATTCTTTTTTGTTTCTTCGCCGAATTTTGGCGAATAATGAAAATAAATGATGAACGCATATTTTTAAAATCATGTTTTGTTCACAATACTTTTTTTCACTCCTGCCAAAAACTTGTTGTAATGAAGTTTTTCATTAGAAAGACTTAATAAAAGTTTATAGTTGTCACTATTTTTAAATTGAGGAATGCTTTCAAAACTAAGTGATCTCAACCGTTTTTAGTAGTAACAAAACTGATGTACAAGTATGACCGGTAGAGGAAACAGTACAGTAGCTATACGAACAATCATCTGTTAAATTTATATATTGCCACTGATATATTTCTTTCAATATAAAGATATTTTGGATGATAAACAACGACATTTTTTAGAAAGTGTTATACTAATTGCATTCAACAATAAACATTTAAATTAAAAAAGAAACAGCGCAACATTGTGTTTCGGGAAAGCCTTTTGACAACACGCGGCTTCCGTAGGGAACAGTCAGCTGTCCAAAACAAAACAAGCTAGCTAGTTTTGCAGCAGCGGAAGTCACCTCAGCATATAAATTCATGCCCAGGTAAACTTGTCTCTACGGGGATTTCGTGAAGTTTCATTGCAAATATTAAAACGAGTTACACGCATCGATATTTCATTTTAGAAAACACGGTTTAATGTTCATCAGTAATGTTTAGCTGGAAAACTAGCAAAGGGGCTAGCAAACGTCAGTTAACGTGAAGACAGTCAGTTTAGCATTTCCTTGGTTAAAATACGAGTTAGAACAGTTAGGTATGCGTGCTATATTTGGTGAATCTTTATGATTTAACCAAGTGAACATCACTGGATGATTATTCATTGGTAATGTCTGTATAAATTTAGTTTTTTCTTTGCATTGACAAATAAATGATCATTCCACAAATTTAAGAAAAATTCCACATGGAATTTCTTGTTCTGTGTTTTGTTTTTTCCAGGCATCACCATGAAGAAGAGCAAAGGTAAAGCCAGCAGCTCCACAGAGAAGGAGTTTGTGTTCGATTTCAGGGCAGGAAAATACAACTGTGTTCTTAAGGTGCCACTACAGTTTCCTGCCCAGGTCAACGTCAGTGACCTTCATGGACGACTAATGCTGCTTCATAAAATACCATGTTACATTGAAAATGGTGAGAGTTAATGTACTTACTAAAATACAACATTTATGTACTGTTACTCAGTTTTATATTTTTATATTTATCTATTTCTCCAACTGTTGGTTTTCCAAATTTTGGGGAGAAAAAACGTTTCTTTTGAAAGGGTGCAGGCAGACAGTCTTTTTTTTTTTTTTTTTTTTTGTATATAGCTTGCAAAAACTAAACGTGTTTTTAAAATTATAGATGTTTGTTGTGCTTTTGCAGAGCTTAAAGCCTCACTTTCCAACTTCATTGAGAAAGAAACCATTCTGGATTATGACCGAAAAGCAGAACTGGCCCTGCAGAGACTCAAAACCGGAGAAGTGGATGTAAACCACCTCATCAGCGCGTGGAGCAGGTCGTATGTGGAGGTGAAAACACTTCTTTCACTTAGCGTTATTAATATTGGTTATAAAACCATCATAAAAAAGAACCCAGGTGACGGTTCCTTTACTCAGTTACCACGGAGACCCAGATGTTTTAGTATATTTAGTAAAGCAGTGCTTCAGAATCAAGTAAATAAAAAAAAAACCTTTTAACTATTTTTGTTTGTTTTGTTGTCTAGTATTGGTCTGCTGACCCTGATCCTTATTTAAAGAAAACTGTTCATCTAAATGTTGCAGATTTTTTTCTATTTAGAGCCCAAGATCAGGGAAATCAAACACAACTTTTCAAGATTGCAGAAACTTCAGAATACATTCTTTTGTAACAGGATAAGAGAAAAAAGACGGAGGCACCTGTTGTGATGGCATCTTGCTTCTTTAACCTGTTGCAGACAACTCTGGAGCATGCTCGCCCCGAAGAGCCCAGCTGGGATGAAGACTTTGCCGACGTTTATCATGAATTGATTCACTCCCCGGCCTCAGATACTCTTCTTAATCTGGAGCACAACTATTTTGTTAGCATCTCTGAGCTTATCAGTGAGAGAGACATGGAGATCAAGAAGCTACAAGAAAGGTACATTAAAATCTGTTCTTATGTCATTGAAAGTCAGCAAAGAAGATTTTTATTGTTCATTGTGCGTTTTGCTTCAGAGAGCTGCACATTTACTCTAATAGTGAGATATGATGTTTTTCATGGAATTATTCCATCAGAGGAACAGATCATGGTGGATGTTTTGGAGATAAATGCAGGGAAGCAGATGGAGATGGTTTGAGAGGAAGAACAGTGACGATGTTGGTAGAAGGATGCTGAGGTTGGAGCTACAGAGAAAGAGGCTTAGAAGACCAAAGAGGGGGATTGTGGATGTAGACGACATGGGGGTGTTTGGTGTGAGTGAGGAGGATGCAGAGAAGAGGGTTAGATGGAGGCGGATGATTCACTGAGGTGACCTCAAGAGATAGCAGCTGAAAGACAAACAACTGGGATTTTTTTCTTTTAACTCTGCTGTTGAACTTTGTTTTATGTTCATCTGTATTATCAAATTATTGAATTCTTTCTTTCCTGGCAGGCAAGCGGCAGAAATGGACAAAGTGATGCACGAGCTGGGGAGTACTGTGAGTGACCATGATGTAAATGCAGTTGCATCTCAACATTTTGATGCACAGCAGGTAAGAAGAAAAAGAGCTAATTGAATGTGATAGTTTGTGGAAATATTTCTAAAAGTATTTGCCCCACATAATCTGAGGGATTTAGCCAGAGTTAATTCCAGTTAAGGTCCGTCTCAGTGCACCAAGTGAAACTTTGATTTCTCTGTCAACATCATCTATTCAAATGTTTGACATGGTTTTCTTTAAAAAGGTTTTAGAGAACAAATGGAGCAGTGAGCTGCAGCAAGTGACGACCATTCAGAAGCAGGAATATCAAGAGTGGGTCATCAAACTGCACCAGGATCTGCAGAAATCCAACAACAGCAGTCAAATAAAGTCAGTACTTAGTCAATTTTGATGTTGACGTTTTGTGTTTAGCCATTCCTTACAATCAAAGCAGACACAATTGAAAGCTGGTTCTGTTTATGATAAAGCAAAATGTTACAAGAGTATTTTTTTTTTTTTACCTTCATCCACAAGATTGAATAGTTTGGACAAATATTTTTGCCCCACTTCTGGTCTCACGGCCTGGATAAACATCATGGTAACAAGTGCTAACTGTCACAAGATGGCGCTCCTGACCCAAAATCCAGTGTCCAATCTTCTTGAAGACTTTTTGTTGACTTGCCATTTTTCCATGGTCAGAGTTGCTTCCAAGAAATATTCCCTTCTGCAAAAAATAAGTTTTTACTTTGAAAAGTACATCTTTTAACATTTTTTTCACTCAGAAAAATACATATTTTTGTGTTTGTATGGTTTTAAATGATAAAATCAAATTCACAAAACCTTAAAAGTTTTAAAGATGAGCTGACTGAAGAAAAAAAGGTTGGAAATAAAATATACATATGTATTTTCGTCATTTATAAAATGTAGAGTAAATTTTACTTCTGAAAAAGGAAAAAGCAATGTTCTTTTAAAAAGATTGTCCTTGTCTTAATTTGCCTGCTTTGTAGTAGTAGCATTTATTTAGACATTTTATTTTTGAACTGAAATATTTTTACCTTTGTTTGAATTTGTATTGATGTTATTGCTGTTTTCCTTTTTTAGGTTTTTAAAGTTTGACGTCACCTTTACACTCATAAATCTTTGCTAGAAAATAAATACACAAAATCTTAACGCTATTATCTACTCCACTCTGAAGCAGAACTTCTGTAATTTTGCATTCAGGCTTTATTTAAATGGAAAGGAAAGAAATATTTAACACATCAAAGAACATTTTCTCTTTTGAATTCTCAGCAGTTTCAGTGATGATCTGCATTGATGAGGTGGGTTATGTGAGGAACACTGCAGAGTTTAGATTTAATCTATAACACATTTCTCCGTATATTGAATAACATTTAAGAAAAAAATACTAGTAGAAAGATTTTACTGAGAAGTCCTTTGAAAAAAGCTGACAGAGCAATACATATTAAAAATCATTAGCTTGTTGTGGGTGAAACTTTACTGCACACATCAGCGCTTTACACAATCCCTCTTTTGTTAAAGTTTTACCTTTTAAAGTCTGAGAAAAGAAGAAGAACTCAGGATTTAGAATTCTCAAATCATCTGGTCAATTATGAACATTGTCATTGTTAAAACTTTATATTGAACTTTTGTTATTAAGACAAAATAGGTCAACTCATTTAAAAAATGGTAATATTTTTATAGTTTTAGTTCATTCAAGTTAAAGGAGTGCTAAAGCTGATGAAAAGATTGTCAGATGTTTGCTAAAATAAACTTTTCTGACAAATTTATCAGTGAGGAGATCAAGGTTCCGCCCAACCAGCTGTCAGAAGCTGCAGATTCAGGGGTGAGGATGTTTGAAGAGCAGCCTCAGCTGGAGGAAAGCTTCACCATTCACTTAGGTGAGCTGAATGATTGCATTTTGATTGAATGCTTTTGCCTGGTTGGATGTGGTGTTTCCTAAAAAGCATCTTTGTGTCCTTCCTTGAACAAAGGAGCGCAGCTGAAGACGATGCATAACCTGCGGCTGGTCCGAGCAGAAGTGCTGGATTTCTGCAAACACCGGCGTCACGGCAGCAGTGGAGCAAAGCTGCGGCGCCTGCAGACGGCACTGTCGCTGTACTCATCCTCCCTCTGCGGGCTGGTGCTGCTGGTGGACAACAGAGTGAACTCCTACAGTGGCATCAAAAGAGGTCAGGACACACTTCAAGGGAATGTTGCTTCATGGCAAAAACCAGGAGAGCTTTATTTTCAGTATTCAGTACTTTTTTTCCCCTTCTTTTTATTTTTTATTTTTGAAAAGTGAAAAATTCAAGAATTTCTAGAAAACAACAAAGCATAAACAGGCAGTTTGTATTTATCATTTCTGCCTTTTTTCCCCCCAGATTTTGCGACCGTGGCCAAGGAGTGCACAGACTTCCACTTCCTAAGTCTGGAGGAGCAGCTGGAGGAAGTGCAGCAGGTGGTGCTATATGCCAGGGCTCAGTGGAGCGCCAAACAGAAAGACCAGCCTGGTGAGTCCTGTTATAACAATTCAAGACTGATGGGAATTAATGTGTTAAGAGAGGATGAAAGTCTACAGTTGTTTTTTTGTTCTTCATGTTGTTTCCAGGAAGCTAACCTTGTATTTTTTTTTTGTGAAAAGCATTTTTTTAAATTTGATTTTTAAATTTTTTATTTGTTGGACTATTTTATCTGATTTATTCTATTCTATTTTTTTGTATAAATAAAGAGCATTTTAACACATGAAACACTATATTAGCCTGACATAGACTGGCATTTGGCTAATGTTTGTTTTTCTAAGTAAATAAATGAGAAAAATGTGGTTCAATTAACTCTTAATAAAAGATGCATTTCTCAGAAAGTGGTGATAAAGAAACACTGATGCGAAATAATGTGTACAGAAATAATGAAAGTCTAAAGTTATTTAATTTCATCATGTTTTTTACAGGAAGGTAAACCTTCTTGTAATTATGTTTGTTTTAATTATCTTTTTTTGGACTTTTTGATCATTTTTATTTTTTAAATCCTGTTTGGAAATAGTTCAGTAATTTGTTGGCGTGATGAAGAGCTTTTTAATACTAAATTATATCAAAAATCTGACAGAAGAACAAGACTGGCATTCTGTTTTTGCTTATGTTTGTTGATTTTTTAACGTTTTTTTTCCTTATAAGACCTAAATAAAGAAGGGAAAAAATTATGGTTTATGGTTTATTCCTTCAGTTTGTTGCCTCTTAAAAAAATTGCATTTCTCTGAAAGCGGTCACACTCAAACACTGATGTGAAACTCAGCAAAAGCAAGAATGTTATCTTAATTTAAACCAACACGAGAAGAAATCTGAAATTTTCTTTCATCTTTTCTGTCTTTTTCTTATAGTTGTACATTATGCAGCCTCTGTTAAATCAAAACTGACTTAATTCTTTAATTTCTGAAATGTTGTAGATTTAAAGGGGGCATACCATGAAAAACCACATTTTTGAGCTTTTAAGTGTATTATACTGTTCATGCCTCACTATAAACAACCTCAAAACGTTCTTTTGACCTGTGCTCTCTGCAGCAGTAACAATGAACACGGATCCAATCAAATAAAAAACAAAAAAACATCCTTACAAATAGATTCAAGGGAATCAAATCCTTTTACATATGTGTTTTGTAATCATTTGAACATTTACTTTTTAAACTTTTTTTAAACAACAAAAATGAAATTCTTAATTTTAATTAATCGCTCAATTCATTCCATAATTTCACACCAAGAACTGAAACACATCTTGCCTTAACATTGGTTTGCACTTTAACCTGTTCAAAGCAATAAAGACCTCTAAAATTCTCTTGAAAAACTCTTGAAGTAAATAGTCTTTGTACATTTTTTGGAACTAAATCATGTTTAACAATATTTCTAATACTTTAACATAAACAATGTGCTTTAATTTTTAGCTTTTAGTTAAAATAAATAAAGAAATAGTTGGATCACAATACGCTGCTCTATTACGTTTTCTGATTGCCTTTTTTATTATTATTTTAACCAAGGTTTCCGTGGTAGTTTTTCCTGCATTTCCCCAAATTTCTGCACAATAAGAAAGATATGGAACAACTAAGGAACAGTAAACACGATACAAACTCTTTTTGTTTAATGCATCGCTGATTTGAGACAGAATACCAATAGATCTGGAAACTTTGTCAGTGAAGTCATTTATATAAGATTTACAAGACAATTTATCTTCAATTATTACATCTAGAAATGTTATTTCTTTGAGAAATTGAATTTCTGTACCATTTAGATATAATTTAACATCTGTTACCTTTCTATTGCCAGAAAAAAAGAATCAATTTAGTTTTACTTTCATTTAGAGATAACTTTTTATAATCAAACCAATTTTTATTCAATATCAATATTTTTTCCAGTACAAAAAACATTGGTATAATCGGCAAACATAATCTCAACTTTGGTGACATTGAAAAATGGAAAAATATATAATTTATGTTAATTGAACATAGTTTTGGTTCAATAAGGACTGAACCTTGTGGGAGTCCACAAAAAATCTTTTCTAAATTAGAATCTATATTATTAATAGTTACATAGTGAACCTGGTTTTCCAGGTAACTTCTCAATCATTGATTTGTTTTGCCTTGAAGACAGTAATATTTACATTTTTATAACAAAAAAAAGAAAGATCAATGGTGTCAAACGCCTTGCTTAAATCAACAAAAACAGCAATTGTACATCATTTTTGATTAACAGCAGTTGCAACATTTTTCACAAACTCCATCACAGCATGTGCAGTTGAACAGTTTCTCCTGAATCCATACTGACTCATTTCATGAATCATGTTTAATAAAAAAGGATTCATGTCTAATTGCAAACAGTTTTTTCAAGATTTTAGAAAACTGTGATTGTAGAGAAATTGGTCTATAATTTGATTATAGATTTTCTTATTGCCTTTTTTATAAATTGGTATCACCTTAGCCACTTTCATCCAGTTAATTTAAAGTCTTTTTCTATATTTGACATCCTTTACTGTAAATGCAGTTTATGGTGCAAGCCTTTTCTGAGAGATGAAGGTTTTCAGATACTGTAAATGACAGCAGGAATGACGAGAGGAAGATAAAACCGTCTGAGAATAGAAGACACTTTACATTACTGTGACTTTGGTGATACACAGTGTTCAGATCATCGTAATGTCTTAAGATAAGTGGTTCAGTGGAGTGTTTCTATGTTTAGAAACATTCCTGCTCGCTCTAAATCCTTTCATGAATACTTCAGCCTCCTCTGGCACTCGAGTGTCTTCATTTAAGGATTTTTTTATGTTTTACCTACCTTGTGTACCTTATTTATTTTGTTTTTTTGCACAGAAATTCAAAGGAATGGAGGTGATGAGAAGAACAAAGCCATTGAAAGAAACTCCTCAAATATATTACCAGGTAACAACAAAGTTTCTTGGCTTTTCTCATCACACAGCTTCACTGGTCTAATGGAAGCATGTTTTTTTCCCTACAAGGCGAGTTCTACATCACACGACATTCTAACCTCTCAGAGGCTCATGTTGTCTTTCATTTGTGTGTGGATGACAACGTCCGCTCGGGAAACATCACGGCGCGCGACCCAGCCATCATGGGCTTGAGAAACATCCTGAAGGTCTGCTGCACGCATGACATCACGACCATCACCGTCCCCCTGCTGCTGGTGCATGACATGTCAGAGGTGAGAACAGCTGAGAGAAACGCTTGTTTCAGTGCAAGCCAACTCTACCTGTATGATGTAAACAAACAACATAAAAGTGAATCATTTTATCTAAAGGGAGTTTTAAGTGTTCATGCAGTTTACACGTCCATATTTAATATTTCCTCTTGTTTAAGAGGTTAAACATTATTAGAGCTATCCAGCCGTACAGTTTTGAGCCAGATAGCAGCTCAGAGGAGGAAAATAAAAACATACATAGATCTATTTGTCTATGTATGGGATACTTTGGCCTGTCCATGGCAGCTGCTGCGCCACAAACCCAAGCTTTTTTACTCCACATGTTTTCATCTGCTCCTGATTCAACATGATTTGAATAAAGTAATAATCAGAAACACAGTTTAAGTCTTCAAAAACATTATAATGTCCTCCATTATCAGAAAAAATTTACAAGAGCATGGTAAAAACAACATTTTCATTGGAGTGAGTCTTTAAAGGATGTCAAGAAAATGGAACATACCATTGTCATGCATGTAGGAAGTGTTTTGTGAAGAATTCGTAAGGCAAATATAAGTTGCGCTCACTTATGAAATGCAGGTGATGCTGTCATACAGTGTCCTTACAGTGTCACAGTCAAGTCTTCTTACTGACCGCATGCAAATGCTGCACGCACGAGGTGTGCAGGTGATATGATAGTTGGGATAGTACGCCCGTAGGATGTCCACACAAACTGCACTCTGATTGGCTAATTTACCAATTTCTATAACAGTTAGGCTCCTTGCTTATCACTTGAACAGCACTAACAGGCTCTTTGCGCAGTCTGCAGAGTTCAGGGAGGTTGAAAAAAATTAAAACGTCCTTACGACATGCCTTCCCCTCACCCACTTCACCCTTACTTACCCTTATGTGTCGTATGAGTGTTCACTAACGTACAGCATGCTTGTAGAAAAAAATGCGCATGAACATTCTCGCTCTTGGCAGTTGTGACTAAGGCTTTAGACGTAACACAAGTCCACACAGCAAAGAACGGGAAAGACAACAGGACCAGTTTGTGTAATTGTTAAAAGTCCACATGATGCAATACAATAAATGCTTAATATAAAGGAAGTCCGGATGTTCCTGGTGCAGGAAGATGAGTGTCTCCCTCTGGAACCACGATGTTTAAATGATGGAATTCAATTTATCGAAAAAAATCTCTAATAGACATTAAATCGTTCAAATTTATAGTTACTGTTGTCAAGTAATAAATGCTGAAACGATTTATCTTAAATAAATGAAACGATTGAACAGCTTTTGTCTTGTTTTTCTCTCAGTTTTGTATTTTTATGCTTGTGTGTTAGCGGGAAGATTCATGTGCTTTGCAGGTTCTCTATTTTCATGATGAATTTGCAGTTCGAACTCATAACCACATGTCCAGTCATACAGGTTACAGACTGGCTGTATTTATCTTTTAGTTCTTTTTTGTTGGTGTCATCATGGTGGATCTGGTGACACGACATTCTTTGAATCAGATTTGGCGTCATGACTGTGACATGTGAAAAAGTCAGTTTTGAGATCAGGATCAGCCCTCTGGCTGCGTAAAGGTTAGCATAGCTAAGTGCTATTTTTGTGTTGAAATGCAGAGACACAAAAAAGGAACCGTGTGTTCTTCTTTTTAAGCATGCATTACTTTTTTTTACATTTTACCACATTCAAAATGTTTCAACAATGTTATTTATAAAATAACATGTAAAATAAGTTTATGGTTTATGTTTTAAGTAAGTACTAAATAAGAGGAATTTAATTACTTTATTGGTGATAAAGATTGATTTTTAATTGTAGAACGGATGATAAGCGAGGTTGTGTTTAATTTAAACCTTAATTCAGTATAAAAAATTAAACTTAAGAATTCCCTATAGGTTTGTGTTCTTATTTGGTTTAGCTTGTGTGTGTCCATGGCAGCTGCTACACCCTTCAGCAGCTTTGTTCTGGATCTCATTCTGGCCTGAGTTTCCTGGTGTTTCAGTCAACAAAGGGGCAGAAAGAGGAATAAGAAGCTTTCTCAGGGTTGTTATTCCTTCCCGTTTGTTGTCCGTTGCCCATACTTGTTGCGTGTTGTTTTTGGTCCTGAGTGATGATTGTCTGTGTTGCCGCTCAGTTGGGTTCTGCCTGTTTCAACAGCGTCAGCTTTGATCCGACTCGCTGATGACAGCTGATGCTGGGCTTTGGTTTACTTTCTATTATCAGGAATGTGGGGAAATATTATCTCAGGTTTTTGTAAATATAAGAATAGATGTAAAATAATCTAATCATGTGCAAATATAAGACAAAGTCAGTCGGTTCGGTGGTTTTTCTTGTCATTATTGAGGCATCAACATGGTTTTGTTCTTCTTTGTCTCCCTGGTAAAGTCTGTGGCTGAAAAGTGAGTTGTTAAATGTTTTCAGTCAACAGCACCAGTCTGGTTTTTACTATTTGAATGCTTCTGTACTGTTTTTTTTTTTGTTGGGTAATTGCATGAAACTTCTCAACAAAGCCCACCTCATTATTCATTTGTACTTTAAAAAAATATATTATCTACTCACAGCACTACCAGCCTCTGTTTTTGTTCTAGTTTTGTTCTTCTGTCCTGGTATTTTATGTGTGTTGGCTGAAGAACTTATTACTCTCTGATAAAACCAGATTAGACTATGAAAGTCACTCACAAAAAAGCAGCAGCAGTTTCCTCTGCAAAGTTTGCTTTGAGTGAACTACAAAATGTTTTTGAAAAAAGAAGAAATGTAAAGTAGAAATGCTTTAAATGTACTGTGGAAGTGCCAGCAGTGCTTAAAACCAAACGTCTAGCATTGTGGTGAGCTAGTAATGATATGGAGTTGGTTTGCAGTTACAGAACTTTGCTGGAACTGAGTCAGCTTTTATTTAGACAAAAAACAAAACAATTTTATTGCTGAAGACATTTTTTTCAGCCTCAAATATGATTCTTTTTGTAAACTTCATTTAACATGAATAAAACCTCAAAGAGCAGGTTCACAATCTCACCTTTCATTCTTTCATAACCAATTCCAGATGACTGTCGAACCAGAACACACACAACCCAGGCATATCATTCTCTGCCACACAGCGTCATATACCAAGTCAGCATCACCAATAGATATTCAAATAATTTTTATTCACATTCACGTGCCCCGCATTTCTGATGTCTCCGTCCAATTCACACAGTCACTAAACCCACATCACGCTCACGTCATATTTTACCCACAATAACGAATATGGCTGTTTTAAATATCAGATCACTTTTAAATACGTTTTTTTTTTTAAATGAGTCTTTCATCATCAATGATCAGATTTTAGACCATTATTGAACCTGTCTGTTTTTAACTGCAACTGCTTTTCTCACTGAGGCTTAACTTTTTATTTTCTATCAGGGGAGGTAAGAAAGGTGCCGGAACAGCATCGAATGATCACAAAACCATAAAAACGGAAAATATTTTTCTTCATTTGAGCATCATACTTTTCTTTTTGTTGACTCGCCTGTTTTTTAACCTTCACAGTGTACAGACCACCAAACCCTCCTTCCTATTTTATTGGAGAATTTTCAGAATTGTTATCGTCTCTTCACATTATGTACATGTGATTTTAAAACTGGTGATTTTAATTTACATGTTGACAAAAAGGATGATAGCTGTGCTGGTAAGTTTTTAAATCTTCTGAGGAGCGTGGATTTTAAGCAACATGTCACACAGCCAACTCAAAACAAAGGACACACTCTTTACCTATGGCCTGTCTGCCGGGGTGTCGTCTGTTGCTGACTTGACTATATCAGATCGCTGCTGTGTGTTTTTTTAATGTCACCAGTGTAATGAACAGAACTGGTGAAAAAGGGCAGCCCTGCCGGAGTCCAACATGCACCAGGAACAGGTCTGAATTACTGCCGGCTATGCGGACCATGCTCCTGCTCTGGTCATACAGAGACCGGACAGCCCTGAGTAAGGCTCCCCAGAGCCCATCCTCCGGACACCACGGGGGACGCGGTTGAATGCCTTCTCCAAATCCACATAACACATATGGACTGGATGATCAAACTCTCACTAACCCTCCAGCACCCTAAAGAGGGTGTAGAGCTGGTCCACTGTTCCACAACCAGGACAAAAACCGCACTGTTGTTTTTGGATCTGAGGCTTGAGTATCGGCCAGACTTTCCTCTCCAGTACACTGGCAGAGCCTTTCCCAGAGAGGCTGAGGAGTGTGATTTCCTTGGAACACACCCTCCAGTCCCCCTTCTTGAAAAGGGGAACCACCACCCTTGTCTGCCAGTCCAATGGTACAGTTCCCGACTGCCACGGACTGCTGCAGAGACGTGTCAGCCAAGACACTCCACAGCATCCACAGCATGAGGTGGACCTCATCCATTCCCGGTGCCTTTTCACAGAGGAGCTCGTTGACTACCTCGGTGACTTCAGCTTGGGTAATGGACAGCCCCACCCCAAAGTTGTCCACTTCTGCTTCCTCAAGAGAAGGCATGTCAGCAGGATTGAGGAGATCCTTGAAGTATTCCTTCAATGTCCCCAGTTGAAGTCAGCAGCTCCCCACCACAGAAAACTGCTTTCCTCTCCTAAGGCACCTGACGGTTTGTCAGAACCTCTTCAAGGCCAACTGATAGTCCTTCTCCGCAGCCTCACCGAACTCCTCCCAGGACCGAGTTTTTTGCCTCCATAACAGCCTGAGCCGCAGCTCGCTTAGACTGCCGATACCTGTCATCTGCCTCTGGTGTCCCACAAGCCAGCCAGACCTGATAGGACTCCTTCTTCAGCTTGACGGCATCCCTTACTTCCAGTGTCCACCACCGGGTTTGGGGGTTGCCGCCACGACAGGGACCAGAGACCTTGCGACCACATCTATGAACAGCAGCAGAGATAATGGAGGTGGAGAATACGGTCCATTCAGACTCAATTTCACCAGCTTCCCTCGGTACCTGTTTGAAGCTCTCCCAGATGTGGGAGTTAAAGACTTCCCTGATGGACAGCTCAGCCAGCAATAGGTAATTAAAAAATTGAAAATGTATGCTGTGTTCCTTTATTTGTTTTAGATGGAAGTACAATTCAATACTGTGACCCTTTTTAAGCCCTGAGGCACAATGCCTCACAACAAAAACCGGCACTTTCATTTTCACATGATTTTTCTTTTTTACAAAGCTTCTGTCTGGATTTCTCTCCTGCCACAACATGCCCAGCACTGTTTCTTTTTTCTGGAGTTTTCTTGTTTTTCTTGTTCGACAGAACCTCGTTTAGTTGAACAAGAAAGAGTCATAATTCACGCAGGTGGTAATGACGCCCGACAGAAACAATCAGAGGTCCTTAAACTAAAGGTAGAATCGGTGTGTACAGTTGCTCAGACACTGTAATTTTCTCTGGTCCCTCACAAACCCAGTCAGTGATCAAATGTACAGCCGCTTTTCATCATTTAACCACTGGTTAGCTAGATGGTGCCCAGAAAATGGCGTTGGCTTTGTAGACAATTGGAGTGCGTTTTGGGGAAACCCCGCTCTCCTTTGGAGAGATGGCATCCATCCCACTTTGGACGGTGCCGCTCTTCTTTCTAGAAACATTGCTGCTAGCATTAGTCGTGCAAAATGACAACCCAAAGACGGGACCCGGGCACAGAGCAGCAGTTTACAACCCTCCTCTGAGCTCTCTTTAGCGCTGGTGCAAACTCTATTGAGGTAGTCAAACAGCTCCTAGCTTTAGCCTATGTGCCAAAAGGCAAGTGAAAGAAGTGACACGCAGGTTCTCTTCACTTCTTTCACGTTTCAGCCACATTTCCTCTAAGTCCCTCTTAGTCATTGAGTTAATCAATGATAACAAACTTAGCTTACTAGCCCTAACAGAAACCTGGCTACAACAGGATGACTACAGTTCACCCGGAAAGTATTTACAGTGCCTCACTTCTTCCACATTTTATTATGTCACAGCCTTATTTCAAAATGGCTTAAATCTGTTTTCTTTCTGAAAAATAATAATGAATAATAATTAACCTCAGCTCACTTTGGAGCTTCACAGCAAAGGCTGTGAATACCTATTTGCATATAATTTTTCAGGTTTTTTATTTTTAATACATTTGCAACAATTTCAAAAGAACTTTTTCACCATTGTCAGTATGAGGTGTTTTTCAACACATTTTTCAGGAAGAAAACTGATTTCATCCATTTTGAAATAAGGCTGTGGCATACTAAAATGTGGAAGAAGTGAGGTGCTGTGAATAGTTTACAGATGCACTGTATGTTAGGCTGAATGAAGCGAGAAAAAAAACCCCAAAAACATTATAATAACTATCCGAAATCCAGAATTTCAGGGAAAGGAGGTGAATTAGCAGTAGATTTACAGTCTAGCTTACTTCCTAGCACTAAAATCAAACACATTCATAACTCATTTGAAAACATCATATTGTCTATAAACCACCCAAAGAGGAAAACTCAAAAAGCTGTTTTATTGATAATTATTTATTGTCCTCCTGGCCCGTACTCAGAGTTTTTAACTGAGTTTTCTGACTTTCTATCGACTACTGTTTTAGATTCTGATAAAATAATAATAGTAGGGGATTTTATATATTTTATATTCATGTTAATGACTCTAGTGACTCTCCAAATGCATTTGTAGCTTTATTAGATAATGTTGGTTTCAAACTAAACGAAAATGAACCCACTCACTGTCACAAGCAGACCCATGACCTTGTTTTAACTCATGGAATGGAGATCAGCCAGCTGAGTGTCCTACCTCCTAACCCTAAGCTCCGGTTCAGAGCAGTCTGAATAATAACTAGAAATATAGCCTCTTAAATGACAAAAAATCTCTGCGTAAAGCCAGAACCCGATACTATTCAACTTTAATAGCAGAGAATGGAAATAATCAGAGATTTCTTTTTAGTACTATAGCCAGGCTGACCAGCAGTCACAGCTCAGTAGGACCACATATTCCTGCTACTATCAGCTCTGAAGATTTCCTTACATTTTTTTCTTTCATTCTGGGCAACTATAGACCAATTTCAAATCTTCCCTTTATTTCAAAAATCTTAGAAAGGGCTGTAGTTAAGCAGCTATACCACCACCTATGGGACAACAGCCATGATTTTCAGTCAGGGTTCAGACCACACCATAGCACTGAAATTGCATGAGTTAGTCACTAATGACTTATTATTGGCCTCAGAAAAAGGACTAATCCCTATTCTAGTTCCGTTAGACCTCAACGCAGCCTTTGACACTATAGACTACAGCATCTTACTCCAGAGACTAGAGCCTGACATAGGGATCAGAGGATCTGCCCTCCAGTGGTTTGAATTTTATTTATCTGATAGGTACCAGTTTGTTAATGTAAATGGACATTCCTGTTGCAGTCGAGTTAGCTTCGTCCCACAGGGCTCAGTTCTAGGACCCATCCTGTTTATACTTTACATGCTGCCTTCAGGAAGCACAGTATTAATTTTCACTGTTATGTATATGATACACACTTGTATTTATCCATTAAACCTGACCAGAATGTCCACATAGAGAAACGTAATGCCTGCATTAGAGACATCGTGACCTGGATGATTTATCATTTAAGGCTCACATATCACAGGCTTGTATGAGTGTATTTTTTCACCTACGCAATATATCTAAGATCAGAAATATATTATCGAAAAGTGACGCTGAAAAACTCATCCATGCATTTGTTACGTCTAGGCTTGATTACTGTAACTCTTTGCTAGCAGCGTGTCCTAAAAGTTTTCTAAAAAGTCTTCATTTTGTTGAAAATTCAGCAGCTAGACTGTTAGCAGGAACCAGCAGAAGAGAACGTATTACTCCTGAGTTAGCTTCACTAATACTTCATTAGCTTATTTATTTAAAAATGTAGTTGTTTCTTTAAGCATGTAGTTGTAGAGTCCAATAATTCTAATTCTTCTTTAACAGTTCTTGCACATCGCCTGTCCGTCCTTGGAGAGGATCCCTCCTTCATGTGCAAGTCCCTGAGGTTTCTTATTTTTTCCCCCAAGATGGGTTTTTTTAAATGAGTTTTTCCTCACCAACAAGGAGGGTCTAAGGGCAGGGATGCCAGTTTAGCTTAACCTGTTTAGTTTAGCAACCAGCTATTGTTTATATTTTATGACTGACTTTATGTTCTTTGCATAAATACCAGTGTGAAGCCCATTGAGACAGCTTTGGTTGTGATATTTGGCTATATAAATAAAATTGAATTGAATTGATGGTCTGATCAAGATCTGACTGTTTACAGAACCAGTGTTCTAATTTCATGAAACTTTGGGAGTGAGAGGCCTTTAATTAATAACTTTTTGAATTGACATCAACACGTATCCATCTGTTAACTTCTTTTAAGTGGTTTTTTCATTCAGAAGGGGTCTTTGCGTGTTTGTACAGGCCTTTTCATGGCTTTTTGTACAAACATTGTTGGTATGGTTTGTTTAGAGGAGGGCAGTTCCTTCAGCCCAGGGTTTTGTGTGTTTAAACAATGTTGAAGAAAACCAAAAAGCTTTGTTAATGTAACACGAGTCCAAGCTTTTAAGCTGAAATTATGTGCTACGTCTCGGCACAGAGAAAAAAGAAAACTTTTTTTTTTCTTAAATCTTTCCCTCCTTAAAATAAGTAGAAGATTTCAACATTTCAGAGGTTGGGATGTGAGTAAAACATTTGTAGTTTAAGGATGTGTGTGGGAGTATGACTGTGCCTGTGTGACACTGTTTGCTTGGATGAAAAGTAGTCTGCAGAGATGACGAGTCTGAGGTTACCGGTTGTAGCCTGGAGCCAAACTCACTAAGGACTTGAAGGAAGGGGGAAGTAACTTGCAAAAAAAACTGTGTAAAGGGGCACTGATGTAGTTTCATTTACAAACAACACAGTTTTACTGGCATTTCTGGAAGAAGTTCCCTTAAATTTAGCATTTTTTTTACAAATGGGAAGTATTTTAAGGTGGCACCACATGTTCTCCAAAATATGGGGGATAAACTGAGGTGTGAGCTATGTTCTTCTCCTTTTATTGTCCATTGCTGTGAAATGTTTGGTTCTGATGATGATCAATAAAGACACAAAGATATCAGAGTTTTCCTTTGTGTTTCTTGACCAAAATCCGTCTGTTATGTTACATTTGAATCATCTTTTTGCTTTGCAGGAGATGACCATACCATGGTGTCTCAAGAGGGCCGAGCTTGTGTTCAAATGTGTCAAAGGTAACGTAATCATTAACTTATAGATGTTCAGTTTTTCTAAAAATAGATAAATAAATTAAGTGAACAATGTATACTAAGTTCTGGAATGAGACATAATAACAACAGGTATTATTTTGGTTCTAGTTGTTCCAAAATTGCTTCCCTGAATTACAGAATCTGTTCTGGCCACACTTTATCATGAGATGTTTTGTTCTTATTTATCATTGAAAAAAAGCCTCCTTTAAATCGCACTACAAAAAGGATTTTAGATTAAAGTCCCACTCTTATTCACACGTATTCAAAGCATTCTCAGCGGTCGCTGGGTTGTGATTTGAGCCAAATCACAGAACATGCGTCATTCTCTAGGACATACTTTCTGCAGAGCAGCAGTAGTTCATTAGAAAATTGGAACTGAGTTATGAGTGGTACCATTAGCATGGAGCAACCCGGCCCCCTACCCCTCTTTGTTGCTGTTTATGCGCTCTCCTGCAAGCTTACAGCCTGTCACACCCCCAGGCTAACATTACCTGTGCAAAAAAATAAATGGCGAACAATATTGGAGGCATACAGTTTAGAGCAAGATGACAGCTCAGACGAGGAAAACCAAGACGTACATTGATCTGGTTGTCTAGAAGTGGATACATCAGGGTATTTTCTACATACCAAATAAGATCTTTTTCAACAGTATTTTTCTGTCTGCTCCTGATGCACAATGATTTAAATAAGGAGATCCTCAGAATTGTAATTTTGAGGTGAGTTTCCTTAAAATATGTCCTCCATCAACAGAAAAATCGCACAAGAAGATGTTCGTCAAAGGAAGAACACCAAAAACACAATTTTCATCTAAGTGGGTCTTTAAATCACAAGTCCCCGTGACTATTTTTTTATTAAATACAGAAGAAATAGTTTGCTTTCTTTATTTCTTTTCCACAGGTCCTTTTGTGTGTATGTTTTCAGGATTTGACATCAGACCAGTGTTTTTTAGTAGCAATAAATATCTTAATATAAATAAAATGACATGTTAGTGGAAGAGACTGAGGGAAGCTGGCTAACAGCAGTTTATTCAGCTCAATGCTGAACACAGTAAAAAAAAACTCTATAGAACACAGAGAAATGTGTGTGTACTGTTATCATAACGAGTATGCACAAAATATGAACTCAGAATGAAAAGAAGAATTTCTAACACATTTTATTTATCTGCATTGAATGCAATGCTTAAATCTGATTAAAAATAATGCTCTCTTTTGTGCTTGAACTCATTTTTACTTTGGCCTTTGCAGCATAGTTTGAGATTGTGATCAGTTTTTTTTTTTAATTCCCAGTAACTGACTTGTTAGCACTCCTCACCATCTGCTAGTATTTTTTTTTTGTTTTTAAGTGGCAGGAAACTTTAGTACAATTTTACTATCAGGATGAAATATTTTTCAACTATAAATGCCAGAAATGTTGAACTTGTGTTTACACTAAATGTATTTGATAGAAAATGCCTCTTTTAACAGGTTTTATGATGGAAATGGCGTCGTGGGATGGAGGTATCTCACGGACGGTCCAGTTTGTGGTGCCAAAGGTGAGATGAGATAAAACTGGGATGTCAGGTTGATCAAGATCCTGGTGAAATTAATTTGTTATAGAATACTGTAAGTCCTAATCTGGAGAGTTCAGCAGGCCTGAAATGTTGATTTTTTTAGACATGTTCTGGAAGGACAGAAGCTTCTCAAATCTCCACTGCTCTGGATTTTGCAGGTGGCGAGTCATTCTTCATTTTTAGATGTCAGGATGTGAGAATCTGCTCTATAAATGTATTTAGTGTAATTGTGCATGTGGTCACAACAGGTCCTACTTTCAAACTTGACCTGTAACCTCCCATTGAGAGCAGTGAAAGCTGGAAATCCTTCACCTGTAGATTTTTTGGGCTTTACTGTGCAGGATTGTTCCCTTATTGACTGCCATACAGGGATCCTTTCAGTTCTTTCTAAAGAAAAGTGTACTTCAGGCCTTGTATGTACATGATATCACAAAAGGCACACCTGGCTTTGCAGTGTAAGCTTCTGAAGGCAAGCGGAGAAGAACTAATGTTTGAAAAGCTTACTGTGAATCAAAGCCCAGTCTCTTTCGTTTGTGGTTTTCACTGCTGTGGCAAAAGCTGAGATTCAATCACATGACTGTCCAATAACTGCACATATTTAAATGCTCACACAAGCCAATTACTCTTTCTCTAAAACCTTTCTCATAGTAAATTTTACATTAAAAACAGAGACATTTTCAGGTGAAAAGTGAAAAATCCTCTGCAGATGACTTAGTTTCCTTTGAGTCGAGCTAGATATTGTGTACCTGCAGCTTTGTGGTCTGTCAGGGAGGCAGCAGAGTCTATAGTACGATGTCTCGTCCACAGGATGAGATTTAAAACCAAATGCATCAAAGGATGCATGAACTTCCTGCCAGCTATATGCTGAGGCACACGTCAAAATAGCAAGTGCTGAAAAGACAATTGTTGCCCCCACATCCAAGATAGACCATGTCTAAGTATATGCTGTTGGGCTGCTTGCGTGCTGCTACGTCCTGGCTTCAGGATTACTTAACATTCTTCCCTGGTGGAAGGACCTGGCTTCATTTCAGCCTTTTGACTGCTCTGCCTCCCCAAAAAACTGACCCCTTCCACGTTAGGACAACAGAAGGAATGTTGATGCTTATTTAGACACAAGCAGTACTGATCTGCCTCTCCCTTCATATTTTAATTGAAGATGGTTCACCTCATGTTGGTAATGTAATGAACTGGTTACAAGCAGGTATGTGCAAATCTTAATCTATGAATTGGTCATTTTCCTGAAACATTCAGGTGTTTGTTGTTCATTCCGAAATACCATTTAGAAAAAACACCATCCAAAATTAAAAAAAAGGATGATTCATCTCATCTGTTTAAAACACATTCTAAGATAAACTTTACTCCAACTATTTTGAATTTGTGATCTGCAACTAAAAAAGAAACGATAGTCACAAGTGGAAAGGATTCTCAAAAGTGGATGTTCCAACATCAGATCCTCCAAAGATGACCTCCTCCTCAACAGTCTTTATCAGCTCAGAAGAAATCTGAAAGTCAGAGATATGGAGTGGTTTCAAGACGAGCTCATTTCATCTAAAGCTGATGTGACAAAGGATGGATGTTGAGTTTGCCTTTTTTTTTATAGCCACAGAACCTGGACTCCTTGCAGTCTTAGTTGTCTATTAACTCCTCTAAGGCAGTGGTCCCCTTCCCCTGGGCCGTGAACTGGTACCGTTCTGTTGGACAGTTGGTATTTGGTCTCAGAGGAAAAAAAACACGACTTACATTTTTTCTTTTATTCATAATCTGATTCTAAAAGAAGTTTTATTTTGTCTGAAGAGGCTGAAGTGGGCGTCTGATTTTTTTTTTTTTTTTAAGCTTCCACTTTGACAGTTCTGGGTTAAGGGAAATCTAAATCACATTTTAATGGTTCAAACACATAATTTTGTGTAAAAATAAAGTTTAAAACAGCTGCAGATATTTCACAAAGGATGAAGATAAACTTTACTGTCAAAAGATTAGGGAGAATTTATATAAGCAGATTTCAGCCCCGGTGAATCTCCATAGCACAGACTTTACAAATGTGTGCAGAATGAACATGCCTGTGGTTTCTGGAACTTAGATTTTCTCTTTTTCGCTTTGTTTTTACTGAATAAGTAAAGAGAACAAATGTTGTTTTTTTTCTTTTTCTAATCTTTGGTGGCAGTCGTCTAAAGTAAGACTTGATAATTAAACTCAATTATGCCCATCTTTTGTTCCTCATTTTTGTTGAATGACTGTCTTTTTTGGTGTCTAAGACTGATTGTGTCTTTTTCTTCACTTTTTTTTTGTTCCTAGAGTATCTCAGAGGAGATGTTCTACCAGCTGAGCAACATGCTACCTCAGATCTTCAGAGTCTCCTCTACACTCACTCTCACTTCAAAGCACTGATGTGTTGCACAAGCAGAACTCCGTCTTATTGATTCTAGAGGAAACACTGATGTGCACTGGAGTTACTCTTGAAATCTAAGATATTTGTAAAATAGCAAATGAGATTAATGCATTTGATTATTAAAAAACAGAAATGTTATGCTATGTTGGCCCTGGAGCACTAACCAATAAGGCGCAAACAGGATGATACAAAAGAGAAATCAATTTTTCTTCTCCAGTAGGCCTTTCCAAAGCAAAACAAAGATGATTGGACTCTCCGGCTCACCAAAGCAGCTGCTGCTGATATTATTATTTCTTTTCTCTTGGGTGCAACTTTGGTAACAATATTGTATCACATCAGCTGCAAATATTCCAGTTTTGCTAAAGAGCAACAATTTGTCACCAAGTTTACTTAGTTTCTATACACAGTAAAGTTAAGCAGAGGATTTAGCTTTGTGTTTGAGCACTAAAAAGATGCAAAACCAGCAAAATGGTACAAGAAAATGAGAAAATGTTTACCAAACAACATTTTGATCATATGCAATTCAATAAATCTGAAGAATCATTTAGTTGCAGCTATGCTAGATGTGATTTGGGATTCCTTGTTTTTTCACCACTAACATCCACCTGGAGGAATTTTATTTTTTATTCTAAAGGATCCCAAATGCTGATGTAAGTGGACTTATTCCATTAATCTGTTTATGAACCCCTCGTGAAAGATGACAGCACTTTTCCTCCATGTAGCAGATTACTCGGTTTTGATTGGTTTCATGTAGAAGTTGGGTCATCCTCACAAAAGTGACACTCAGCTACTCACGCTGCCGGAAAGACAAGTTTCTATCCTCCTCAAATAAGATGTTACTGGGTAATGATTTGTTGTTATTTTAACGGTACATCACAGAGTTGGGACAAAATATTCCCTTTTAATGTGGAACCTTCCAGTATGCAGCCCATGTCTTCTGCCTGTGCAGTATCAGACGGCACTCTTCTTAAAGACACCATCCTTTCTATTAAACATTAGGAGAAAAAACTGTACAAAATGTTTGCTGTTCTGTTAGATTCATGCGAGCGTGCACTCACAACAACCATTTGTTTTTTATTCTTCTTCCAGGATGTTTGTGTCAAATGAATTAGCTTTTTGATTGATTTTTTTATTTTGTTTAAACTGTCCTTTAAATAAAAAAAACAATAACTACAATGTATGTATATATATTTTTCAAAATGTGCTTTTAGCCATGTTTTTGTAATCCTTTTGATTTTTGTTTGCTTCATGAGTGATGCTCTTCCACCGATATTTGGATCACACAGTATGAACTCTTAATTATCTGCAGGGACATAATCTTTCTGAAGTCGTGACTCACGTCTTTCATTGGTTTTAATCCCTTTGCCTCACTTCAGACTTTCAGACACATTATCATTTTAGCTCGACATAAACCGTGCTTCTGCTATGTTTATTTGGTGTGTTGGGTAAAGGAATCCAGCTAATCCTAAACAACACAGCCAGTGGCCCTGAAAGTTGAAATTTTAAATAGACTCATGATTAAACCTTCAACTGTTTTTATCGCACTGCCATGTTAAGATTCTCTGAAACTGCAAGCATTTAGTTTTGAGTGTTTGACATTCTTGGCATTAGTCTTGGTGTACTTGACTGTTGGGTGTCTGGGTAGAAAACTTTGTCAACTGAGCCTGAGAATCTGTCTTTCCCAGTTCTTACTGGTTTACATTCATTAAAAGAAAGGATTAGCAACTGGATATGTAAAGAAGCAGATAAATAATTATTCCTGGATAAAGGAGGCACAGTATACAAAGACAGTGTTTCCTTGTTCAAGGAAGTGTCATAACTAAAGGAAATTCTCACAAAAAAGGCAACTATAATTAACAACTCTGAGGAGGTCATCCACCAGTTAAGAGAAAGGCATCAGGAGAAAAACCCAAACCTTATCAGCAAAATCAAATCTCTGGTAACACCTTTAAAAGAAAAGAAGACGAATGAAGGCCTCTGTCACATCAGAAAAAGATTTCTACGGCCAGAAACAGCAGTCAGGAAAAGAAAACAGCCGGCATCTTGAAAAATCTGAGATGCTTCAAAAGAGACACAAGACCAGCAGGAAAAGGAAAAACTGTAGTGCCTGTAGTGACTTTCCCAACAGACAGTATGTTTAGGCCTGTCCAGTTTGTCTGGCTGTTTCCTCCCCCAGTAAATCCAACTCACCACCAGGTGGTGATTGGTTTAAAACCTCACCTGTCTAATCACTCAAATGTCCAAGAAACATGGCTGAAGGTCAAATGACACAACTACAAAGTCAATTATTGTCCTCCAGTTTAGGAAGTCCTGGTCTCACGTGCACTGATGGACGCTGTTGTGTTTGAACACGACATTAGTTACGGACCAATTGTGACTGGCACATACATCCAATAACAAAACACCGCTCAGGTTCAGATCAGGGAGACCTTTCCTCCTGATCACAGCCTTCCAGGTCTTACTGTCATTGTCCAGGTGAGTGTCAAACTCCCCTCAGTAGAACAATGAAGTCCCCAGTTGGAGCACTTACTGTTACCATTCCTAGAGACTCAAAGAAGGCTGCTTTTTTTTTACTGCAGTATGGGAATAACCCAACGACACAGTTAGATACTTCCCCTCTATCTGGTGGCACAGGGATGCAACCTTCTTGTTCATTGGGTTAAATGAGCAATCCCACACCAACCTGTCACCTCTCACTATGGTGAACTCTAGAATGGAAAAGAGACCAACCCTATCCGAGAAATTGGGTTTCAATGTCCAAACTATCCATAACTGGCAATACTCAACCCCCTGCACCAGCTCAGGCTCCTTCCCACTCAACGAGGTGACATTTCTCTTTCACAAACCTCCCCTTTTTTGTAGTGGGGTTTTTTTAAGAGCTTGAGTGATCCCAGAGACAATGCTGTCGGAGGTTAGGTTGGGTCTTCCAAGGCAACCAAGAAGGGTTCAAATGCCCCTTATGGAAAAATTAAAAACAAGGTCTGCTACATTGCCTGGACTGACGTTCCTGGGGTCCCATCCTGGAACCAGGCCAGAGGTTGGGGCTTGCATGTTAGCTGCTGGTGGCTAGGCATTCTCACATGGAACCCGGTTGAACTTAACACCACAAGACTATGTGACATCACCTTCTCGTAGGGTCACCACACAAAGGAAGGACCACAAGAGGCCAGTGTTGTGAGATTTGGGTGGGAGTCACAGCAGGTTCCACAATAGCCCAATCCAAACAGAAGTGGACTCTGTCTGTTCACATGTTAAGCTACATTCACACCAGTCATATGACATGTGTTCAAGAACATGTCCAGCATATGATGTTTACACTGGACCAGCAGGGAGGGGATTCTTCTTCTTCTTTTTTTGCTACTATCTACTAGCGCTACCTACAGCTGGAAGAGGCTTTGTGCGAAATGTCAAAGCGGGCAAATCTTGATCCAGGTTTTTTCTTTCACAGGTATATTCTAATATATGAAAGACTTGGTGTCGTATAATTCTGGTCTGGCACAGACCTCAATTAATAATTTCTCCTCCTTGATCAGTTTTCAAATGATTGGCACTTGTGTGAATAGAGGATGCCATCCATGTGCCACTACCAACTCTGAGTCTCTCTTCAAAGTTCTCCCTTGTTTAATAATCAACATATATTCAATGGCTGCATGTTTTGTACGTAGAGGCCAAAAATGGTCTTAAAAATGCGCGTAGCTACGTGTGAATGTGAGTTTGAACACGGAAGCGCTAAGAGTGCATTTATGCATGTTTACATAGACTGTTGGAAGTGGTTGCTTAAACGTGCATCAAGGAGGGCAGTGTAAATGGAGTCTAACACTTTATTTTTTCAAAACAAATGCATTTAAAGCACCATGTATTTCATTTTTTTCATGTTATATATAATGCGAAAGTACACATGTTTATAGTTTTGTAATACACAACTTGTCCCAAGATCCAATGAAATTGATAAATTAATATTATGCAGATTTCTACCACTGATAAAAACTTGAATGGAACTTGAAACAGTGGAGAAATTTACATTTTTCACTTATGAAACTTAAAAAGGTTCAAAGTAGAGTTTTATAACAACGACAAATAGGAATGGGACAAAAATGTTTTTGAACAAGTAATATTTTTAAAAACATTAATAACACACAGTTCAGAGACCTTTCTTGTTACCACATTTAAAGATAGAAATCTTCTGTGTCCTTGCCATCAGAAGGCCATAACCATGGCCCTGAGGCGTCCACATTTGTGTGCAGATCTTGGCTTTTAAAGGCTGTGGGTTGAAAAAAATTTTATCATCGAGGTTTTGTCTTTTTATTGGTTATTGGTAAATTGCTTAATTGAGTTCAATAAACCACCTTCACGCCTAGTGGTACAAAAGTTTTTGTGATGTTTAATGGTGTGTTCCAGTGTGTGTGTGTGTGTGTGTGTGTTTGTGTGCTGTACTTACACTCTTAAACTTTTACCATTACTGTTGCCTGCCACATTTTCTACTTAAAAAATAAAACCCTTTACATGGAACGAATATTAACAGTTGCCATCTACATACTGTTGTATGTTTTTGTAATTCTCTATTTGATTTCTGCCAAAATAATTTTGATACTTTCATAAAACATCAATTTTACCAAAGAAAACTAGATCTTTTGGTATAGGTTGTCTTATTTTGAAATCTACAACCGGAAGCTTCAATTGCCTTTAAGAGCAGCTTGCTTGCTGTTGTCATTCAGCTGGGTAGTCGGCTCACTAGAAGTTGAGGAACAGCGGTCCGTCTGGAGCATGAAATTAGAGGGATTGAAGCTCCGTTTAAGTCAAGGTAAGACTCCCCTCTGAGGATGCGGGAGAGCCTGAGGTCAGCCCCCGAAGCTCCGGGTTCGAGGAGACTTCCTGGGAGAAGTTTAAAGGGGGTTGTTTGGTACTTCACGGCCGGTTTGGAAATCTATTCATTACATGCGGTTCGGTCTCCGCGGGTCATCACGTCGACACGGCGGATTGCGGGCTGAAATATTTGACCAAACCATAATGTTTTTCTGGCTTTTAAGCTGAAAATCAAATAACAGGAGACGTTAATTGTGGGAAACCGTTCGAGGCCGAAAGGTGTGCGCTTAGCCAGCCTCGCGCAGCTCCTCTTTCTGGAAGTTTTTTCCACTGCGCGGCGGAGACTGCAGCGGGATTCTCTACTACTACTGAGGCGCCTCCAGCTTCCAATCTTTTTTGTTCGTTTATATCATTTTCTGTCTGCGGCAAAGGTGCAGTCTGGGTAGTTTTTGAGCATTTGGCGCCGAACCCCGTTTGACACATGAAGAGGTGTGTGAGGCGTTCAGGACACCCCGCACGGAATTTTACTGACGAGGTCTTTGCTTTAGCAGCAGTTCGGAGTTCACCAACTCATCACATACAAACCAGGCATCTTATTTTTTTTTTTTAAATGTACCTTATTTTCCATGAGATTGTACAAGCTTGATATTTAAATTTGTTTTTAATAATTAAGATATTAAAAAAGTTGACAGGTTTGAACGCAACTGAAAACTTGTCAGTTTAGGGTTTACCCATTGATCCATTAGAGGGACCACAGGTCACATTTGGTGACCAAAAATAAAAGAGCTTTCAGATCGGAACACAAAAATAAATGAAATGGATCAATAGACCTAAAATTAAGCAAATTCTTCATATTTTACGTCTTAATGGTCGCCTTTGTTTTATTTCAATGGGAAATATTGGTAATTGCAGGTACAAAATATCAAGTTTTTTTTTTGTCATCTAGATACTACACCTTTCCTATCTGTGCTCCAAACACCATCAGATTTTCATAGGAGATTATTCAGGTGCTTCAACAATTTTTAAAATGTTTTTTTAAATAATCGATCACTGTATGTAATTACAGGATTTATTTCTCCCAAGTGTAGTTTATTATACTGTACTGAAAGCTTTAGCCTGTGGGCGCTCCTTACTGCGCTCATTGACATAACACTTCACCACGTGGCTTGTGGGACTCAATGTTTAGGGGGTGGTTAAGGGGACAACATTGTACCTTTCACAAGCTGCGGAATTTGCCCAAAGCTGCCGTTGTCTAATAAATGTCTGGTAAATCCACCTTGTTCCAAATCAAACCCAAAGCATAAGCCATATATGTGTGTATGTATGTATATATACATATACATATATATATATATATATATATATATATATATCAATGGTGATTTGAACATGTGGAGTGACACAGTTTGGGGTAACTACCATTAGGTAACAGTTGGTAAGGATTAGTAGAAAATGAACTGTATAATAATAGTTTCTAGTTGATGGTAACATATTTGTGGCTCATTTCCAACAAAAATCTTTAAGATAAACTAAGTTTGAAAGCTTGAACAATTCCCAAGTTGGCCGATTATTTTTTTATCACTAAATTTGATCTCTTTTTGTCTGACAAACTTCAGGCAAAGCTCAATAACCGTATTAGGTGGAGAGAGGATCAAAAGGTTAAACAGCTCAAACCCATGACAGAGGCACTTTTATTGTCACCATGACTGTGGCTCTGCCACAACACAAAGAGCTCCTTGCTCTCCTCATGGAGCACTTAAGTGTGGACAATTCATCCATGGTTCTTCTGGCTTTTCTTTCACACCATTTTGTTAACTGAACCTTAGCTTTCTTATTTTCACTGGGGGAAACTGGTAAACAAAACTCCAAAAGGTGTTGTTAATGTTTGAGTGCTACAACAGGCCTATGGTCAAAGCGTCTCGATTTTAAATGAAGGGGATTGATGGGTCATTCCAGTGTTTTTGAGTTGCCCCAGGAGGGGTTAGAGGTGCTTTCTACAGAGCTCATCTGTTTCACACCCGTAGAAATGCTTCTTCACCCCGGACGTTACAGCTCCACCAGCTGTCTTCCCTCTAACTGCTCTCTGACCATCTAATACCCCCCCAACCCAAGTTGAAGATAATCACCTTCCGTCGAGGACACCAAGCTGCTTAGACAGACTAATGGCTTTTCTGTTTTAATCAGTCATGGGCAGAATTATCTTCAGAAGGCTTTATTTTTGTGTGTGTCTCTGATTTTGACAATTTACATTCCTGCATGTTTATAAAGTCAGATTAAATGTTTTTTTTAAATGTTTTTGTCATTTGAACATCTTAGTTTGAAGGTTTTTTTTAGGTGTATCAATGTTTAGTTCTGTGTATCTCTTGGCACGTCTGTCATACATAGCCGTAAACACTTTGGTGATATGAAACCATTTTTGTGTCAGAGCAGAGAATAAATAAAGGTTCTTTAATTGGCCACTTCTCTTTTGGGACTTCTGGTAACTGTTCCTATACATTTGTAGTCCTAACCTGGTGTCTTTAACATTTATCAATAGTTTTATAGGTGACCCAGTATTCTGCATTAGATAGAGAATGTACACGTTTGGATTTTCTACTTGGGGCGTGGCTGTAACCTTGTATGCCTTGACGTGGGACCGATTGCCTTAGGTTTCATGTAACTTGAGCTGTCGCCTTTTCATTGACAGATCCATTCTGCTTTAGTTTCCTTTGTCTCTGAGGAAACTCAGATTCTGCAGAGGTTGGTACCTCATGCATGGTGTATTTTAGAGTCATCTGAAATCAGTCATTGCAATCAAATCTCATCTTTTATGTCGCACTGATCAAGTTGAATCATACTGAGTTAATGGAGGTACTTTAAGCAAATTATTAAATTAATTATATTTATCAGTTTGACGAAGCAAGTCAATAAAAACCAAGGTAAAATCTGCTGCCTGAATGGGAGAACCCTGTTGGATGTTCAGGAATAGATGATCTCAGGGCTTCAAATTTCACCAACACCCAGAATACAGAGGCATAATAACCAACCTGACTTCTTCTGCTGTCTCTCAATGATGGGAAGCAGAGAAGCTGAAGTTATTTTTTTTTCAGCTTTCAATGGGGTACGGGGTCAAACAGCCTCTCAGAAACAGCCATCCACTAGCAGCTGTGCAAGAGACGGACCATTAACAGGCTCCCCTAATGAGTCCAGGTTTAACAGAAAACGAGCAGAGGAATGTCTCATCGGGATTTTTGCTTTTGTAAATTACAAGCTCATTTTGGTGATTAATCTGAATCTTTAATTCTAATTTATTTCAACTTTGAGCTCATTAAGTACATTTATCAGGTTTTTGGCATTGATGTGATGGAATTTGGCTTTGTCGGTGACATCATTTCCCAGCTAAAATGATGTGAAATAAAGAAGAATGTTTTTCAGCTTGTTATTCTCGAGTGTTTTTAATATATCAAGTGTGGTGAGGGCTGGAATATTCCTTATCTTTTCTTCAGTCTGGTATGAAATCACTCCATGCCAGAATGTGTGGGTGAACTGGCACTGGCTCAGTTCTCGGGTTACTTCTTTGGCCAACTGTTTTTCTCTTTAATCCCAATGTGCTGGTCTGTTTTTCTGTCACTCACACCTAAATGCACTGTCACACAATGGGTAAAAAACGTGATAGCACTGAAAAGAACAAAAAAATATTTTAGTAAACAAAGAGGGTATGTTCAGTTCCTTGCTGACGGCCATGTTTATCAATTGACTCTCCTTTTTCTTTGTCATCATAAAATCATTAAGTACAATTCTGAGATGTTAAGAACTTGAAGAAATCAAGCAATTACTGTGAAAATGAACCTTTAATTACAGTGTGATTGTAAAAGTGTTCATTAAGTGTTTGAGTTTTTGTAATTTTTTGTTCTTTTCCAGAAATGGGTTTCAGCCAAATTTGAAGCAAAATCTTGTGCAGTTGCATAAACTTGGCAGTCAGTAAGAGAGTTTTTTTGTGTTTATGTTCGCTATGTATGTTTCCTATCAAGTTTGATTTTAATCTAAAGCTTCTGTTCACTGCTGTTTCAGAGTTCAAGATATTTTCATCCCCCTTCCTCATTTTCTCAGTCAACTTCCTTTAACCGATAATGACCTGATAAAATAGATTTTACTTGTCAAACCTAAAATGTGAGACCCTGTTAATATTTGTCCAAATAATTTAAGGATAAATAAATACAAGATAAAGGAAAGAACATGCTATTAACACCAAAAAAAGTGGACCCGTTTGTAAGAAATCAGACTATATTTGGGATTATAAATCACACTTATTTATATATTTACTTTTTTATAGTTTGGGGTGCAACTTATAATCAGGTGCAATTTATATTTGATTTTTGATTAAAACAAATTTTTTTATTTTCCCATTACCAAATTCTAGAGGACACTTTAGGTGTTTGTATCAGTATTTTTCTACTGACAGCAACGCAGAAGAAGAAGCGCGAGCCTCAGTGGAGCTGTTTGACATAGGCGAAGAATTCAATGGATTTAGTGTTTTTTTAAAAGTGATATAAAGAGTTAAGTTGACATAGGTTCAGTCTGTTATTGTTATCTATTCTGTTAAAATGATATGCACTTTAAGCTGAAATGTCTGTTCTTGGTCCTGTATTTTCTTAAATACGTTTCTCCCACAAGTGTAACTTATGTTCCAGTGCGACTTGCCAAACACACCAGGACCGATTTCTTAGCATTCACCCAGTGAAATTAACTAGTGTGTCTGCTTAGAAGTAGTAACGGCACGTTTTGGATTAATCTAAATACCGTTTTGGAAGTAATCACGATTCAAGTTTTTTTTCCTATACTAAACAGTTTAACTAACAGAGTCTGATAGAATGCCTAAACCAGTTCCTTTTTTGTGTGGTGCTTTTGACCTGGAGTTTTCTTAGTTGAGGAACATCCATGTTTCTACATATCATGGTTTATTTACCTGAACTCTGTGGTATCACTAGAATAACTGACTTTACCAGCTGAATTCAATTAGTCTTACCTTGCCAATGTGGTGTTGCATTAAAGGAGACCATCAAGCAACCAAAGATCTGCCTTTCATAGCCAACAGTCAACAATGAAGCTCATCTTTTTTTCTTAAACTCTGAATTTAGGAGACATGTATTCAGTAACAAACTGAAGCACAGGCAGGGTTTAGTTGAAGCGACTGTAACACATACTTGTCTCTTCTGGTTTCCCATGGGGATAAGGACTTGGCCAGATGTTCCAAGTTGATGCTGTCTTTGGTAGCTCTCAGTGTGAAACACTTAAGACTTATCAAGAGAAAACCTGGTAACATATTTGTTTTGCCAAATTATGATTGAGGCTGGAATGTCTCAATAACTGCGGACTACAATTATGAGGAAATGCCGGTTAAAACGGTCAGTGAAAGCCTTCCAACTTGACCTTTGAAGTTTGGCCTCTGTGAATGGGAAAACTGCTTATTAAAAGGAAACCACAGTGTTCTCTTTCATGTAGACGGCATGAAAGAGATGCTATTGAGTGTTTGACAGGACCTTTGATATGTGAGATACTCTGCACGTTTTGAAAGGAGCAAGCTTGCGATTTGCATCACTATGAGTATGTGTTTTAATTCATGTTAGCTGGACCAATATTTAATCACAAATGCTTCTTTCAGGTAGTTTTTGATTTAAAAAAACAAAACAAAAAGTAACTTTTTTGTTAAAGGTTTGTACGCACGTTTTACTCAGTTAATCAAATTGTTTTTCCAACCTTGTTTTTGTAAGATAATATTGTGTTTTTGAATTTTTTTTTTAAGGACTTTAATTCTGGTTTAAAGGATGTGGCCCAAATGAAGAAAGGAAATCTTTTATTTTGATTACTCACGTCTTTTGTTGGAACTTCCTGCAGTGCTGATGATGGACGTTTCTTTTTTCCCCAAAAGGCCAAGTGTAACCTCTCGCCTTTCAGTCAGCATTCCAAGAATTGAACACTGATGATGATGCTGTAACTCTCTCCTATTGTGCAACAGTGTTTTTGTAAAGTTTTCTGGTTCTGAAGGGAACGGCTAGCTTGTGATTGCTGCTGCTCTTTCACAGAAAACATGGTGACAGATGGCAGGATGTGTGTTAAAAATGATTTAAACAAAGCGTGTTTGGTGTGGATGTCTGAGGAAGCAGCAAGAATGCTGCACTCCTCTGTTGGATCCATCTGGTTTCTGTAGCATTTGATTTGGACATCCATCATTGGGTGTTGGGGTCACAGCTTCGCAGACAAAGGAGCAACATTCAAATACATATTCATTCACAGATCTGTGCTGCAATAAAATTAAGTACAGAATATTTACAGGTAAAAAGTACATTCTGTTTTGATTATTTTAGTTACTGTCAGGAAGAAAAGTGGGTAATGGTGCATTCACACCGGACATTTCAATGTTAAGTCAATGTAAAGATCTGACTAGACCAAAGAGTAGAAAAATGAATTCAATTTGAACATGCGATGCAAGGATTTTTGTAATTCTAAACTTCCATCCATTTTCTTAATCCGCTGACGCCGCGGGGTTGCCGAAGACTGTTTCGTTACTGTTGGGCAAAGGCCGAATACAACTTGGACAGAACGCCAGCAAGATCCACTGCACAGGGTCCGGCAGAGCAAGCAATCGCTGTCGCACGGGGGTGGGGTGGCATGGGGGATGGGGGTGGGGTGGGGTGGGGGGGGGGCGCCTGTTATAGTAGCGGGGCAATCCCCGGTTTTTGGGTTGTCTGGGCCCCTTGAGGGCCGTAGAGAGGAGCTGCCGCATCGTAAGGAAAGCACAGGTGTGTCTTTCAGTTTCCTTGAGAATTGTACGGCCACTTCAAGGGACTCCATGAAAATGGAGCATACCATTGTCATGCTTATGTTTAGTATATCATGATGAATTATTTGTAAGTATAATGTAGGTTTCATGTACTAATGTCGTACAGGTGATGCTGTCGTACGGTGTTCTTACACCACACTTTTAGTCATTAGTGCAATTACTGGCACCCTGTGGACCGTGTGAAAATGCTGCATGCACGAGGTGCATGTAATATGTACAAGTGCCCAAGGTCGCCTGTAGCATGCCGGCACAAACTAGAATCTGATTGTTTAATTTCCGCAATTCTAACAGTCAGGCTGCACCCATGGAGTGCACACTTATCACGTGAACGGCATCAATGGGCTCCTTGGGCAGTCTGAAGTACTAGGTAGGGCTAAAAAAAGGAAAAATCTGTACGACATGCCCGTGTCTCACCTACTTCACCCTTACTTACCCTTTTGTGTTGTATAGACTAGGATCTGTCATTCACTTCATGCCCTAAAAAAATAAATGTACATAAATATTTTCCTTCTACGGGCTCTTCAAGTGCTCTACCACCTTGATATTTGGTGTGGACCATATTTTGTGCGGTACAAGTTTGTCCATTTTTGCCAACAGACAGCCCGTATCGCCCTGTAACGGCAGTTATGACTAAAGCTTGAGATGCAGCACATGACTATACCATCAGCTCTGTAATTGAGATGATATAATTGAGTTTATATTATGGTTTAGTGTATGTATTCTTTTAATGCCTTTGACATTAAAATGCTGAGAAAAAGCTGAAATTTAAAAACACGATTGTAAAACCGGTTTAAATTGCACAGGTATATCTGTTACCAACTATAAAATAAAACAAACCTTTCATTACACACTAAAACACCACCATTATGTGAGACCTGAAACCTGAACAAATATTGGTCTTGGTTTTCATTTGATATTGTATTGCACCCAGTTCATGTTTATGCTCAAACATACCTGACTAAAATGCCGTGTCATTTGTTTTAATGCTGAGATCAGATAAAGAAAGAACAGCACAAGGAAACATAAAAAACTTGCAGAACTAGAATGTCATAGGAGCAGCACTTGCTGTCATGGTTAGCATCCTGGTTTGTATTTTAGGTTTAATGACAAGTTTTGTTCCTTGTTCAGTTGTATCTTGTTTTCATGATGTAATTCCCGGCTTATCTTGTCTTATTATTTCTGTCTCTGTGCATTTAGGTTCTTGTTTTTCTTTGTCCTGCCTTGTGTGTTTTGAGTTTTTTAAAATTATTTTCTGGATTGAAGTCTTTGGCTGCTTGGTTTTGGTCAATTTAATGACATTATCACTCCCTGCTAAAATAAAAAAGGGCTATTGTTCTCTTTCTACCTGTAAGGTTAGATCTGAGCAAATATTTGCTACCTAAACACTTGACATTAAATGGCATCCGGCTGTGCAGTAGGATGTCACCAACAGAAGAACATGGTCCAGGTTTTTTGGCTGTTAGCTCTAAACCTTAAAAGTAAAGGTTGTATTTGTGCTCTAAAATGAGTTTAACAGCTCATGATTGTACAAAGCTACATGTAGACATGGGACTCTGCTGGTATATCTCTGAAAATATTTTAAAATATTAAATATGATCCTACTGTATTGCTTTTTATGGTGTTGCTACCTGTAAGCTAACTTTAGCAATTTTATGAAAGATCTTAGGTCTTTTTATTTTTTAATTGGTATTCCAAATTAAAAAAAAAACGGTTAATGAACTTTTTCAATCCTAATTCCTTTTTTTTTTGCTTTTATTTCCTTTGAATAAATAATTGTTAAAAGAAATTTCAGCACAAATGAGTTGGTATTTCTTCAGTAAAGATAAGATGTTTAGATTTCTAAATGTACATTAAAGACTTTTTTTAACGTAGCTTTAACTAGAGTGAAAAGCTCTATATATTTTAATTATTTAGTTGTTTGTGTTATGTTGAAATATTGACATTTTTCCTTTAGGTCAGATTTGCAGTTGATGTTATTTTTATAACCTAATTCCTTTTTTAACCTGAATTTAATGTTCCAATTTTCTATTTTTTATTGTGTGCGTTTGTATTCTATTCTCCTTGTGGCAGGCTAATGACTCTGTTGTATATGTTTACATGAAAAGTGATTTTATAAGTCAAGTTGATTGATTGAAGGTTAATTTGTTGTGGAAGAAACCCAGTGAGTGATCAATCTCCTCTATGTATTCCTGCATGTAATGTAGAACAGCACTGACATTTAGGATCCATCAGGTCTCTGCTTTAGTGGCCCTTAAAGTCTATTTTTGCTGCAGTGTTTTGGTTTGCATGGTTTATCATAGCAGAGTTCCGCTGTGTGTTGTTGCTTATTATGGACATGTTGGGTTTAGCCGATGGCAGGAGAAAATGGGTTTGCGGACATGGCTACTGTGAAATTAGCGGCGTTGGGCTTCACTTGGCAGAAACTGACAGAAATATCTGGAAAGACATGCAAAAGCCTCGTCGATATGTAAAGTTTTATTGCAGTTGTTGGCTCTGGAGGTAACGGTCGTTTTTGTAGACAGAGCTGTCTGGTATGTGAGGAACGAAGTCTTAGATGTCCTCTGTTTCACTGTGCATCTCGTGTTTCTTCTACAGTATTCTTCCCCTAGAGTGAAATACAATGGAATTTTTAAAATATTACGTGGTTAAATATTAACAATCTACGAGATTATCCATTAGAGATGTATATTTGCACACAGGTTGGTTATTGCCCATTAAGATGATGTACGTTTGATACATTTACCATGAACTTTAAAGCAGGAGTACTTATTTGCTTTTTGAAACAGTGGCTCAAAAGAGAAAGGAGGAAGTCCATTTCATTATATCAGGAAACAGCTGAGATGGTCCCATTCCCAACTGGGATTTTCAGGATTGTCTTACTTCTGGGCAAACTGCTCCTGTTGCAGAGGGAAGTACTGCCATTCTTAGCACTCAGTTTTATTGATCGTCTTGTATCCAGACATACAGATTCCTTACAGCCAGTTGTAGTCTAATAACATTACTCAACATCCCGATCCACCCTCCTGCTAAAACCTGCCCTCCCCATTTCTTCTTCTCAGTCTCTCTCTGTTATCAAATTAAAAGCCTGTTTCTTGAAGGGTGGTCTTGGCCTGCAGGCATTGATAATGAACACAACCCCAGTCAGGCAATGGAGTGAGTGTACATTAAAGCCATTGCTGGTTTTTGTGTGCATGCTTATGTCTCATCAGATGAGCTTTTGCTGGCTGAGTTGGTGAACCAGGAAAAAGGGGTTAAATCGTTCTGCTGGCAAGTTGTCATGTGGGGGTAGGAGCTGGAAGACTGGAGGTAATGAGAGAGGTTTGGAGCAGCCCGTGCCCCGATAGGCAGCTGAAGATGATACCGGCTCAGAGGACATCACACTGGACTTTTTAAGGAGCGGTCATAAGTGGTAAAAGAGAAGGAGACAGGAAGGGAGTAGTTGTTATAAATTCGGCTGATTCTTTTCTTCTTAAAGATCCACTCCAATGAAAAATGTGCTTTGGGGTTTTAACATGTTCTTGCAGCATTTTTCCCATGACCGGAGGACATTCAGGAGAAAATTAAGATTAAAATTGTGTTTGCGTATTTTTTTATTCAAATTGTTGTGAATCAGGAGCAGACAGAAAAAAAGGCGGCGTTGAAAAAGCTTGTACGGCAGGCCACAAGCTCCCTGCTTCGCTCTATTCCGAAATGACCACTTGCACATAAATAGATCCATGTATGTCTTTGTTTTCTTCGTCTGAGCTGGTATCTCGCTCAAAACTGTACAGCTGGAAAGCTCCAACATTACTCGCCATTTTTGTTGCACAGCTAATATTAATGTAAACTTAGCGGCAGAGAGTGTAAATAAAGGGATCATGGGAAATGAGCACAGGCTTACACTGCGCCAACAGTCCTGTCCAGAACTCAGAGACAAATTTCTAATAAACTTCTGTCCCACTGCAGAAAGTATGTCCTGGAAAACAGCGCTGGTTTTTTGACTTTGCTTAGAAACAAAAGACCACTGAGAACGCTACCGCCTTACTCTGTCTGTTCGTTTGCAGTGCAGCGTAAAGCGCTTTTTGATATTGAATAGTACCTTCAAGAGTCTTAACAAATCGTAAACAGCAAAGTTTCAGTGAAAATGATTGACATTTTCTGTTGTCCAGACATGTATACAATATGTATGTGGAAATTGGTTGAAAAAAATTGGCAATAAATTGAATGGGATTTAAAACCCGATTTTGAATCAGATTGTGGGCTCGTCAATTAAATTCAAGTTGATTCTGTCTTTGGCATTGAGACCCAGCTCGGCTGGTACAGTTGATTTATAGCAAACATGTTTCTTAAAATGTCTAAAGCTTTAACATCTTTGAAATTATTCAGTCAGTTCAGTAATTTAATTTGAGATAAAAAAAATAAACACAATGAGATTAAATATGAAGAGTCTTCCAACAATGGAAGCAAAATTTGAACAAGGACGCTTGCATCTCACACTTGGCAGTCATTACCTTAATACTCTCTTAATCCTGCAGGAGATTAGTTCATCCAGGACAGCGTTCTGTTAGTGTTAACCCGAGTGCACGTTTGCCCAGCAGTGGGAACCCTGAGCAGGACCATGGATGAAAACACATCCCCCTCCATTGCTCAGAGGTTCGGCAATAACTGACAGGTTGACTATTTGGTTAAAGCAGCAGGCGACAGGGTTCATCAGGAGAATATTAGGGAACAGTCACCCCGCTGCTGTAATTGCCTTTGACATTTTTGGCTGTTCACATGATTTGTAGAGAAGGGCAGGGTCGGGGTCAGAGTGACGGATGTGGGCTTGACATTATGGGCCAGCAGGGGCGGGTACCACTCAGGCTTGACTGTCTTTGAAGTGAGCAGACAAAACATACAAATAAAACACTTAACCTTCTATTTGAACTGAGTCAGAGAGGCTCCATCTTATATTATCTAGTTATAGGTACCAAAGGGAAATGGTATGTTTATAAAAATAGTGCTGCCAGTGGTCTGTTTGCACAGCCGTTAGCATGACAGGGCAGAGGATGATTTAGAACATGTGGCACTGATGGATATTTGAGAAAGTGGCAAAAATAAAAGGAGGGGTGAGAGCCTGAAGGGTGGATGCACAATGTTGAACTTCTTGACGTGAGTTATATCTGCTGGACTGAAAGGAGGTGATTCCCTCTCATGACTTTGCAGGGTTGCTGGAACTTAAAACTTTATGGGCTAGTTAAGGAGCCATTATGCAAAACTAAAAATTTGATACAAGTGTAAAATATCCCAATATCTGAATTCATTTTATTTGGAGATTGAGGAAAGTTTGTGCTTTTCTGCTAATTTCTGTTCTGTAGCATCATGTTTGGGGGTCTTGTGAAGAAATATAATAGAGGACTGAACTGCATTGAGCCGAGTCCAGAGTGTCAATCACAGAGGAGGATGTGCCCTCAGAAACATCATTAGGTAAGACTAATACACTGGAGATTGAAAGTTTGGGCACCCCAGGTAAAATGTTATGTTATAAAGAATCCAAGGAAAGATTGACAGTTCTCCCAGACATCAGTTTACATATGAGACATTCTTTTAGTATATATTTATTTATTTCCACAATGTTTTAAAAGTAACAGAAAACAAAATAATGATGTCTGCAAAAGTCTGGGCACCCTGCAAAATTTATTGATTTGGAAAAGCCGAGACCTGACAGTTTCATGGATTGTTCACAATCATTGTTTGCAAAGACCAGGTGATTTCCCATCTCAAAGATTTGAAATAATCTGAGTTATCTGACCTTTCCCCAACAATTAGCATCATGGGTTCTTGCAAACACTTGTCCAAAACAATGAAACTGAAAATAGTTGATGCTCACAAAGCAGGAGAAGGCTATGAGAAGAAAGCAAAGCGTATTCAGATGCCAAGATCCTCTGTTTGGAATATCATTAAGAAATGACAGTCAACAGAAACCGTGGGAGTTAAAGCAAGATCTGGAAGAAGAAACATCTCAGACAGAGCAGCTCGCAGGATTGTACAAATATGATGTTCATGGAAGAGTCATCAAAGAAAACCTCTTCTACGTTCTCACCACAAAACTCAACATTTGAATTTGGAAAATGAACATAGAAACAAGCCTGATGCATTTTGGAAACAAGTTCTGTGGACCGACCAGGTTCAACGGGAACTTTTTGGCCGCAATGAGCAAAGGTACGTTTGGAGAAGAAAGGGAACAGAGTTTAATGAAAAGAAAACCTCTGTCCAACTGTTAAGGATGGGGGTGGATCAATCATGTTTTGGGCTTGTATTGCAGCCAGCGGCACATGAAACATAGAAGGAAAAATGGATTCCATAAAATTTCAGCAAATGTTAGACACTAACTTGATGCCATCTGTGAAAAAGTTGATGTTGAATTGAGGAAGGCTTCTACAAATGAATAATGATCCTAAACACACCTCCAAATCCACGCTGTCTTACATTAAGACGCAGAAACTGAAGGTTTTGCAGTGGCCTTCCCAATCACTTGACCTCAGCATCCTTAAAAATCTATGGATAGACCTGAAAAGAGCAGTGTGTAACAGACATCCCAGAAATCTGTAAGAACTGGAAGACTTTTGGAAAGAAGAATGGATGAAGAAACCTCAAACAAGAATTGAGAGACTCTTGGCTGCTACAAAAAGCCTTTACAAGCTGTGATACTTGCCAAGGGAGGCAGTTAAGGTACTAACTCTGCAAACTCTCCCAAACTTTTGCACACACCATTATTTTGTTTACTGTTATTTTGAAAGGGTAAATGATGGAAATAAAGCCTATTTTTTTACATATTAAAATAATGTTTCATCTGTAAACTGATGCTTTTAGGAAATTTTTAAATCTTTCTTCATGGGTTCCTTATGCACAACAATATAACATTTTACCTGGGGTGCCCAAACTTTCAATTCCCACTATAGATGATTTACCTCTTGCTAAGTGACTTCCTAAATTGTTGGTACAGAAAATCTTCTGTTTTACTCACCATATATGATCAAATTAAACATATTTTTCATCACTTTCAGTGGTGAACCAGAATATCTTGGCCTTCCTGCATAAAGCATGGATGAAATAATGATGTTGAGATGGATTGTATGGCTGATGAATTATTTCACAAAATATGGTGTCTGCTGGTCAGAACATTCTCCACAATGAATGCTCAAGGACTGTTGCATATATTTGAAACCTCACTTTGTAGCATTACTTTTCCTGACACAACAATGTTCACAAAGACTCTTTTGTACTTGAGTACCACTCAGAGTCATTAGGACAGAATTTTCTTTGAGCACTGTTCTTGAATGGGGCTTTAAAAAAGGAAGAGGTGGGAGACTTTACAAAAGTAACCACTTTCCATGTCCCCATGGTTGCATCCACTCAGGCTATAGTGCTAAAACGGTACAGTAAGCAGAGACATTTGTGAGGTTGCATGCATTTGTGTCTCCAAACCAACTGGGAAATGAAGGGCATGACCAGAATATAGTGGATAAGGGTAACTTTAAAATGAGTGCTTGGGTTTATGTGCCTGTTCCTAGAAATGCCCAACTCAACAGTTTAAATAGTATGTTCTTCTGAGAAGCATATTCAGTTTGGATGTATGGATTAAGATCTGATGATTTTCTTTGTGAACAGTTGCGTTTTCAGCCCATCTAGCTTTCTCCTGACCCGTGTTCAGTCCAAAGTCAGTTTTTGGGGGCAGAGCATTTAAATTGATTTTCCCTTTTTTAACCACTAAGAGACTTTTGTGTTTTTTCTGAGAAGGCTTGACACTGAAGTCAGCTGGCGTTGCAATTGAAGGCATTCAGTCAGATTTCAAAGCATAATAAAGGCATAACCAGTTGTAGGGAGAAATGTCAAAAGGCTGCTATAAGAATGCAGGTCAGATATAAGGCTGACCAGGGGTTGGGAAGAAAATGCGGCGGAGAGTATGAAGATGTGCAGGCAGGGGTTGCTGTGGCCAGACATGCAGAAGGAAAAGAAAGAGCGGTCCCCTGATGGGTGTCTTTCAGTGTGTCCAGGCTGGGAGGGAATCAGATCTGACGGATGGGAAATGTTCTCTACTCCTTGTGACCATGGCCGCTTGGTTCAGACTGCTGACACTGCCACTGCCCGTCTTTCATATTCTTAGAAACAAACTCTCAAAGTCAAAAAACTTTCAGCATCCATAGTAAAAAAATGAATGCATTTGCTTCAGAATGTAAACCCTTGTTACTTCATGAGTTTTGTCTTAAGATTATTGAAGTTAAAAAGAATGATTTTTAGTGACATCCACACCACATTGGACTTTGAGCCAATGTTAAGGCTGCTTAGCACCTTTGAAACCCAAAGTGATATTTTACAAATATTTTTCCTAAATTCAACTTCATTTGAAACAGACCAGTATAATGACTTTGGCCAAATGCTGATTGGTGGGAGAATTCAGCTAACTCAGACTGCACAATGACTTGCTAACAGTCATTTGATTTTTCTTTCTTTTTATCAAAACAACAGGAGTTCAATTGTTAGCTTACTATAACTTTTTGATGATTATTTTTTGCTGGTTTGTCTCATTTAAATTTCTGTGAGGATGAAATCAGCACTTTTCTTATGTAAATGCATTTTTTTTCATGTCAGTATAATTAAAACAAAGACACTAAGTATTGCACGCAAAACAGTTTTAGAAGAGCTTGCATTTCATCATATCCTGTCAATAGTACTCCACATGGATGGAGAGAAAAACCCAAAAAACTAAACAACTTCTATGCGGCAAAAAATTCTTTATTTGTTTTACTTTAATAAGGAAAAAAAGCTGATGACTTTCTAATTTGATTGGAATTGGAATTAATTATGCTATAAAGACTATATGTTCTTCAGCTAACTGTTCTTAAACTTTATTTGACAAAAATGTCAAATAAATCTGACATTTTTGAGTTGTGTGGTTCAAGTTTTAAAATTTCATTAGCTGTTTTTGTGAGCTAATAAATGCAGCATTTTTTTGAACTTCCTGTGTGTATTTAACTCTTTAATCAAATGTAAGACACACATTTTTCTTCAAATGTGTTTTTTCCTTCTAAAGTACAAAATGACTCCCATCCAGGTTCTATAATTTGCCACAAAGGCTTTTTGACATCACAACAGTTAAACCCTTCTCATTCTGTAACTTTGACTCCAGTCAAAGCTTCGGGAAACATTACGTCATTATCTCCACTCTTAAGGTTATGCTGATGTCTATTAATCTGAATTCAGAAGTGCAAAATGTTGCTAGAGAAACTGTCGCATACCATGTGTTCTATTTGAAAAAATGAAAAAATTAAAACTGGCGAATACTTCAAGATGTTACCGACCTCTAACCTAAAGGTGCATACACACTGGCCCAATCGACTCGTGTTCAAGCGACCACTTCCAATAAAAAGTCTTTGTACATTTTTGACGCACCGGCGATTCCTATTAAATCAAGGGGTTAACAATAAAGCATTTGGTCCAGTCGTTTTGTGGTACCGGTATCGAATGGCGGTATCGAATGGCGGTACCGAACGCAGACCAATCCTCGAGACACGTCCAGAACCAGTACCCTAGCGCGTCACGCATCTGGAACTGGTACCACATCAGAAATGGGTACTGATTCGCATCCAGTTGCGGGTTAAGGTTAGGGTCAGAGTACCAGGTTATGGTTAAGGCTAGGGTTCCGGTGCAGTCTGGTACTGGACCGGTTTGTGGCCTGGAGGTTGAGCCTTGATTTAATTGTAACAGCCAACGTGTCAAAAAGATGACAAGTTGGGTACATCCAATTTTTGATACGGAGGGGTCCTTACCCATGCGCCAATATGTGACGACTTGGAAGTGAGAATGGTTTGTCTGATCACATGTTGATAGTTGAACTTTGACCAATCGGGGTCTCAGATTTGGTAGAGATGCATGGATTTACAAAATATGAAGTACCAACTTTGAAAATTGACAATGAAGGAGAGATTAATAATTGTAGCTTGTGCCCTCTGGAATTCTATGACACTAAATCTTTTATAAATTAGAAAAGAACTGTGAAAGAAAAAGGCTGGAGCAAGATTTGCATCGCTTTAACATTTCACACCAAGACTCTTCCAAATGTGAACACATGCTCTAGTATCGGATAGTGACAGTCCAGTTTGAACACTTTATGCTAACAGCGCATTTAAGAATCTGCATTTAGCGCATAATTGGAAAACAGTAAATATTTTGTGTCAATTGGTAACCTCACATAAGAGCCAACAGAAATTACATGTGGAGTTCCCCAAGGCTCCATCATGGGGCTACTTCTTTTTAATATCTGCATGTTCCCACTGGCCCAGGTTATAAAGAAGAACAACGTTATGCAGATGACGCACCTGTACCGAGACTCTGTACAGGCTCTTAGTAAATGCATCGAGGACATTAATGACTGGATGTGTCAAAACTTACTCCAGTTAAACAAAAACAAAACTGAGGTTGTTGTCTTTGGGGCTACAGAGAAACGTTTGGAAGTCACTACAGAGCTTCAGTCTATTCATCTTAACACCACCAACCAGGTCAGAAACTTGGGTGTCACCTTCTATGCTCCACAGATCTGGAACAGACTTCCAAAAAACCTTAGATCAGCTGAAACACTCAGTGTATTTAAATCCAGGTTAAAGACCCACCTGTTCTCAGCTACATTTGATTAATTTGTATTCAAAAGTTTACATCCGCACTGTTTATCTATGCTTCTTTTGATTCAGTTCTTTTTAACTTTCTTTAAATCTTATTTTAATGACTACACCTTTGATATTTATTTTTATTGTTATTTTATGTTTTATGTATAGCTCTTTGAATTGTCTTTGGAAATGAAATGTGCTACACAAATAAACTTGCCTTTCCATAATCTTGAATGTACATCACATGTCCAGTGTGTACGTAGCGTTACAATGAGTGATAAAATTCTCAGCTACCATCAACCCAGAATTACAGTTCTTTGATATGTTTTTGTTTTATTGTGGCACTTTAAAGTCTCATCCTCTCCCAGCTTCAGTGTAGTGAGTACTTATCTGTGGTTAGCTGTCTTGTTCGATAAGGCATCTATTTCTGTGCCTGGGGAGGACAGATGGACAGCACTGGCAAAGATGCTGCTCTGCAAATGTGGACGCAGCACCTTGTTTTCGTTTGTGATTTTTATAAAGACTGCTGCTTCATTCTGCTTTAAAAACAAGTCCTGGGCAGATGGTAATGTCAATTGTTAACTGGTTTTTGCTTTGAAATACTTTAAGAACCTTCTGCATGACTATATCTCCTGCACTCTTTTTGTTAAGGCCTTTTCTCTTTTTTCATGACCAAAGTTTTTATCCTACAATCAGAATTGCTTTTGTTCAATGACTAATTTACTGTATTACCCTGTCAAACAGGAAATCTATTCAGTCTGTGTGCGTGCAACTGAACTGGTTTGAAAAACCTTTGTTATTTATTGTTAACAAGGCCTAAGATGGAGAAGGTGATGTCCTGTCAATGAAAAGAATGTTTGTGTCTAGGTGTGGCTGACATGCATGTCTCAGTGTAGATGATATGGCAAAAGCTATTTGTTGTAGTTCATTTTAGTTCTCTGTGATGACACACAAAGGTTTTTACAGCTCATATTTAGGCGCTTTGTCATAAGAACGTTTTATTGAGGTCCTCATTTTTTGTGAAGTGACCCACGTTCAGTATTTCAGCAACATAATCTACCCATCTGCTCTGGGCTGCTAACGCACAACCAGCTGGGTCAACATCAACAAAATTAACTCTGGATAAAATATTGAGTAGATTTTTATCAAGTTTATCCAAATGCTAAGTCATCATGTCAGAAAAAAAATTCATCTTACTGTCTTCCTCATTAACACTAACAATAAATTCATATTTTCTTTAAAACTGTGCCAAAATAAATAATATATTTTTGATTTTTTGTCAAATATTCTGTACATCTTAGACATGGCTAAAATATATATATATATAAATGTTTCTGTTGCTGCAACACATCATCACACTTTTGATAGTATTATCTCATCCAGAATGATCTCCTTGTTAAAGATATGGTTTGTAAAGGTTGTCATGCGTGAAAGCCACTTCAATTACTCATGTACTTAATGTAGTTTTCACCAAAGAAAAGTTGTGCTCTTGTTTCTCAGGATGAACGTTTGCTAAAACAGATTAAATGCACAAACTAAACCTTTGACGCAGATTTTTTTTTTCATACTTACATAGAATTAAAAAAAGAAAATGCATTTTCTTTATTTTTTTAAGAAAAAGATCTGTAAACTTTTATGGTTTAAATGCTATTAAAAAGTTCATTTTGTGTGGATTAAAAAGTGTTTGAAGAAAGCCATTAGTAATAATAATCTTTTTGAACAACTTCACTGATGTTTCATAGGCTCTGAATGAACCATTGTTGCTGGTCCTTTTTCTGAATCACAGTTCTGGACCGTCTTTAAATATATCACTGCAGTTTCCAGTTGTTTTCCTGCTTGCTCTGGTATTTATTCCACGCTGTTTTTCCTTCGTTCTGCAGGTCCAGGATGCTGAGAAGAGAATGAATTCTCCAGGTCATCTGAGACGTCCACGTGTCAGTTCTTTGGTCTCACCGGGACATAATCGATCTCCCTGCATGCCTTCTTTCACCTCTTGTTTTCCCTGATAGTGGACATCCAACTAGAAGGAAGGTGAACGAACCCCTGTAAATATGCTTGGATGGAGGTCTCAGTGGCATCTTGTCCTCCTGAACTCTCTCACATGTGGCCTGGAGATTTGTGTGGCAGCTGGGATTACATACGTGCCCCCGCTGCTGCTGGAGGCTGGGGTGGAGGAGCGTTACATGACCATGGTGTTAGGTAAGGCCTAGTGAACTCTGGACAGACTTAACAGGCGTTTTCAGACTATTTATTTTCAGAATCAATACAAAAATCATAATCTATGTTTATGGGGCGGCCTTGGTGCAGCGGTAGGGCGGTCGACCTCTGATCAGAAGATTGCAGGTTCAATTCCCGCCTTGCCCGCCCATGTGTCTAAGTGTTCTTGGGCAAGACACTGAACCCCACATTGCCTCTGGTGGGAGGCTGGCACCAGTGTTCTGTAACGGAACCGCCATCAGTGTGTGAATGGGTGAATGGGACTGTGACTGTAAAGTGCTTTGGGCCTTCAAGGAAAGGAGAAAAGTGCTATCCAAGTATACGGCATTTACCGTTTTTCATTTGAACTAAAATGTTATAAAGAATATTTCACATTTAACTTGGTGGTCGACATTTCTTTGACAGGTATAATTTTGACGTGAGTTTTTATGTGGTTGAGACATGATAATTTGTGGTAAAATCCTGCTGTTTTTCTACTGCAGTAAAAATGCCCTATTAGAAAGATAGGAGATAAATTAAAGATCCAATTTAAGGTTGCTATTAGACTTATTTAACATTAAGGCATCACTTTATCATTTTTCTGTTTCTTCTCATTTCTTAAACCATTTTTTTTCATTCCTCTCAATAAACTGGGACAAGGTATTTTAAAACTTTATTAACAGTAGTAGAGTTATCCAGAACTGCATGATATTGCAGTTGTAATGATCCAAAAGGCTTAGATTTTCAATCGCCCATTGACCGGAGAGTATACAGTCAGATACTTATAACTTTGGCACATTTTTTAAGATATAACATCAGATCAAACCTGTACAGGTGCTGGAGGGTTTTGAGTTTTCTGGGCTTTTGAAGGGTCTTGGAGAGGAGCGGCCGCATCTTAAGGGGAGCGCAGGTGTGTCTTGCTGTTCCCTTTAAGCTTGTACATTCACCTCAAGGGAAGTCACAAAAATGAAGCGTACCTTTGTCGTGCTTGTAGTAAATGTATTGTAAGTATCCATGCTCAGATAACTTTTTTAAAAAATGTTCTTCCGAATTCATTTTCACAATATTTTTGCTGTAGTGCAAGTTATTCATGCTATAAACAGGCCAAACAGATCCCTGAATAAAAGTAGGTGGTATTGGTTTAAACGTTCAAAGCATTTGATTGATAGAAGCAAAGCCCACTTTTAATTGAAGGGGTGTGGTCTTGTAAAACGCTCACTCCTGATTGGAAAGAATGGTTGCCAAAGACCGACCCGGACCAATCATTGCTTACTGAGAATTTCTGGTTCAAACACGGTCGTACCGTGAAAAAAATGGCGACCAAATTGATTTGATTTCATTGGATGCCCAAGGGATGATGTCACACACTCAGTCCAGTTCTCATATACAGTCAATGGTCACTTCAAGGCCACTTCAAGAGATGTCATGAAAATGAAATGGACCATTGTCGTGCGTGTGGTAAGTGTATAGTAAAGATTTCATAAGGCTAATATAAGCCGCACATACTTATGACGTACGGTGATGATGTTGTACGGTGTCCTTTTGCCACACTCTAGGCATGAGTACTGGCACCTTACTGGCTGCATGCAAAATGCTCCACACACGTGGTGTGCTTGTGATATGCAAGAGTCTGTAGACTCCTGTAGGATGTCTACACAAGCTACAGTCTAATTTCCTCATTTTTAAAAGTCCGGCAAAGAGTGCACACCTATCACGTGAAATGGCACTAACAGGCTCCTTGTACGGTCCGCAGGATTTGGGAATGTTGAATCAATGAAAAATCTGTACGACCAGCCTGCGTCTAACCTACTCCACCCTTACTTACCCTTGCATGTTGCATAAGTGTGCACAACGACCTTTCACTCTCAATATGCCTATAGGAAAAACATTTACATGAAAGTTTTTACTCTACGGGCTCATCGAGCAGTGCATGACCTATATATTTTGTGCTGGCCACCTGCGCAACCCGTACAGGTTTAACCATTTTTTTACCTGCCTGTATCCAACTGTAAGGGCAGTTGTGACTAAGTCTTAACCCTTTGGCTTGTGCAAGCCAGCGGAACGCCTGGAGAGGATCCACACATGTGGAAAACATGGACACTCTACTGGGCAAACCAGGGCCTCCCTGTGCTAACCACCACCCCACCATGCAACCTCTAACTGTATTAGCATGATTTGTGTGTTTCCACACTGTAACCAGTTGACTTGTGTTGTGAATAGTTTCACTCTTCCAAATGGCATTCACATGGTGCTTACTAAAAGGCGTCTCTTTCAGACATTTCCTTGTGGCCGTGAAGATGACAGAATTAGAAGAAACCGATTAAAAAAATAAGTTCCAGGCATGTCAGACACGGTTGTTAAAAAACACGCAGAGATAGAACAACACACACTTTCATTCACACCGCATATATTTCACAGCTGCTGGGAAAATGACAGCAAGGAGAAGTCCGGCTGCTGTTGGCTTACCTGACCGTGGAGGTTATTCACATTCTCTTATCCTGGTTTTGTTTGTGGATTTCCAAACTGCTATTTAACTGAAAGCAGATACTACAGCAGTCATGAATAATCTGATCACTGCTTTTAACTTTCTTCTGTTTTATGTCCCTGAGAGTTGAAGATGTCAGAGTTACTAAAACACATTTACATTAGCATCTGATAAATCTTATTTAAATGTCTGATTCTGCAAAGAATAACATAGATCTCTGGGTTATCTTGTAGTTGCACATCTATGATGTGTTTGACAGTAGCCCCTTTGTTGTTAGATTGTGTGAAACTGGGAGTTTTGCAGTTCTGAACAAAATGTAAAAAATAAACTGTTTGGTAGATTATTTCTTTGTTAGTAAAATGCTTCTTGGAAATAAATCTTATACTACATGCTATTAAATGGTGCCATATTTTTAGGAGACATGCATTTGTGGGATGAGCAGGGCCGCTTTGTTAGTTTCATCCATGAAAAATTTGCCAAATCCCATCTGCCAGCAGCAAACGACCGATTCTATGGCATCAAATTCTGTCAAAAATCGCCCAAGTGCAACAAGGCTCTCTCATAAGAGCAGAACGGTCCTTTTTAAACCCTGAGACTGAACGCGCCGAACAATAATACTCTGCAACACAAAAGTATAGGCTGATGTGAGAGTAAACACTGCCCCTCTCTGCCTTACACAGCTTATTTTATGTCATTGTTTTAATGAATATTTCCTTCCTTGTTTTGTCCAGCAGCTGAGCAAACACATAGGAGATTAAAGCCTCTTTACTGTTACAATGGTGACAGCTTTTTTTATGTGAGCAGTTTTTAAGGTGAGATTTTAGAAAATATGAGACAGAAAGTCAACACTTCCCCAGTTGCTGATGTCAGTCTGGTTGCTTGCTGAATCTGTTATTTTATTTAATTTTTATCAGCCAACCACAAAAACATTGCTTGGTTAAGCTTCGTACACAACAGGCATCTGATGTTTGAGAGCGCTCGTTTAGCCTTTGGCGTTTCCACCGGCCAGGCAGGGAGGTCCCTCTTTTTTCTGCATTTTTTTGGCACATGTCCGTCACCCACAGTTGGAAGAGACTTGGTGCAAAATGTCGATGCGCTCTGAATTTGGCGAGTTTTACCACATCACTACTAAATCCAAGTCTCTGATTGGTCAAAATTTGACCTGGTTCAACTGGCTGCACGTTCAATGGCAAATCCTTTTGTATGTACAGCCCCAAAACTGTTGTAAAAACCTGGGTAGCTATGTGTGAACGAGAGTTTTGAACACAGAAGCCAGAAACAGGGGTTTATGTGTTTACTTAGACTTTTCATTGGTAGTGATCGCTTGAACAGTGTTTGCTGAGGTTGGTGTAAACTTAGCTTTGAAATGAGGAAATTAGACCATCAGAGCTTAGTTTGTGTGGGCATCCTACTGGCATTTATATATCACCTGCACACCTCGTGGGAATGACACAAGAGATCAGTAACAGGCTAGTACTCACACCTTACTAACTACTACCAATGTGGCACCGTATGACAGCATCACTCGTACGTCATAAGTCTTACGAAATCTCATCAGCCTAACGAATATTTTACGATACTTTTACTACAAGCACAACAAGGTATGCTCCATTTTCATTACGTCCCTTGAGGTGAATGTGTAAACCTCAAGGGAACTGCAAGACACAGCTGCGCTCCCCTTAAGATGCGGCCGCTCATCTATGACCCTCCATGAGCCCGGACAACCCAAAAATCTGCAGCACCTGTACGGGTCAACCCCTTGTGCATTTGACTGAGGCTGAATATGAATTCTTCCCTTCTCCCTACCCCAACATTTAGCCGTCCAACCGAAGTATTATGACAAATTATTGTCTCTGAATTCAGACGTCACTTCCACTCAATAACGTCACCAATAGTCTCAGGTCAACTGCGTTAGCGCGGAGCTTCCAGAGCTCGAATATACATTACAGTGGTTTTATAACTTTAAAAAGATCATGCTAAAACAAAAAGTCGTGACTTACATTTAAATGTAAACTTCTGTGCTTCAGAGCACATCCACTTGAAGAAAAGCGCGATCCTCTGCGGCAGAGTGGACATGGAACCCCCTCGCGACTGAGGGCTCTGTATCCCTCCACTTGGAGGGTTGGCCCTTAAAAAAAACTATTTCAGACACCCTTCTATTACAAATGCCCCTACAAATGGAGGGGTAGGAAGAAGTGGTAGGGAGATGGGAAGAATTCGGATTTGGTCTAAGGCTTTAAACTTGTTCCTCATTTTTGTTCTTCAAAACTAATCCCTCACTTTACATGAATGAGTACAGTTCTGCTTGGGTGCAAGAGCCTCATTATATCGCATGCTTCTACCATTGACTGGTCTTCTAGCAAGACAATGAGGTTGGCTGTGTGGACATCCACTGCGCAGCCAGTCTCTGATGCTCCCTTTTTAAGGAACCTGGTCTTCAACTTGGAAATGGTTGAAGGACTCGCTCCACATGATTCCACAACTGTTTTTTGGATAAGCACCAGCTTACAGTTGCTTTATTGCACAAACCTGAACCAGAAACTAAAAACAAGTCACTTAGATTAGCTGTTTGTGAATAGTTTAGAAAATGTGTCATAGGTCCTATCTACATCCAGCTCCATGTGAAAAAAAAAGCCTCTTGAAGGCTAATTTTAGAAAGTCATTGGTGAAGTTTTCCAAGTATTTCAACATTTGTGTGTTTTTTTTTTACTGTAATGTTCACCCTGTAGGTTTAATCCCTAACCTGTTTAAAGAATATTTTGACTAAACTGTTCCTGGTGTCATGTGTGTATCTGTGGCTCTAACCACAGGTATCGGTCCAGTTCTCGGCCTCCTGTTCATCCCTCTGATTGGCTCGGCCAGTGACCACTGCAACAGCACTTATGGCAGGAGGCGACCTTTCATCTGGCTGCTTTCTCTGGGAGTGCTTGTGGCACTTTTAATCATTCCCCATGCTGACAACGTCGCAGCCTGGCTCTCCTGGAGAGGTCGAACCTTTCAGGTAACTTTGTCAAATCTCTACGCTGACCAAAGTAATTACTTGATTAAATTGGAAGTGGGAGTTAAACAATTGAATTGTTTATTTGTTCCAGGTGGGGTTTCTTATCCTTGGTGTGGGGCTTCTGGACTTCTGTGGTCAAGTGTGCTTCACCCCGCTGGAGGCTCTCTTGTCAGACCTTTACCGCGACGAGGACGACTGCGGACAAGCCTTCGCCATGTTCTCTTTCATGGTTAGCTTGGGAGGCTGCGTGGGATACCTGCTACCCGCACTAGACTGGAGTAGCGGTCTGCTCTCCATTTACCTCGGGGGCCAGGCTGAGTGCCTCTTCTCCCTCCTCATCCTCATCTTCGTTTCCAGCATGCTCATCACCATGACCGTATCAGAGGAACCTGCTCATGGTAACAGCGTGGTGAATTCAGGGTCTTCACTGGAATCAGAGACCGGCACGTCAGAGGCCGGCCACTGTAGCGTCCCTCGCTCGTGCTGTTACCCGTTAAAGCGCAAACCGAGGCTGCTCAAAGCGGGTCCACTGCTCTGCTTTTTGAGAACTTGCTGGTTTATGACGCCGGCCATCTTCAGGAGCTACTGCCACGTCCCCAGGGTGATGAAACAGCTGTGTGTGGCTCAGCTCTGCAGCTGGATGGCTGTCATGTCTTTCATGCTTTTCTACACAGACTTTGTGGGAGAAGGATTATATGAGGGTGTACCGAGTGCATCACCGGGAAGTTTGTCCAGGCAACGATACGATGAAGGTCAGACATGCTTTTATACAATATATTGAAATATTTGTCATCAATGTATATTTTAGAATGGTGTTGCTGAGTTTCACATGGATTAAAAAATAAAACTTAACCTTCAATCTTCAGAGGACCATTTTGATGATTCCCCAGGATTGTAAAAACTGCCAGACGTGCAGGACTGAGGGTTGATTAAAAATGAGTGATGTTTCTTTTTTTTAAAATCAATGTCGTTTCATCATATTCATTTGTTTCAATTAGTTTTTGATGTAAGAATTCTTATTTTTATGAATAATAGCTCCATAAAAGTTTTTCAATACCAAATAAAATTGGTTTTGAAAGAAAAATTTTAAAAATAATCAATATTTTATTCAGTTTGTTAAAGATTTTAAAAATAAATGAATATTTAGCCAGTTTGTGATGGAAAACCTAAAAAATAATCAATATTTTAACCAATTTATGAAGTACATTCTAAAAAGAAATCCATCTTTATTCAATTTGTTATGGACAGTTTTTATTTATTTTTTTGACAGTTTGTGAAGGAAATTTTCTAAATGAACCACATTTGAGAGCTCCGTGTTGTTCCCTGATACAGCAGTAACTAGACATGCTTGCACTTTTCTTGCACTAAAATTTAGACAGAACAGATGTTCTTCAGGGGCTGCACGGTGGCGCGGTGGTTAGCGCTCCTGCCTCACAGCGAGAAGGTTCCCGGTTCAAGTCCTGGCTGGGGGACCTTTCTGTGTGGAGTTTGCATGTTCTCTCCGTGCATGCGTGGGTTTTCTCCGGGTACTCCGGCTTCCTCCCACCGTCCAAAAACATGCTTCATAGGTTAATTGGTTACTCTAAATTGTCCGTAGGTGTGCATGTGAGTGTGCATGGGTGTGTGATTGTGGCCCCTGCGACAGACTGGCGACCAGTCCAGGGGTGTACCCTGCCTTCGCCCATGAGTAGCCGGGTTAGGCTCCGGCAGCCCCGTGACCCCAAAAGGGATAAAGCGGATTGGAAAATGAATGAATGAAGATGTTCTTCAGGTTGTCCACACCATTTATCATTTTAGAAGAAGGAGACTCAGTTGAAGCTTAAATACTTAGGTATCATCCCTATCACTAACCGTGAAGGACATCTTGAGTGTTGTGTTCTTTACTCTGTGATCACACTGAGCAGATACATAGATGCAGCTGAACATTCGCTTTGTTCTTGGTCTGATAAGAAGAATACGTTTGTCTTTCACAAACAACAAAGTGATACGATAAGTAAAAGGAGTGAAAACTTTTGAAGAAGATGCATTTTTACAGAGCAAATTCATTACTAATAAAATGTTTGGTCCCTTTGTTTACTACCCAGCGTCCGGTTTCTTTCCCCCCACTTTAGACTGATGGCATTTTCTTATTGTTTTTGGTGAATTCCAACAATGATTCACTGTGGATTTGAAGTCCCTTAAACGGTTTCATCTGACATTCTTTTCCTCATATTTTGTCCACCTCTGTCTCTGTACTTTTTCAGCATTTCGTCCCTGCTGTTTGTACTTGATGGACCCCTTAGATTTTGGCGCTCATAGAGAAATAATTTCAAAGAATCAGAGAACAATCGACAGGTTCTTTCAAGTCAGGTAGATGAAAAGATGTTGCAGTTTGGAAGTCTGAGTTGGGTTTATTTAATCTGAAATAGGGTGGATGTTGTAAATATGCATTGTTGCTTCTGCGCATTTTTCTCGATATGAGGGTAGTCTGTCTGTTTGCAGAGATTTTTTTTTTCTTTTGGAATGGTCATCTTTCCTACAGAGGAGCGGTCACAGTTACTGTTGAACGTCTGAGATGTTTTGATCTGTTTGATTGGAGGCAGAGCTTCCACTTGGCAGAAATGAAATCACTGCTGCCTTCACTGACCAACTCAAGTCTGTCAAGTGTGTTAATGAACATGGGGACGGTTTATGTTGCATTACTGAGTCTGATGACTCTTCAAGAACATGAAATTATTTTTTTCTCTTCATTTAAACCACAAGTTAGCTGGATCAGGCCGGTGTTTTTATGGACCTTTGTAAGAAGTCTTATGTTAAAAAAAGAAATCATGAAAACTCTGTTTGCTGAGATCTTCTTGTGATGTTTTTATGGTTTCCAACACAGCCTAAAGAGATCTATAATAAGATTAAAATCTTTTTTCATTTTTTAACTAACTGGCTTGATGCAGAAGCCAACGAAGGAATTCATCATACATAGATCCTATTTAGCAAAGGAATTTGCAGCTCCTTCCTCTGTGGTTTTGACTTTAAATTCCACCTTTGTTGGTCAGGAAGTTTAAAGCATGCAGTCTGGCCCGGTCACTGAGTTAGACTGAAGCCAGGAGGCAGATGCCCCATTTAACATGGACGTCTCTGTGTTTTCCTTTTTCAGGCTTTTGGAAGCTTTATCTAAAGACAACAGCATCCACTAAGACAGAGTCTGACTCTGCCTCAGACTGAGCTGCAGAGCTGAATGTCTGTTCTGTCTACAGCCAGTTCATGGACTTAAACTCTGCAACAGTTTTGATTCACTGACATGAACTCTGTAGTTTTTACATGCAGTTTACATGGACTGAGGGACTTGAATGCTTCCAGATTCTATTTGATTTAACATGTTCAGTGTGTCATGTAGTTTATATTAAGGTATGAAAATGATATGGAAATATTTGCTGCTTTATACTCATTTATGTCACCTCACACAAAGGAGTACTTCAGTCTATCAACCAGACTTCTGTGGGTGTTGTAGACTTAAGCTGGCGGCAAGTGTGTGAAATTCTGTGAAAATCGGACAAACCAAAGGTTTTTTTTTCCATATTGTGTGAAAACGTGAAATTCGCCAAATCTCACACTCACAAAATGACCTAAAGCCGTAGGTTGTGTGGCCATACCATTATAATTTCTAAATTTCTCTCGGATATCCCAACACATGTGTTTTGGTTTCATTTGTGTATTTTGAAATGTTCTTTTTGGCTCCAGAAGCGATTTTTGGCCCATTCTTTTTTTTTTTTTTTACAGTTTCGCTCGCTGTGATGTCATTGACTCTGGGGTGGGGGGGTCATGAATTACATGTCTCATTTTGTGAGTCTAAGCATTTTTGGAAGCCTGGCTGTAGTGCATGTTGGTTCCATGACGCCGAGTCAGGCGTCAGGCATGTCTTTCGTGACTCTGCAAGTTGTTAAACTTTTTTATTTTTGTTTTTTGCAGGAATTCGTATGGGAAGTCTGGGTCTGTTCCTACAGTGTGCTACCTCAACCTTCTTCTCTCTGATCATGAGGCGTTTGGTTCGTCATTTTGGTTCCCGATGGGTCTACCTGAGCAGCATGTCGAGCTTCACAGTCTCGGCTTTGGTCATCTGCTTGTCCAAAAGTGTTGTTTTAGTCACTGCGATGACGGCGCTTACGGGCTATGCCTATGCAATGCTGCAGACTCTGCCTTACACACTCACCTGCCACTACCACAAAGAGAAGGAGGTACGTAAACTTCGGTAAAAATGTCATTAACAGGGCTAGTGTTTGGAATAAATGGGCTTAAGTGACCCAAGTTTTTTTATTTTTTCATTTCAGGTCTACATGCCAAAGAGAATTACCAAAAGCAAGCATGAAAATGGAGTAACAGCCAAGCGGGATTCTGTGTACTTGACTGCGGTGAGAGAGGAGGAGGGCGAAGAGGAGGATGAAGAGGGAGGCAGTTTGAACCATAAAAAGAGGTCCCCTGATCAGCAGCCCCTCTTCAGCCAGGGCGGTTTTGAACAGCTGAAGAACGGCCCGTCTCACCGCCCCAGTGCCATCGAGCAGGATGAGGCCGAGTCAGGATTTGAGAAGCGCGGCGTGGGCTTGGACTTTGCCATCTTAGACAGCACCTTCCTCCTCTCTCAGGTTTTCCCCTCCCTCTTCATGGGGATGATTGTTCAGTTTTCACGCTCTGTCACTGCCTACATCGCCTGCTCCGCCATCTTTGGAGCCGTGGCCATCTACCTTGCCAATCATGTTGTCTTTGACCAAAAAGACCTCAGCCGTTGAGACTTGAAGCTACAGATGAGGGAGTGATGGTGTTAGAATCATAAAGCTGCTACAGATGGAGCTCAAGAATGCACTACTTTTCCATGAATGCCTTGTGGTAGTTTTTAGGTTTGGCTGGTTTTTAAGAAGTTACTATCCCAATAGTTGGGTGATGTGCAGTTTAAAAATGAACATCTTTACTCACAGAGTCGACCTCCAGCCATTGACTATATATGAGAACTGGATTGAGTGATCTCTCCCCCCATGGTGTTCCAAACAGGAAATACCTGCTGACACCAGGAAGCCAAAATTCCATAGACTTTTATAGAGAAATAAACAGCTGTTACTCAGTCATTCTATTTTTTTTACATTTTATTTCTTGAGTACAAGTAATTGAAGTTAGTACTTGACAAATCAGATGCCTCAAAAAAAGTAGGCGGTGCCTGCTACCCCCCACATCCTCCGTTTGAAACATTTAACAGATTTTGTGCAGCCCGCTTTCAAATGGTAGGGGTGTGGCCTTCCAACAAGCTCACTCCTGAGAAACGGGGATTCAGACGGACTTGGACCAATCACTGCTTGCTGACGACATCTGGCTCCAACGTGTTGGCGTCCTTTTTGCAAAAAATGGTGACTGAATTGACTGTTTGGTTGTAGCTGGAAGTAAACCAGTTTCTATGGATGATTTCAGGCTCACTCAGTCCAGTTCTCTGATACAGTCAGTGACCATGTGTGCAGGTCAAACACACTGAAAGCTGTTGAATTCCGTATATAAAGTCATTTTTATGACTTGTTTAGTGCCCATCCTTTTCCTCAGGCCCCATCAGACAGTTTTACTGCAGAACCCCTTAACCTCAGACACAAAACAGTCAACTTTCCTTTCTAAACTAACTTCCTTCTGAGCTATCCCCCCATAAGCAAAATGTTCCTTTTGCTTAGAAACATCTCCCCTAGTTTTGCTTTGAGTTCATCTTGTCTTTTTAATTTTAGAATGGTGATGACTGTTTTAAAAATCCTTTTTTCTTCTTATTGGTCACTTTTTAAGAGACTTCCTTAAAAAAATATGACACCTTTAGGATTCCCGCTCCATATGATGCATCATTATACCCATAATGCTAAGCTGTAGCATCTGTCATCAGACTTGGATGGTAAATCCTTCCCACCTTTAATGCACCTATTTGAAATTCTGGTTTTAGTCAAACTTTTAATATTTGAAATGTTTTTCAGGTTATTTGAGCGACATGCAGATGTTTTTCCACTGGTGAACTTAAGTGCTCTCCATGATGAGTAAACTGACTGTTTCTGTAAAATAGGTGTACAAATGTAATGCTGTATTTCATCATTACTTTAGTTGCTCCCTGTTAACAAATAGTGCCATCTATAGACAATATTTATACACACATGAAACTATATATTAATCCCTATGGGAGTGTTATGAGGCAGCCTGCTGAAACTTGGTGTTAATGTGGTGGCTGAGACAGAGAGCTCCATCAATTACCCTCCCCGCTGAGACTATTGAAGCTATATAATCTCGTTTATCTTTGGTTTGTGTTCATGTAAGCCTCCAACCTGCACTGCTGCTTTCTAAAAATACTTTTAATTGTTTTGAAGTCACAGAAAAAAAACCCTCTCTGGTACCTAAACCTCTGGACTTTAAAGAATATTTAATATATGACAACCTAGGAGATCAGGTGAGTTTGTTATGCAAGGTTGGTGGCAAATATTGTCTGTTGGATGGCCTCTTTACACCATTCTTTTCAGTCCCATAGAAAGGGCGCAGTGGGTGACAACATTCGCTTTTATGCTAATGTGTACGGATTAATGCAGGGACACACTGAGTTCTGTTCATGTGTGTGTCTGTGTAACGTGGAAGACAGTGTGAAAAAGCATGAGTAATTTTTAGGTGTGATGTTAATGAAAGTAAGTGTGTGCAGTTTTTCACACTGTGTTCATTTAAGGCCGAACCAGATCTAGTCTTAGCTGAAAAAAAAAACCCCAATCGTTTCCAAGTGGAACCAGGTTCTTGTAAACCCTCCATGCCTCATCCTTTTTGTAGCGTTAGATAATATGTTCAGTAGGTACTCCACACCTGTCTGACGGTGGCAGGTGAGCTTGGAAAGCTAGATTTGTCATGTTGACATCACATCAGGGAACCCAGTTTCTGTTTTTAAAATGAAATGAAAGGAAGTATCCTTTGGCAGGAGCTGCATTGCCAGAAAAAAGCTAATTATGCAAGTGCCTGGGTATGTTTTTTTTCCACACCTCTTTTGTAAATATGTATTTATTTATGATGTTTTATCACAAAATATTGTGTTTTAAACTATAAGTCTCTTTGGCATCTTTTCTAGGTGCAGGGGTGAAGGCTGTTTCTGTGAAAAAGATAAATTATTTCTACAGATTTGCTATGAAAGCTTCTTTAAAGCTGTAACTTATTTCAAACACTTTATCTCCTCGCTCTGGTACCTCCCCAGAGTGGGTTTGGCTTTTTAAATCGGCTTCACTATCATTGCAGTGTATATGCACCGAAAACTTGATTTCTGTTTGACAGCTGAAACCTTTGGTGGATTTTGCCCCCACCCCCTCTTGGTGGAAAGAAGTACATTTTGGGGGATTTGTGTACCTTTATTACACAGATTGGTTGAAGTTCAGGGAGGAGGCAACCTTTGTTTGTGCGTTTCCAAAGTGCCAAATGCTTAAGACTGTGAAGGCCTGGAGATGTTGTCTGGATGAAGTTTTCTCGTTTTACAACATTTCAGCTGTTTTTGAAACTGTCTTGGATGCATTCAGGTTTGACCAAATTATCTCTATAACACCTTGTGTGCAAATAGATTTTATACCAAATAAAATAACTGCATTGTCAAGGAAGATGGGCTCAGGAGTGATTTTTTTTTTAGAAAGTTTTTATTTTTCTATTTTTATCTTTTAAAACATTTGATGATTTTTAAAGACTGTTTTTGCTGTCAAGTGTTCGAACTCGGTGCGTTTTCATGGAAATAGCGCCACCCTTTGGAGGTTTGCAGAACTGGCGCGCGCTGGTGCGCAACAGCGTTGGCTCAGCTGACTCACAGACGATTCGCCGGCGGTTGAACGGATTGAACCGACGAACGTCGCCAGAAAGGTGCTGCTTTGCTTCCTGCGCCTTTTCCGAGTTCTTACGCACGGAGGAAGGAGCGCCGCTGAGAAACACGTCACTGGTGGCCTCAGCTTTTCTGATGTGCTTTAGAAAAAGGGGTGGGGGGTGGGAGTAATACTGCTCAAGGGCACTGGGAGAAGGCGGATGCGCGCATGAGGACTTGAACCCTGGTCTTTGCGGATCGTTTGCTGCAGGTGTCCCGCTGCGCCTGCGCTGAGTGAAACAGAGGGAGGGAACGTGATGGGGGGGCATTTTTGTTGGGAAAAGTTTCGATCGGTGGGGAGGGGAACCACAAGGGCCCTGTCATTGCTCTCCGGTGACAAGTGGGCCTGTTTTACATCCACCCTCTAAATAAGGAAACGCTACCACAGACATGTGACCATCCACCCAATTTGGGAGCAGCTCGAGCGCCGCCCCCCCCCCATCACGTCCCAGACCCTGATCGCCACCAATAAGCGTCCACCCCCCGCAGTCTGCCGGTGACAGCAGGCTGCCCCCTCAACCCACCACTGACTCGCTGCGCCACGCGCGTCTTCTCCCCAGTGATGAAGTCAGCATGATGTCATAGGGATGCGTTATCCTTGGAAAGGTTGGATGAGGTTTGGGGTGAGAGTCTGCCCCTAGGATTTCTCCTGAACTCCCGCCGACAGAGACACCGTCACAGAGGAGAGAGAGAGAGAGCACGGGAGCGTGCGTGCATGTGTGTGTGTGAGAGAGAGGGGCGCGCGGAGCAGCTACAAAACATGGTAATCACCACCACCAACATCACCATCACCGCCACCATCACCTCCAGCTCCGCCGCGCGCTCTCCCGTCTCCTCTCCTCCTCTGCAGCGGGGCTCGCGCCTCAAACCCGCAGCCCTGCTCAGCAGCCCAAAAATAACCCGCAGCCAGCATGCCGAAGGAAGCAAAACAAGAAGAGCGGTATTTTTAGGGTCATTAATTTCGACCACGTGGCCCGAAGGTAAACCGGATGGCCGTTGCGCAAAGGTTCCTCGTCAGTATGTCCTGCGAGGCCGGCACGCCGCACTGGACGCTGACCGCGGCGGTTCTCCTGGGCGTCCTGCTCGGGATCGTGTCAGCGTACCCGTTACCGAGCAGCAGGACCAACGCAACTTTGCTGGAGAAACGATGGGAGAGCCTCTTCTCCCGCTCTGTGCTGGGAATCTCCGGGGAGAAACCGGAGCTGAACTGGGAGAGCGACTATCTGCTGGGCATCAAGAGAGTGCGGAGGCTCTACTGCAACGTGGGCATCGGGTTTCACCTTCAGGTCCTCCCCGACGGCAGGATAAAGGGTGTACATAATGAAAACCAGTACAGTGAGTTCTTCCTCCACCAATGTAATGCAATAGACAGGAGAGCGCCCGTCAATGAGCCCGGATCTGCGGCGCGCGGCTCCGTTCATCTGCATGACCAGATCTCATCCGACTCTCAGGGAGAATTCAATTTCTTCCGCGGTATAAACAGATCTATTAAAAACAAGTATCCATCAGCACCGAACACCCCCCTCCCCCCGAGCTCAACCATGTCGTGAATGTATGGACGCTTTTAGACACAACTTATTTTTACGCAGCGCTGTGAGGGCGGTCCAGAGACGTGCACGTCAAGGCAATCACGCCGATAATGGCAATAGTCGGAATGCGCTTAATTGCATTGGATGCAGAGGAGGGATGCAGAACAAAGGCTCGGCATGCTGCGCAGCAACCTGCAAGGTTACACCCACAGACGCAGGGAGATGCTCGATGCTCCGGTCACCATGATGGGTGGGGTGGGGGGGTGTCCTGGATGCTGTTGCGCTTATTTCCTGTCTAACGTGATCTTTCTGTCCTCCATCAGGTCTGATTGAGATCTCCACGGTGGAGAGAGGGGTGGTGAGCCTCTATGGAGTCAAGAGTGAATTGTTTGTCGCAATGAACAGCCGTGGGAGGTTATACGGAACGGTAGGTATGCACACAATTTCCTTTATTGTCCCACAATATTGGAAATCAGGAGCCGCGCGCATTTTTTTTTATTTGCATGTATTTGCTTTGGTGTGCTTTCACCACGCAGCGTCGGATTTCCTGTTGTGAAAGCCATATATAATAATTCCAACATGGAATTTATAAAGCTCTATTTAAGGCAAAGCGTGCGCGGCATGCGGGCCTATGGGTAAATAACGATGAGGTTAACAGATGCGGGACCCAGGCCGCTGTAATGTGGTCCTGCGCGAGCGGAGGTGGGAAACCCCCCACTGACGCCGAGGGAACTGTCAGCAGAACTGGAAATCGATTTAAACGGCTGCGGAGCTGCTTCTGGAGGGCAGTGCGCATCTCTGCCGCACAGACCTGCGCTCTTATGGTCTGCAGGAAACGAGGACAGAAGCGGACGTTGTTAGAATCATCCCTTCTGTTTACACTCACAATACTCCCTAAGCAAAAAAGACGTTTATTTAAGTGTACTACGGGTAGTCTGCACTTGAATTTTATATACCATCTGTATCTTTTAAACTTCAAACGTTCCAGTTTAGACTGAAGCATTCAGTTATTATATTTCCTCTATTACACAAACACGGTCTGCAGGATACTTGCTATATTTACTCAAGTATACTTAATAAAATGAAGTACTACGAAGGCACTGCCGCTTTCGGCTTCCTTCTCTAAAATTTCTAAAACATTTTTAAATGATTCAAAACAGAGTTTCTTTCTTAAACTTTACATTTAAAACAAAAGTCAAAGGGTCATTTTTCCTCACAATGGGTATGTTTGTGTGTCACTAATTCAATTCCAAAGTATTTTTGCTAAACTGAAAATGATAACGAAGAGATTTAATCCTTGAAGGAAAATGAAAGTCTGTTCTTTTGATTAAATTCTAATCCGTTTAGAAATATGAATCATCAGGGCAGAGATATTCATGACTTCCCTTAGCAAAAACTAATCATGTCCAAGTACTTTACTAAAAGTAGGGCAGCATACTTTAAGTTTACCTTTATACTATATATGTAAACTTAAGATGTTCCACTTTAGACTGAAGAAGTATTCTGTTACACTATGTTTCTTTGTAGTACATTTGCTTATACTCAAGTGTACTTAGTATAAACTTCTAGTGTACCACTTTTTGCTAATGGCTGTTGAAATGAAATGAAGCACAAAATACTTCAAGTTATTTAAAATCTTTGGAAAAAGTTGGCACACGTTTTTCTCACTTTAAAAAATACACGTTTTTCATTGGGTAAATTGTCGTCTTTGGGTCAAGTCTAACAGTATGCAGAGTGGTCTGCGGCGGTGGGGGGAGGCGATGCTGTTAAGTGACTTCTCACTGACACATGGCTGCTCGTTTGCTTGCTGTGGCGCACAGGCAGAATGCGAGCGGGTTAAAAGCTCCTGAGTGATGAAGCGTTAGCTTGTGAGCAGGCTGAGCATCTGATAAGAGATTGAATTAGGCTGCATGGTCTCCTGGTGGAGGCTATTTGACAGTAATTGTCATGCTGGCTTTGGTTTGGCAGGCGCAGAGGAAGAACAGGACGCGTTCTGTGCTACAGTTTCCGATAAAAGCGCATTTGCTTTGCAAACTTCTTAAATGTTTGTTTTGATTTAGCTTCTCAGTTTTGTGGAGATTTGAGCTGTTTTGTTGTTATTTTTTCTTCATGATGCATCAAGTCTTTTAGTCAAATATTTCTGTTCTTGGAATTATTCTTGTTTTCTTTTAAAGTCATGTTGCTGAAATACAAGGAGATTTTAAAAGTTATTTGGTTCTAAAACGAGAAGTTTCCTTTGAAGGCCACACATATGGCATCACAGTCTTTAGGAGCTTTTGGTGTTTATTCTCTTCAATGTGTTGCTTGATGCTCCAAAAAAAGTTCATAAGAACTTTCTAACAGCCAGTGAACAGCTTTAAACTCCTCCTCAGTCCACTTGAAATGTACATTTTCAGTGTTTCAAACAAATTCAGGGATTAAAGCTGTTCATGCTCCTGAGTTCTGACCTTCATGGAAGGATACCTGGAAGTTTTTGCTACAACAAAATGACGTCTGAAAATGAGCATCTGCTTTCTGAACGTGATCCACAGAAATCTAATCTCACTTTTACCCAAAACATTGATGTACAAATACAAGACATACAGGTGTGGGTTGTGTCTGAGTTCCTTCACTTCTTAGTGCTCTACTTATCACTGTTTTTTTTTTAGGTGTTTAAATCTATGATTCCAATATCTAGTGCCCTAGAAATTTCCCAGAATTCTGTGTGGAAAAACCAGTGTGCATCTATGCTCACTATATAGACCTCAATGCATTGCATTTGAACAATAAATGTTTTATTATTTATTCTGTATAGATTATCCAAGTTTTTAATCAATACAATACAATAGATTTATAAACAGTCTGTTAGTAAAATGTTCATATTTATTAGGTTTTTGCTTTAGCAAACAGGTGACGTCATATTTACAGTAAAAAAAAGTGAGCATTTGTGAGACATTTATAAAATAAATAAATAAAACCGACGATTGCAGTTAAACGCAGTTAAGATGAGTATGAAAAAAGAATAAGTAAAATATTTAGGTAAAGCATAACAGGGTGGGATTGTATAATTTTATGTCCTCACACTCCTTTTAAAGCAAATGAAGTCTTTTTGACAAACTTCACCTTTAAAAGGTCATGTATTGTTTTTTTTTTTTTTTGTGGTGTGACGATGGTTCAGCTGAGAGCAGCTGCAGCATAAAGAATGAAACTTGAGAAATTAACTAAAAAACAATCAGAAATGTGTTTGGAATTAAAACAATGTTTTCATATTTCAGTGTTGAATTTAAAACTTTGTTGGATCTGTCTCCATATTGCACTAAATTTATCAAGAAAATTTAAATAATTTTCCAAACATTAAATTGTTTAACAATTTAACAACTTTTCCAATTATAAGTAAAGAAGTTCAAACATTTTACCAACAGTCTTAGGAATTCCATTCAGAGGTTGTTCTTACAAAGGGTTTTGATTTCAGCAATGGTGTAGAAAACTTGACACAGTTTCTCTTACCGTTATAGAAGGACCTCAGCTCAACAATCTTATCTTATTTTGCTTTTCTTACATTTTTTTGTTAAAGATCCACATGTGGCTCTGGAGCCTCAGTTTGCAGACCCACTATGGTGACTTTAAGATCCGCTATCTTACATTGAGACGTAGTTTTTCACGTATGCTGTCACTCCCTGGCAGATGTGACTAAGTAAGCTTAAACTTGGGACTTTCAGATGTTTAGGAACATTTAGAGGAACTGTGCTGTGCTCAGCATTACTGGATTAACTCCCTGGTCAGAATTTTAAGATTTCTTCCACAATTTCTCCTTTCCAGTGCAGCTTTCATCTGTTCCTGCTGACAATGATCCAAAGTGATGATGTTTGTGTCTTTGTTTCCTCCAGACAGTCTTCCATGATGAGTGCAAGTTCAAGGAGAGCTTGCTCCCCAACAACTACAACGCCTACGAGTCTCTGGTTTACAGAGGATCCTACATAGCACTGAGCAAGCATGGCCACGTGAAGAAGGGCAACAAAGCCACAACTGCCATGACTGTGACGCACTTCTTACCACGAATATGACGAGACAAACAGGCAATAACAAACGTCTTTGCACATGTGGAGTATTTCCCAGGTAACACAAATACATATATAGGTACAAACGACAAAAGACGACGAGGACTGCAAAAGAAAGACACACAGTTATATCTGACAGTATTTATTCAAACTGTATGTATATTTGGGTAGCTTACTTTGTTTTAGAAATTCTAGAAAATGCCATTCTGTGCTGCTTTGATGAGTTTGACTATTTTGTGATTTGAAAGAGGATAAAGAAGCGTGATTTGTCCCTTTATGTTTTATGGGTGCTTGCTGGAGCTGGTTGTGTACTTGCCCTGATAGTGGACGACCGTTTGGCTACTTAGGAAAATAAAACGGAGATCACGTTATCTCACCATAACATATCCTGAGAAGAAAATGTACAAAAAAAGCTAAACGTGTGCATGAACTTTCCCCTCAGAGGAATGTCTGTTTACCTTAGTGTTTTTTTGTCGTTCATTTCCCATCTTCTATACTTAATTGTCAGTATCAGGGCAACTTGAGCATTTGGTGATGTTTTTTTAATTTTATTTTTGCTTGGTCATGAGGTGGCTGTGCCTTTGATTCCCTCTTATGCCCCCCCCTTTACCCTTGCATGCGAGAATTGTGGTGCTCAAGTCAGAAATAGGAATGATGCACAAGTGGTTACTCTCTCAGACCTCACTGGGGACCTTAACCCAATTCCTCGAGGGTCTGAGGCTTCTCTGCTTTGTCCTCTTTCCATAGTTAGATCAATTAAGTGATGCAGACTCTACGCTACACAGTGGAGCCTCCAGCTAACAGGGAAACTGATTCAGCGCTCCACTGATCCACGTCTCCCCCCGAGGGAGCTTTGACAATCCCAGCTTTTTTTTTTTGTTTAGCAGCTGCATCGCAGACCAGAATGAGTGTTTGTGTCATGTATGTGCGTGTTTACCTAAAGAACGCATGCCAAAGTGTTTTATCGGTGTATATTTCAGATTTGTGGGTCGTTCTTTTGTTCATTGCAGACCTGACAGGACGCCGTTCCTGCATCAGATTCAGCGGAGGCATTCTGTCACGTCCGAACAGCTGCCGAAACATCGCAGCTCCACTCTCACAGCCGGTTTAAGTAGCATTCATGACAAAACGAGAAACGTTCAGGCGGTTCCCTGTAAATACAACAGGTTTCTGCAGCAACGCAAAATTAAGTTATTAACAAGGTGAATTATTTATCTCTGTTTTCTAATCTATTTATGCATAAATCAGACAGATGACTGAGCTGCAGTAGGGCTTCTTGTTTCAACCAAAGGGTATTTATTTATTTATTCAGTGTTAATACAAATGTTGATTCAGGCTTTCTGTATGCAGCATAAGAAACTTGAACTGATGCTCTCTGAGATACTGTAATTTTTCCATTGTGGAAACCAATGAGACGATGGAGAAACCCAGCAGAGGTCACTGTGTGTGTGCGCGGTAAAGGTTGGTTCATTTGGTGTTGAAATAGCAGTGTCAGACCTGTGGCCTCCTTGTTGGCTGATGTGAGACTGGACGGTCAGTGCAGGGCTCCAGGAATCCTGTGCATCTGAGCCACTTTTGGATCGGGGTCAGGGAGGTGTGCATTCTTTCCTCTGTGTTACTCGTACTTGTACTGGTTCATCGCAACACCTTTTTGCCGCTTTGTGGAGCGCTACAACTGTTGCATAAAAGAAGAAGTGTTGGAATATCCCTGCAGTGAGCATCCTGGTGTCATCTTTCTGGAATTGGTTTTCCAGAAAGCAGCAGTTCTGCTCTTGTAGGTTTACTCTGTTATGAACAAATTCAGTGGCGTGTTTGGGAGCTCTGGTTTGTTCGCCCTTTAAACTTCAGCTTGTGTCGTGTAGCACAGTGGTCCCTAACCCCCTGGCCTCGGACCGGTACCGGTCCATAGACAAAAAACACAACTTACATTTTTTACCGTATTGATTCTGAAGGAAGTTTTATTTTAGATTCTACTGGATTATCTCCACCACATCCCACTCACGTCAAGTCGCCTGGTCACGTGTTGAAAATCCATCCACTACTTTCCTACTTTCTGCACAGACCGCTTAATTTAACCCCCCCAAGTTAGCAACTTTAACAAAATAAAACATATATGGAAAGTTTTGGTAGTTCCTTTTTGGCAGAAAAGAACCAGCGGGGAAACAGAAGAGCCTTCATAATAAAAAAGCTGCATTTAACAGACAAAAACCAGAAGACTTTACTCCAAATATTGATTCATTGCCACAGATGTTTTGAAAATATCTGAAAATATCGTATGGCGTTAAACCGGTCCGTGGCCTGAAAACGTTTGGGGGAGACTGGTGTAGCAGACACTAGCAGCAATACCAAAACCCAATTGACCGGGTGTTTTTGCTGGCCCAAACACACACCTGTCATGTCCCGTTGCTGCCAAAGTGGAAGACTGAGTGTGATGGCTTTACTGGTTACCATGGATACGTGTGACTGCGCAGACCCATGCACAGGAAGGAGGGGGGGTGGCACATAAGATGACTGAATGAGCTTTGGTTTGTAGTTTTGTAGCAAGAAGAAAAAAAACTTAATGAATCAAACGCTTCCAGCAAAGAGATGCTTTTAAATATCCGATGGACTGAATACTGTGATCCAAAAGAGCCACTAGAAACTGCAGGGACACTTGGGAAACTCGGGATGTTTAAATGTCACTAATTAATTAAATCTTTGGAGGGGGTTTTACTTTCACAAACTTTTTTTTATATTTATTGATTAGCTGTTGTCATATCACTGATCTTTGTTGCCGGTTTCTTAAGGGAGATTACTTTTTTTTAAAGAATAAACAAAAGATTGACTTTTTTTCTTTTAAAAGCAGTGCAATTTTTGTTTGTAAGTGAAGGTGCCATTTTCCTCACTCCTTTTTCTTTTTGACGTGTTGCTTTGGAAATGTGATGCTGTGTTTCAGAGGATGCTGTCCATACAGCAGGTTTGGGTAGTTTCCAACTGATGTTGAGCTCAGTTTGTGAAGAAGGAAGTTGAGCTTCGACACAGAAAACCTGCAGGAAGATTAACTGATTTCTATTGTACAACTTTTGCATGATGCCATTGTGAAGCAGAAAAGGTTAAGAGGTAGTCAACGATGAGAACACATTATTTTACTTCCTTATTTCCTCAATCTGCATGTGGAGTTCTACGTGGACTGGTTATGTCTTACCCCTTTGACTAACGGAGCCGCAGTCTGCCATCATGTTGGTTTTTCAAAACGTGTCGGTTCACAAGAAACTGGGGGCTTCTGGGAGATCTGGGATCAGACTTGTGTGTGCAAGTGTGATTCCCCGTATGCCAGCAGCCTTTGTGTTTCTCTCTCAGTTATCTATTCCTTCACTGAGGTGAGAGTGCTTCCACTGAGTCCCCCTCCTTTTTAACATATACCTCACCTTCTGCCTTAGTTCCGATTATTGAAATGATTGTAAATTTGTTTGAAACAACAGACTTCTCCAATCATTTGTTTCTGAAAAATATGATGACAAGTAAGTAAAAAAATATTATATTACAAATGGTTTTCCTTTTATTTTTGTACGTATGTGCTGTGCACAGCAGTCAACTGTATTCCTGAGATGACAATAAAGGATGTTTTGTAAAATTGTTTGTGATTGAATTCTTGAAATTTGTGTTTTAGCCAAGCACAGACGCACAAATGCAGGCACATACTCAAAACAACTGATAAAATTTGCTATTTTGGTTAAAAACAGAAAAATCTCAAATGTGATAAATGTGTCTATGGCGCCCTCTCCTGGCTAAAAGGTGAAACATTTCACAGGTTGAAAAAAACAACGAAAGGACAAAAAATACAAAACTAAATTTGTTAGGTGTTTTCCTTTTTTAGTTTTGATCTAACTAAACATTTTACTCTTTGATGACCAATCCAGCAATAATGGTGGGAAAAACTGTGATACATAAACTTCTAATCAATAATCCCAGCATCTCTGGTTTACAAAGAGGTGACATTTAGGGTTTCTCTGAAGTAAAGCGAGACTGACATGAGGTTAACAAGTTTTTCTTCATTATAGAAAAAAAGATGATTAAGAAAATGAGGGAAAAAAAAGAAACCCCAACAAAATAAAAACTAAAGGCGACCCATGGCTGGAGTGTATCCTTCCAAGCTGGACTGAAATGTGACAGAATTGATCCCTCTCACAATCACAGAATATATTTTGATCTCTAAATAAATTCCCTCTTTACTATAAATGACATTATTTTAGTAACTTTTATCACTTGTTGAGCTTCTGGGTCAGGGTCTGCAATCTTCAACACTTATAGAGCCATTCGGGTTGATCTCTTACCAACTATAACCCCGCATAGGAGCCACTAAGTCACACATTACCCTTTAAATTGAGACACAAATTAGTATTCATTTTATCTACTATTATTATAGATTTAAACAAACTTTTGTTTTTTGGCATAAATGAAACAAAGATAAAATAGCTTTTTTTTTCTTTTGTGTTTATAACTTTAGACAAAGGTTTGCATGACTTCCTTTCAAAATAAAAGACACCTTGTACCACTTGGGATCATCTCAATGCAGCAAATGTAGTTGTAGTCAGTGTAATGTCAGCAGTGAAAACATATGTACAATTTGTTTTACTATTTTTGGCGCACCTCAGCCAGAAATTTGTAAATCAGAATAGCAAAAAAGTGACTATCACCATGTTTTTTTTTTAAAGTCCACTGTATAATCTGGCGCACCTTATTTATGAATTCTGGCTGTCCTCACTAATTTCCAACCCTCTGTGGTAAACAGCACTCCAAAATCTGTCAAAATGTTTTAGTACGACTTTGGTAAACTACGAAGCCACACCTCTTGATGGATTGTTGGAGCATTATGGGTACTGTAGTCAGGAGGGATCCAAACATCTGTTTGCTTTAACTGTTAATGAATGAGTTGTGTAAAGTTTGGCTTATTTGACCGTTTTGTTTTACTTGTTTTGCCTTGTAGTCGAAAAGATACGTTACTTTTAAAATGAAGAACTATTTTATTTTTCTTTAACCAGAAAGCCACAATGCAGGGGTAAAAGAGCCACACGTGGCTCCAGAGCGTCAGGTTGCAGAACCCTGATCTAGCTTAACTTTGCATCATTAACTTTACTGGATGTTCAACCTAGAAAAAAAATGGCAGATATTTTTCAAAGTTGAATCTTAGACAGTAGATTTTTTTTCTCATGCTACAAAGGATCATCTGAGAATCATTTTCAAATTAAAGCTGAATACTAATTAATACAAGCGAACACACACATGAAGCCAAAACCTGTTTAAAGCCGATATTTCACAAATGCTGAAAACCGCAATCATCTAAAGTTTAACTTCATGTTTTCAAAACCTGATTAAAAAAATCTTTCAATTTGAAGTTTGCCACAACAAACTTGGTGGTTATAAACTGTGAAATCAGGTGAAAATTCAAATGAGGCCAAGCAGTTCAAAAAATAATACAGGATGTGCATTCTTTAAGAGCAGCGGAAGTGATTATAGTTAATTAATAAACAAGGTATAAATCATTCTCCTGGGAAATGACTGGTCATGCCATGACACGTAATACTGAAGTGTCATTACGCATCAGCAGTTTGAGATTCATGTCAGGTGATCATGAACGGTCCTGCAAACAAAAATACAAATATTTTTGTGTGTTTTAGTTAATCTAGTAAAACAATTCATTGTTTTTAAAGTGGTCTTTCACGTGAAATACTAAAATACATCCTTTTCATTTAAAAATAAAGATGAATATTTTCAATTCAGTGTTCAGTTCATTTGCTATATTATCATTATTGCTCCTCTGCTTTGGCTTTTTAGATTTAGTGTCTGCATCAATCATAAGATAGTCTAATCAGTTAATGTTGTCAGAATAAAAAAAAAAAAAACATCTCTTTTTGTACTCCAAATCTTTGTATTAATTTAATGTAGTCAGCTCTAAAAGACAAAAGGGCGGCTAAGCCTTTAGTCATTTTGGTAAATGAGTTAGCTGGTTTATTGACCCTCCGTTTAAATAGGGCTGTTGGACTTTCCCCTCCAGTAGCTGCTCACACAACATCCCGAACGTTTGAGCTTCAGGAGAGCCATTCATCTGCGCTAAACATGCGACCGGTCTGTGTTTCATTGATCCTGATTGCCGCGCACATTTCTGCAGAAGCAGATTGCAGAGCGATCTTTCAGCTGCAGCAGCAGCAGCAGCAGCACATGACGGGCAGCAATAAAACGGGGACGCGCTTGAGTTTGCCTGCTGGAAGAAGTTTTAACTTGGGGCTGAATGGAGCGATGAAAAAAGGCATTTACAGAGACCTTCTGGGTGAGTCTGTCTGCACACACACACACACACTAAAAGATTTTTTTTTTTTACTAAAAATGTGTTAATAAAAACAGTTTTCATGTGTAGACTCTTGTTTGAAGGTGTCCAGTTTGGTTAATTTCTCTTTCTGTAACTGATATGATCTAAACAGTGAATAAAAGCACACCAGTGTCATTTTTTTGTACATATTTTGGAGTTAAACTGCATTTTGTGACTGTTTTAACCAGTAAACAAACATAAATACGCTCCATTCAAACTTTTTTCTGCAGTTATTGTTCCAGTGAGAACAGCTACAAACAACTTTGTGTCAATATTTGACTTGAGGAAAAAACAGTTTCTCGGCATGAACTCAAAGGGAGAGCTGATCAAGTCTGTGAGTGTCTTTACATTAACCTGATGTGATTTTTTTTTTTTGTTTTTAAATCAATGCTACAACAACAACACTGTTTATTCTGCTCACCAGAGACAGAAGGACAAACTGGACTGTTTTCTCCAGCGCTTCAGGTTAAAACTGGCAAAGCGGCGCGATGTGTTTTCCTCCACAAGTGGGAAGCAGCTGCCCAAACAGGGGGGAGGAGATGTGCCACTGACGGCCTGGGAACCTCCAGAAGTCTCCTCCGTCTGGCTGGAGAGGGCGAGGAGGCGCAGAAGGAGTAAAGAAGTGAATCCCTCAGACCCTCTTATGTCAGAAACGCATCCCTCGCTTTCCGCAAAAGATGGAGATAAGAGCCAGCCGGAACAGGACCAGGCTGGAGCCGTGTCAAAAGAAACCATCACGTCCTGTGATGACCCCCTGCGAGTGCTGAGGCCCAACGGCTCGGGCAGTCCCGTCAAGACCAACATTGCAGACCGCGCAGAGCAAAACTGAGACTTGAAGTTTACTGCTCCCATTGAGGAGCAGATCCTCCCTGAAGTTTTTGTGCTGAATCACAAAAGCTCATAACAGACTCCCACTTCTCCCTTTTTTAACGTTACAAGGCGTCAAATATGTTGGCGTTTAGGACGCAAAGCCTTACTGGTGTCAAAACTTCCTGATGTCCCGGTAAACCTGGTTACATCACATCTACTAGCTCTGTTTGAAGAACAGACATCTGATAAATCTGGCAACATCTGACGTAAGTTTGATCCAGCCTCCTGCTGTCCTTCAACCTACTTTATCTGTTAAATTTTAATCCACAAACCAGATGAGGCCATGTTTGTGTTGCATATATAAAATAGGCCAATCTAGGTGTAATTCTCAGACTTTGTATACGAATGAACTTAAAGAAGAAAAAAAATCAGGTGCTGGACACCAGAAGTCACAGCAATAAAATCTATTTATTTATTGAAATGTGTAAAAATGACTCTTTCTAGTTTGTTGTTTTATTTATATAGTGCACAATGTATTATTTCTGACATGAAAAAGGAAAATAAATGAAGACTTTTATGGATTTTCTGTGATTTTAAGATAAGAACTCTTGGGAAGACCATTTTTCTTACCCAACTTGTAGATTTTTTTTGTTCATTGAAAGAAAAAGTACCAACATTTTCAGAGTTTTTCACCTGTTTTGTATTGAGCCTGTTTTTGTAGTGCAGGTCAAACAGCTGCTTCGATTGCACATTTTTGTCAAAAATGTTTTTACATAAAGCTGTGCTGAAAGACGACTGATGAAACAAAGAGCAAGTGCAGAAGGAAATGTGGGTCCAGAAGGAAATGTGGGTCCATCTACGTTTATGTCAGATTTTTTCAAATAGAAAGACAAAAAAAAACTAAGTAGAGGCAAAAAATAGCTTTTTGAAGACAAGTCACAAAAACCATTTTGCTTATCATGCACACAACAAATTGATTATATAACAAGCAAATATTAGACCTACTTAGATTGGCTCCAAATCGTGTAGATTATCATCCATCTTTATGACTAGGTTGAGAAACAGCACTCATCTGCTGAGATGAGCAGCGCACATGAGCTTTGCTTGTTCATGTTAACTGAAGTGTGAATTGACAACAATGACAGAGTCACTGATTTCCTAAAGGTAAACAGTCTTGCGGTTCTTTCAGTGTTCCTGTGTAAAAAATCTGGGTTAAATATAGAAACCAGAACTCTTTGGGGCACAAATCCACCCACGTCTGTAGTAATGAACAGCCAGACGGACGGAGATGACGGGATGATGACATTCCGCTGCAACGCCGTCCAGTACAAGTGCTCATTGCATGAACAGGAACATGCTAAATTCACATGTGGTTTGAAGAAGAAACAATGTGCTGCAACTTTTTTCAGGAAACAGCTGCATGCAAGTATCTTGCCACTGAATCAATCAAATGAGACATTTGTGAGTTCTGCATAAAAAGTGAGTTTTGTTCTGTAAAAATGTCACCCTTTTGATACATTATATGCATCTGTCCTTCTTCATAAGCCACTGAATCCCTTTCGGGGTCATGTGGTTGCTGGAGCCTTCCCAGGTATTGTTAGGTGAAGGCGGGGTACTTCCTTAACATTTCGCCAGTCTGTTGCTGCCCCCCCACACACACACACAGTCACATGCCCACCTAGGGGCAATTTATAATTATAATCTATAATATCAAAGATCCCAGAGAAAACCCAGCTGAGATTTGAACCAGGGCCTTCCTGCTGTAAGGCAAGAATGTTCCAACCACGACGCCACTGTCTTATATTATACTTAAAGACCCACTCCGATTATTTTCTGATGTCTTGTAAAAACGATCACAGTTGTCTTTTAATTAAGATTTTGCAGTTTTTAACCTAAATAAAGCAAATATTGTATCATCATCAGCAGCTCATCAGAAATTCACCTCTGAGTTATAGGGAACATTGGCAAAGTGCAACCCCATCCCCTCTTCCTCTCCCTGTTGCTGAGAACTTTCAGTTTACACTTTCTCCTGCTAGCTTACAGACTCTCACATCCCGAGCCCAACATCACCAGTGCAACAAAAATGATGAGCAGTATTGGAGCTATCCAGCCGTACAGTTTTGATCCAGATGCCAGCTCAGACGAGAAAAAACAAAGGACATGCACATGGATCTACTTGTCTGCAAGTGGATGAATCGGAAAGGAGCAGAGCAGAGAGTTTGTGGCCCGCCCAGAGTATTTTTAATGTCACAAATACGATCTTTTTGAAGCAGCATTTTTCCTTCTGCTCTGGAGTCACAGCAAATTAAATAAAACAAAAATTAAAAATGCATTTTTAATTTTGTATTCTTAATTTTCATTTGACACGTCTTCCATGATCAAAAAAATGCCACAAGAGCAAGTCAAATCACTAAAAACACAACTTTTATCAGAGAGGGCTTTTAATGAATTTAAGTGTCCATTCAGAGCAAAAAGACTGCTTTTGATGACATGGCGTGCAGCTTCTCCATTAGATTCATGTTTTACATTTGAACGAGACTTTTTTTTAAATTATATTTGACAAAAGTTGGGAACTTTTTTGGGGGTGTTGTGCTCTAGGGGGAGTGGCAGAAGTGACCAGGGAGTGAGGTGATCTTCACTCACCTTCACACTCTCCAGACTATAAAACCTATAAAAAAGGAGTGATGGAGTAGTTTCTTTTGCTCACAGATTCAGTGTACTGGTCATTTTCGCCCTGTAGAACATTATGAAATGTCCATTTTAGTGCAGAACTTGAACATGATTCTGCCTGTGGAGGAACACGCAGCAGATCCTGCTCAGAATGAACCGATTGCCCTCTTTCTGCATGCTCACTTTGAACCTGCACAGCCCAGTGTTGGGACTTAAGGAAAATAAATGCGCCCTTTCATAGCCCTGTGGTAAGCTGCAGTGCAACTCCTCCACAAAGTAGCGCACCGCCACATATATGTAAACTCCATGGGTGACGACCAAAGCGTGGATCGCCGTGTCCCCGACCCCGTCACTGGCCTTCCCCTCAATGGGAGATGCCTCTGTTGACGCAGGTGTGGAGGTGTCGTCCAGCTCTCCGCGGTTCCAGCATTCAGCTCCAATCTGCTGAAGCGTTTTCTCCAAGAACCTTTTGACCCGCTCCTTCACCTAAACAGAACACAGACCCGTTATAACCTACGGTCTACCTTCTCTGCAGCGGCCTCACACTGTGTGAGGATAAAAGTCACAGGTTGTTGCTTTCAACACGACAAAGCACAGCACGGCCTTTACCATGAAATCATGCGTCGCTGTTACGCACATACCTCCAAAGCAGGCAGGAGGTCCCTGACAGGGAGCTGTGCGCTTACGTCTAACCCATCTTTGCACATCTGCATCACCAAGTGCTGCTCACGTACTGAGCTGCAGCAAATTCCTGTCCAAGCCAGACTCTTATGGCATCTTTGACATGGAAAATCATCATTAAGCTGCGCTGTGACTTTTCAATGGAAGCCATGGCAGCAGGAGTTTGATTTCCTACAGGCGGCTCTGCAGATGAATAAGACAAACAAGGATGCAGGAAGGCTGAAACTTACAGCCCATATCCTCCCAAAACCTGTTCGCTGTGAATGAACATGTGCCACCTAGAGGCAGAAAACATGCTTTACACCGAAATGTGCTGTAGTTAGAAAACACAACTTTACAAGTTTTTTTTTTTTAAGAGTTTCTAGTCTCAAAATTGATGGAAAGAGGGTTTCAAAAGCAGAACTAAGATGGGCATTTGTTAAAGTAGGTTAGCAGGTAAAATTTTTAACTGAAAGTTTTTTTTGTCTGAAATCACAGGAACGTGGTTCCATCCACAGAAGCTGTGTGCAGTTTGACTTCCTTCTGCTTCCTGTCTTCACAAAATGTAGATTTTAAACTTTTATGCATAAAATAAAATAAACTAAAACTTTGCAGTGAACTGCAGATTGTACTCTCTTAGGGTCGATTCACCGCACACCCTTTGGGCCGCGCCAGAGTCCCTCTGACTCTAAAGTTTGTTCTTTTGGTAACTGTGATTGCTCCGGTGTTGTTTCCCTGCAGGTATTCTGCAGCAGATTTTTCATAGTTATCACAGTTGTTGGACACATCCATTTTTTGAATAGAGGTTGCTAGAGCCTATCCAACAACGGATAGGTGAAGATGGTATATATATGGTATATCATCTGCAAAGAGCAGAGAGGAAATCCTGTGGTTCCAAAACCAGACCCCCTTCGGCCCCTGGCTTCACCGAGAAATTCTGTCCATAAAGTCTATGAACAGAACCGGTGACAAACGGCAGCCCTGCCGGAGTCCAACATGCACTGGGAACAGGTCTGACTTACTGCCGGCTATGCTGACCCTGCTCCTGCTCTGGTCATACAGAGACCGGACAGCCCTGAGTAAGGCTCCCCGGACCCCATACTCCCAGAGCGCCCTCCACAGGACTTTGGGTGATTGCAGCTCTTTGATTACCTTGTTTTTCAGGCAGTTTTCCACATTGGAAGGGGAAGTTCATCATTTTCAAGCTTTGCTTGAAGCACCTTGATATAATCAAGTATTAAAGAAGAAAAAAAAAATCGTAAATGTATGCTTCAGTTGTAATTTCACATGAAAAGAAGTCAAGTTTTTTGGAAATAAAAATTTTACATTTAACCTAACATGTTTAATTTATGATGTAAACAATTGAGAGAAATCAGATCACACTGCTCAAGAATTTCACTAAATCATCTTCACTTTTTTGAAAATGTACAACTTTATTTTCATTAAATTAATAAATAATAAAAAACAACAGTTTTTTTTCCACTTTATCCTCGTAAAACATTGACCTTTTCTAATAATCAAATGACTTTATTCTTGATAAAATGTTGACTTTTTATAATCGTAGTATGACTTTCTTTATGTAACAATTAGACTTTAATAACTTACTCTAATGATTTTATTTCATGTAAAATTTGGACGTGTTTCTCACAGTTGTACGACTTTGTTCTTGTAAAATGTTTCATTTCTGGTCAAATATTGACTTTTTCCTAATAATTTCATAACTTTATTCTCACGTTGTTATTAATTAATTTTTTTGTCTTTATGGTGAGCCTAATACTTCATTGTAAATTTCAGGGTATCGGCTTTAGTTTAAAAAATGTTGTTATGGTCCCCCACCCAAATCAACATCATGACTGAGATGTTAAGATTTACCGTCATTCCAACAAGACCAAAACATCCAGACTGTGTTTGCATTTGGTCTCCAGTAGAAGGTTCTTTGTTCACTTTTGCAGCTCCGTAGAGTCCAACATAAATGCTTCAACTACATCGTGGTCCATGTTAAAACTTTACTCTCTTATACCTTGTATAACTGTATTTATCTAACTTTGGAACCTTGTAAAAACAGCGGATTCCACTCTCATTTACCTTAAGCAAACCTGTTATGCCTTACTGTCTGTTCTCTTTGCTCTGACTTCATGCTGTGTGAAAAGAGAAGTCATAGGTCACTATATTTAAAGCAGCAAAACACAGCAGGACCTTTACTGTTTGAACTGTACATCATTGTTACGCACAGATCTCTAAATTGTTGACAACAGCAGGCAGCAGGTCTCTGACAGGAAACAACCAGGAAGCTGTGCGCTTACGTCCAACCCATCTTTGCACATCTGCATCACCATGTGCTGCTTACAAACAGAGCTGGAGCAGAGTTCTTGCCCAAGCCAGAATCTTATGGATGAGGACAATGCAGCATCTTTACTACCTTCGTTTAGCCTAAACCACACAAAGCTGCGTGTGCCCCTTCCAATCAGAAAGAAGAAAAAGTACTTTGAACTTTCTGAATCATTTCAAATGACCTGCAGACAATTAAGAAATACTATCTGGTGGATGTAAAGATGCTATGGGATAAAGATCACAACCTGGCTAAAGTACTTCAATGAAATAAACTGTTTTCTGCCACTTAGTGACAGGAAATATGCATTACATGGACTCAATTAGAAATATTTTAATGATAAAGCTAAATCTGAGCATCCAGGAAAAAGAAAGACTTGAAATCTTCTGTTAAAATATATTTTCAGGTAGTGAAGATACACACCTTTAAATTGTTTATTCAGAAATGTTATAAAAAAATTTATATCTTCGTTGCTTAAGGAAAATCTTAAAACACTTCTGGACTAAATCTGTCAAATAAATGTTGTATAAAATGAAGAAATACTAATAAAAAAAAATAGGAAAATAATATTTTTAGAGATGCTAAAACATTTTATCTCCAAAATTAGATGTTTTCAGTGTGGTCACAAGGATACAGGATATGGTTGAGGTGATATGGTTGAGGTGAAGCTGTTCTTTTAAGTTGCCATTAAGACATCCAAGCTTCTGGTGTTTCTTTAATGCTCCATTTTGTGGTAGTTAATTCTGAGTTTGTCATTTTCTCCATCTATGTGTCAAGAAGCTTCTAGATTTAGATGTAGAAGATGGACCATTTTTATGCTTAATACTCTATATTTTTTTTTATTATTTTTTATTTAATTTACATGAGCTGCTTCATACCTTCATTGTTTTTTTTGCTCCATGATCATGATTTAGGTGACTCACAACAGCTCACAGGTTTTTTTTCTGAGCTTCACCTTCAAGCGGTCTTTCTAAAGTTGGTGGAGATCATCGTGTTCTGCATCGTGCGTGGTGCTGGCTTCATGCAGAGATGGTAAACAAGCGTATGAATGTGTCAGAAGCAGCCACTGCACTATATACGTTTTTTAAAAGCTGCTGATTTGAAGTGAGTTAACACGCATTCAGAAAAAAAACAGGCAGCAGGCACAGAACGATGTCACGACAAAAGAAAACATTCTCATCTGTGGTCCTACCTGCTCTTGAGTCTCCCCTTGTAAGGGGGTGAAGTCCATAAAGGACTTACCCGACGCTTTAGCCATGTCTTTGAATTCCTGAACGCGTCCTCCTTCTGCAACACCAAAGTTCTGAAAAATTCCAACACATGACTCAGTCAGGCTTAAACAGGTTTCTAGAAAGAGTTGTGTCTGGAGAAATGCAAAAGCGTGGCTCACTTTTTCTTTGAGTAAAGAGTCTAACGTGAGCTGTAGACCAAAGCAGCTGGCGTTGTGCTGCATTATTGTTTCAGCCGTCTAAAAACAAAAAGAAAAGGACAGGTTTTGTTTACAGGGAAATGTGTGTAATGAAAATAAATATATTTTAGGATGATTTAACCAATAGAACAAAACTGTACAACACATGGAAAATTAGTCATTTTAGAAAAACAAATGGAGAAAATGTCTTAGATGACACAAAAATTTGGGCTATGATTGTTTTTTGAAGCAGTTTCACTAACAAAAAATACACCGGTTGTTTTTGTTTGACATGTTTACTTTCCTTCCACGGTGCAGCTAGATCAGCTCACCTGCTTGGCACGCAGCAGATCACTGGCAAACACGTGGCTGAACTTCACCTCTTTCAGGTAACGTCCGGCAGATTCTGCCTGCTGTAGCCCAGTCTCAGACAGAGGAGAATCTATGGTCTGACCTGCGTGGAAACACCAAAAGGTTATTGAGAGATGTGACACAGATCAACAAAAATGCCACACATCATGAATTTAGGTTTGTTTGGAATCATACTGTACCTTGTAAACGTCCCTCTTTGTTGCACTGTGTTTCGCCACTGCAGAAAATAAATGATTATTAATGATAATAATAAAGGATTTTCCACTGAATGGTTAGCTATAGCTTAGCTAAAGAAAAGCTTTTAAAGTCAGATATTTTGCTGGAATTTCCCACTTGGAGAACTCCAGCAGATCAAAGGAAAATTTGAGTCCTGCTTTATTTATTTATTTTTTTTCAATGAGCCAAACTGGATAAACAATCAAAAAACAAATAAAGCAAAAAAACAATTATGGAACTTTTCAGAAAACAGTTCTCTTAATATTTGGCCCTCATCACTCGGAATACATGTCTATTAATTCCTCTTATGCCCTAAATTTGTTTCATGTTGTTGACACTCTGGAACTAAAAAAATAAATATTTATTCTTTATCATATTATATTTGTAATTAAAATTTAGATAGTTTTTTCGTGCAGTAAAATACTGAACTGAAGTGGCAGTTTCAGTGAATGTCATGCGTTTAATTGTCGCCTTTGAACTTTTGCGTAACTGCGCCCTCTTGTGATCAATATGTGAAATTGCAGTGCAAACTTATGAAATTCATTTTAAAAATAATCTCAAAATAAACTTTTAGATTAATCCAGGAGGTTAAAGTTGTTTAAAATGATTCTGTCCGTAATTTTTCTCTGCTGTAACCCACTGTCCTCCTTAAACTGATGATAAAACTAAATTCACCGGCTAAAACCACCTGTCATTGATGGGAAAAAAAAACTTGCACAAGGCTGACTTTAAGCTAGGCTACATATTATAAATATAACAAAATAAAAGCTTTTAAATGACACAAATCACTAGATACGATTTAATTCAAAGACTTAAGCCTAATTTGCTCAGTGTACAGTTATGACAAAAAGTCATGAAGTTTAAAACGTTACGTGGTGCTAAACTTCAAAACAGGCATAAAATTGACCTACTGTCTAACCAGAGTTAGCCCAAACGTTAGCATCTTCATACTGTCCAGGTTCCGGACTGCTGGACAGCACATGAGCAGAACCTTCGCTCCACAAACAAGTTTAAAGAACCAGAGGAACTACTTTAGTCAAGTCAGTCGTCATACGCATTGTGAGCTGGCACGAGTCCACACGGCGGCTTTACCAGGAACTTCACGGTAAATGTCAGTGCAGAACCAAGGTCAATCAGCAGGTGGCGGTATGTACTCATCTTTTCTCTTGGGTTCAATTGAAACAAATCTTCAAGGGATGCTTCAAGACGACGTCTCCTAAACATACTTCTACAACTTGGCAAAAGAAATACTCTCCTTTGATCCAATTTGCCAATGGCAGAAAATGTTTTTAAATGCATTTGTTTTTCTGTGTTGCAGAAACACAGATGCAGACATTTTTTTCTTTTTTACTTCTACAATTGTCAGAATAGGTGAAAGATGATCTCTGCATTAACATAAAAATGTTATGTATTGTCTCCTGGGCTTAAGATATTTGTAAAGAAAAGCAAAAAAAAAAAAAAATTGACTTCAGTTTTGATTTACATTATTTCTTGAATGTCTCGATAAAGAAAATTAGAATAAATACATATAGGCTAAAATTCTTGGTCTGATTATTTTTTGCATTTCTAATGCAGGTTTTGGAGAGAAAGTGCACATTGTGTAAATCAAAACATAAAGGCCAACACACGAAGCAGTCTCTCCTGTAAACACATCGGACATCTCAGTCTTTATTTAAGTTGTTACCTTAAAATGTATGGTATTAATTCAAAGACACGTTGTGTTGCAAAGGACGTTAAACGAATATCTAGTGCAGAAAATTTCTTTATGTACTTAGTATATTTGTCTTCGCCCTCTTTGTTTTCACACAGAAAAGTATCAATAGGAAGACTGGTAAGATACTGGACCAATAAGCAGTATGGATAAGAAGTATAGATAAAATCTGAATGATACCTATCCCCTGTTTTTATGTGTTAAATTAGAGCATTCTGGACCTGATGTTTTATTTTTCCCTAATTGTTCGAGGATATAAAGTGGTGGTATAAAAGTCAAGGTTGGAAGTCTGTTATAAGAAAACTTCATAAAGCCATTTTTTAAATTGTACTGTGATTTTTGACTGTACCGGAATTTCACAAGTGTAAATGAAAATACCCCAAATGAGGCATTTGTAATTACTAGTTTTGAATAAAACAGATGAATTATAGGTCATGATAAAGTAATCGCACAAACAAATAATTGACAGCACTACCATAAACAGCTGTCTATGAATTCTCGCCACAGTTCCAGTCTCTTTTTTTGTCCACGTCACAGCACTGAAGATCTTTTTCTTTCAGCTTTTCTCTTCAGGGGTCACCCCAGTGAATCGGCTTCCTCCATCTAACCATCACCAAAATTGTTACTGACTTGTTAATGAAGTCTGTGTGTCGCTCCCTTGTTTTATGTCTATGGTACCTGGCACCAATGTAATCAGACAGATGGCCAGAAATTAGGCAATTTTTAGGAATCTTTTATGATGATAAAAGACCAAATTAATAAAGTGCATGTGTCAGCTGCAGCACGAGTCAGTGTGTGCGGCGCTGGGGAGGCATGGACTGCTGCTGCCCTAGCTGCCGCTGTCTCACGTGTTTGAACAGGAAACTTGTAAATTTGCTGCTTTTTTTCTGAAGAAACTAAAACCCACACAGAAAAAGGTAATCATAGGAAATACATGTCTAAAAACTAATAAATTAAAAACAGTATATTTATTTTCTTTAATTTATGCATGAAGTGACATTTTGCTGGTGAGGCACAGCCTCCCCTGACTGCACGTAACTGTACTGCACAATTCCTCAGTCTGATGTGTTTATAGATTTTTTTTCTTGACTGTTGCCCCCAGAACCCAGTCTTGGATTAGTGGAAGAAAATGGATAGATGGATGGAACTCCATCATCCTCATTGGTTAACTCTTGTTATTCTTGACTTTTCCCTCACACTCCAGAAAAAAAAAAAAACAATGAAGTCCCTCTGAATCACCTGCACAATCAAATAAACTCCAGAACAGAAAAGTCAAAGACACTTAGTGAACACCAAACATTTATTGTGACAGAAAATACGATTAACTAATATACTGAAAATTAAATCAAAAGTATTTTTCTACAAAAACCTCAAACATCAGAACAGTCTACATTAAACTCCAGAGGGGTTCCTGGATTTCATATTTTGTGGTCACTCATGTTTTAATAACTTCAGAGCTGTTTCTAATGTCACATTGTTCTCACTGGAGAGCTGTTTTAACTGAATTGTCCTTGGGGGATTAATAAAGTTATTTAAAAAATCCATTATTAACTGGCTCAAAGTTTTCTATTTACAGTCCTTAAAGACCCACTCCAATGAAAATCATGTTTGTAGTGTTTTACATGCTCTTGTAGCATTTTTCCAGACTGGATTGGCAACATGTTTGGTGCAACAGTTTCCAAGAACTCCAATTGTTTAGGGTTACTCCTGCAGAGTTAAACAATGCTGCCATTTGCTGGCCAAACATCCACACATTACATGGACTTTGCATCTGAAGCAATCTTCACACATCGGAGATTAACACTGATAATTACAATCATCTTGAATATGGTTCAGCCAAAATAAAAATGGTTATGTGATGACTCGATGATCCAGGTGCTCCACAGTCATTCATCATGGATTTACTGTTCTATCAAACATATGAACCCAAACAGATTGATTTTCTGCTGATATGAGGTTGGTGTTATCAAAGATCAGTTTTGTGAGTTCCTGCTCGTCAGGTTACCAACCTGCCCCCGTATGGAAATGAAAGCTCCTTTTCTTCTGTCAGAGCTTCTCTGATCTATTTCCAACACTGTTCCTCCAAAGCAGCAATGATCTGTGTCTGCAGAGGTCAGCAGCTCAGTCACAGTCCAGTCTCCAGGTAGGTCTCCATGAAGACTGATGGATCAAAACTTCAGAGCTGAGCCTGGACCCTCAGATGGTTCCTGCTGAGCAATGAGCTGCAGATGATTCACTACATGCTGGTGTGTGGAATCTGGACCCCATGGCTGCCACCATGAATCAGCAAGGAGTTAACTAAAAGTAGCAATGTAGTTGGATAAGTTTATGCTCAATTGCAAAGCATTTTGGGTAAAAGCATTGCTCTATATGTTCAAAATAGTTTAAATATGGTCTTTCTGAATAGATCTTTTCAGTTCAAAATATACTCTTGCTGGAAGATAATCATAGCGGTTCTGGAAATAAGTGATTTATACTTGAATATTTTTTAGGGTACCATCCTAAAAATCTTCTAAAATAACATTCATTTACCTTTTAGATTCCAACTCATTGGCATGCCAAGTTTGTTTGTACAGAATGTTTCGTGTACAAAGACATTTTAAAGGGTTTTACATTAAGTATTTAAAAACAAAAATATTTACGTTGTGATAATTTAAAAAAAGTTTTTTTCTTCATTTAATTTCCAGTTTTTTAAACAGCATGTCCCCCAAAGCTGTAATGACCAGTTTGTGTCAGCAGAGGTCAGCAGCTCACACAGAATCCAGTTCATTATTCAGTTCATGGAGAATACTGCCTACCTTAAACTTAAACTCTGTATCCTCAAACACATTTCTACTCTTCATCTTTAAGTCATCATCAATGACAAAACATCTTATTTACACAGTTTCTATTGAAGTTTGCTCAAAGGTTTCAGATTGTAACTCAGGCCCCATTAACAAAATAGTTCCTCAAAAAGGCACTGGGCCTTAGCAGGATACAAAAAAACATTAAAAGAACAACTAAGAGTGATAATCTGCATCTTTGAGAATAGTAGAAGTTATAAAAAAAAGGAGGTTTGGAACTTCATGAATGAAATTCAAACTATCCTCCGTATTTTGAAGTCAACAATCCTAAAATGGTAACGGTGTACGGACTGGAGAACAGATCTGACGTTGGCCAGCTGTTCAGGATAAGGCTAAATCCTGCAGCTTTCTAACCATCTTTGTAAAGAGCAGACAGAACATTTTAGTGTTTGAACCTGCAAGAGAATAAGACAGAAATCAGGTTGTCCTGTTTTGAGCTGAATTTCATTGATATGATGTTGCCATAGATGCTTTTCCATATTCTAGTTTTTATTTGGTCGATAGTGTGATGCAGAGACTCCGCTGAGGCTGATAAATGACAGCTCCACCAACTTTCTGGGAGAAGGATGGAAGATCCAGAAAGTTGGTGTTCCACAACAGCAGATCCTAAACAGCATCAAGTTTCGGTTCTCTAAAAGAGAAAATGTATCAGATTTTTTACAGTGATAACATTTGTTCATTCTATAACCATCTGATGTTGCTTCTGGTTATTCTTAAGTCTCTGGTTTACTTGTATTCAATAGAAAACAGCTCCATCTAGATGATCAATTTGCCGTCCGGTAGATCTGCTTGACTCCTGACCTCCAGGGTTCATCTTCTGCTCCCCTTTAGGCCAGGACTCCAGATGCTCATACGTACTGGAGATCGGGAGAATCAAAGGACCTAGAAAAAAAAAAAACAGAATTTGGTCAAACTGTGCTGGACTTGAAAGCTGAATGTTTATTGATCATGTAAGAAATGTTTGTAAGCTCTTTTGTTTGATTCACTGCTTACTAATGTTCTGTTCGTAGATGGGTGGCTTGCAGGCTATGTCTGAAGCGCCCATTGATGAAACCATCGATATCCATGCAGCTGTCCACTTCCAATCCTTTTTTTCCCCACAAAAGACAAGATCTCCCCCCAAAGACTTTGTGATGCTTCTGTCTGAAGAGGCCCAGTTTCCTGCATATTATTTTCAAAGCTATTATGCTAGTAATGAACTAGAATTTTAGTGGCCAAAAGGTTTAGAAATACTTGTTTTTGAAACCTATCTGGAAATAAAGCTTCACAAAATGCTCCACATCTTTCATCTTTGAGCACAACTCTGTTCAAAAGTCACCAAAAAAAGTTAATACTTAAAACTGCATCTGAAAAATGAGCTTTAAACTTTCATTCTACAGGTAGAATGATTCTTTTCAAAGCAGCATGTTGGACTGAGGCTGCAGGAAGAGTTTCTTCAGCTCATTGTTTAACTTTTTAAACTTTGTGACTTTGTCAAGTATTTTAAAGAGAGTCATGTTCTGCATACATCCCAATTCATTTTCTGATGTAGCCACATGATCAAATTCACATTGATTTCTTTTCACGGTTCATTCAAAAGACCACATTGATTTACCATTTCTGATGATCAAGTTTGATGCGGTTCATGTTTTACGTCGGATACTCATCCGGCAACCCTCTGCATTTACCCGGACTTGGGACCGGCACATGAAAGCACTGGAATGTGCCTTCTTGTGGTTGCATTACCTAACCACTAATTTAATACCTAACTACTAATTTAATTTGAATGTATTAATCTGTTCTTCGGCATACTCCCACTCACTCAGGAAATAGTTACATCACCCAGTAACAGTTACTTATATGAACTTGATTCTAGGAGTATTTAAGAGCATTATACACTTATCACTTGATTATTTTTGCAATTAAAACCTACTCCTTATTTTTCTAGTTAAACAAAAATTCTATTTTGCTCCCCCCCCCCCCATTCAAACTATTTTTTGCGGCCACAAAAACTGTAGGATCTTATATTCAGATAAATGTATTTTGATGCACACTAGAACAAAAGTTTGGTTTTTTTTGTTATAGTTTGATCATTTTAGTATAAAATTGTTTATACACAGGCTAAAACATAACTGAGACAAAAGTAAATTTAAACCATCAGAACTCAATGAAAAAGGGGGTTACTTTACCAATTACTTTGGTTACGTTTTTAATTTTTCAGTCCGCTTGAGCAGATTTCCTCGACATACAAAAATACAGTTCCACATTCATAGACATTTGAAATAAAATGGTAATGACAGTCAGCAGTGGTGTCGATCTCATCGACAGGTAGGATCAGTCTTTAGTTGAAGTCAGTGTTCCAGCAGGTCCAAAAAAGCCAAACAAAAATATTATTTTTCCCAGTCGGTTCTGTGTGGAGGTTGTTCTGCAATAATTCTTTTAAATTAACTTCAGTTTCATCAGATGGAGAGAAGCGATAAGATCCAGTTCAGTTTGATTCCATGACTCCAGTGCTACAGATTGCATTTGAAACAGTTTCTTATTCAGAAAACACCAGAGATCATTATAAAGCTTCAACGTGAACAGAGGGACCAAGTTCATCTCCCCCATGACTTTTTCTCCAGTGTAATCACCTGCTTCCATCTTCTAAGGTTAAGAGAATGGTTCTTGTCCACTATATTGGACTTCAGCTTCCTTTTGGTTGTACAGTTCTCACAATTGTCCATTGAAACAGTTGAGTGCATCCATTCATGACAAGAAGATTATGGTAGAGCCTATGGAAATGTCCTCACTGACGTGCTTTTTGAGTTTTCTCTTGGGTTCAGATGAACCTTCATCTTTTACATTTTGATTCCCATGTTTCTTTACAGCTCATATACAGTGCAGAGGTTGAAGGAACCCAAGCATCAAGATCAGAAGTTCAACATCTAAACATTTGTTTTGGTAAATTTTTCCAAGAAAAAAAAAAAGAAATATTCATATCACGTTTAAAATAAACAGTGAATGAGCTCAGCTGCACTGCAGTCAATTTTGGGTTGTTCTGAAATGTATTTGTGTGTACCAGTGTAAGGTGTACATTTGACATTATGGAACCTTGAAAAATAAAAACCCATCGATAGTCTTGATTCCATTTTCATTGTTTTTAATAAAACCTTGTCAAAGAAATGTTAGACTTAACTCTTTAATACCAGTAAGTTGGTGAATCTATATAGGAACCATCTAGGCTTTAGAAGGCACTTACCTTTGCACTAGATGTCCTTTCACCAGCATAAGATTCATACATTTCCTGTCCAACAAAAAAAAAAAAAAAAAAAAAACAAAGAAAATTGCAGCACTTTGACCAGAAAATTGAGATTATGGTTCTTTATCAACAGTATCCTCACCGATGAAGAATACCCTTTGGGACAACATTTATAACTATTGCAGAGAACAACTCGTTTTAGTTTTCAACACAACAGAATTTCTGCCACAGAAACAGAACATCCCGTTTTACCCACAGTTAAGAGATGTGGATATATCCTTAGATGGGCCCATTGAACTTAACTGGTAAATAAAGCAAATACGCCCAAGCCTGAATCAAGTGTCAAATCTCTTTTTTGGAAAAAAAACAAGCTTTTAAACATTGACACAAAATGTTCAAATCAAACCAGTCAGTGGGCGCACAGTGGACCATACCAGCTGGCCACCATGTTCACATCAATGAAGAAATGCAGATACCAACAAACAGTAATAATTCCCATTGAAAATCACAGGCAATTTATTCTGCCGCCAGAAAGATTTGCAGCGTAACAAGGATCAGAAATCCCTTACCATCAAGAGAACTGCAGAAGAGAAGCCAAACTGGGGCATTCTTCTACATGCTTTAAGTAAATGTATTCAACCGGTTTGCAGAGATGCAGGACATGTGCAGAACAAATACTTTGGAAACCATCTTTAGAATAAAAAGTTGGGGTGCTTTTAAGGGTGAAATCTTACTAAAAAACCTCAAGTTCACACAGGTAAATGACCCTCAAAACTCACCATCCTTACAGTTTGAATAAAATGCATTGAATGTGTAAAAAAAACAAATGAAACAACATGATTTAGAGTAAAACCTGTTAAAAACACTGTGATCCAGGTGTAAACCCAATTCATATTAGAGTCTGCGAAATCTGCAAGAATTTTTTGAGTTTTTTTTGTTGTATTAACACAATTTTGTTGCAGCCTTTTAGTCAACACAAATAATGACTGCATAGACAGAGTTGGTGTTCTTAGAGAGAGACAATCAAGTCCTTTAGACAGTCATGTCAAATAAAGACTGCAGAGAACCGACAGACTAAACACTGAAATGAATAAAATGAAGGTATCAGAAAAAGATGCACCTCTGAAGAGATCAAACCATAAGTGTACATGTGCCAAAATTGCACACCTTATTGCGGAGCATTTGATTTAAATAGTTTGACATACCAAACAGTCGACAGTTTTTAACCTTTTAAATACAAAACAAAAAACCTAAAGACTGATTGTAAAACACTCTTTGGCTGAACAAATCACCAAACAAACTTCAGATGTAAAAAAAAAAAAAATTATCCCATTCAAAAGATGTTCAAGAACCTGACCTTCCATTTAGGAAATTTACAACTGTCCCATATGAACTCAGGTCAGAAGAGTGTGGGGCTGATCAGAATGCATTCACATCCATGACAAAAAAGTAATATCAAAACAGTAAAAAAAAAAATGAAGGTCATCTAGTTGACGCTGCTTTGGGGTATGAAGAAATGCAGATAAAAAACCCGAAGTTAAAATGTTTTTTATGGATCATTTAACGAGTCGCTACAACCCAATGCCAATCTGAACCTTAAAATATTTTTCAAAATACAAGTATTTTCAGCCCTGTAAATTTATCCAGAAAAATGAAATCAAAGTGCTCCCTGGACATCATTGTCTTTAACAGTGTTGTGGCATGGGCAAGAGCAGTGGTGATGGCCCCTGTGGTTAAGTCTGAGTAAACAGACACCAGAAATACAATTTTTATATCTGCAGAACCAAGCCAGATATTTGATATACACATTTTTTTCTGTTTCATGTTGCAGTTTTAATATGAAGGATTGAGGGTCATGTTGGTGACATTGAAAAGGAATGTGTACATGAATGCATTAGTTTTTAGAATGCTTTTCATATTTAACAAATCTTGTTTTGTTATGAAGTGTAGATTGAGCCCGAAAATCTAAAAGTGAAAATAAATACATTTTTAAATTATTGACAAGAATTGCTTTCTCTTCCATACTTGTATCATGCCTTCTATAAAAACTTATTCAAAGATTTTCAGCCATTTCAGAGCAACATTTCGCTTTGGTTAGCTGAAATACATCACTGTTTGCCCAAGAAACAGTGCTGATGTAATGCAGAAGAGTGCTTGCCAAGGTTAAGTGAGTATTTTCTCAAAAAGTGTCATTTTGTGTGGTGTACATGTAGTGTTCAGGCTAATGTGATGCAAGAGTATTACCGAGGTTAAGTGAGCACTTGCTCAAAAAAGAGTGGCAGTGTGTGCGGTCTGCATGTGGTGTTTAGGCTAATCTGATGCTATAGAGTGTTTTCCCGAGGTTAAGTGAGCACTTGCTCAAAAAAAGCGTGACAGTGTGCGGTCTGTATGTAAAGCTTAAGCTAATTTGCATAAATTGAGTGTTTTTCCGAGGTTAAGCGAGCACTTGCTCACAAAATAGTGGCATAGTGTGCGGTCTGTATGTAAAGCTTAGGCTAATGTGATGGTATAGAGTGTTTTCCCGAGGTTAACTGAGCACTTGTTCACAAAATAGTAGTATGACGTCAAGTCAGTTATTAGTTGTTGGTAAGATAATGACTTATCTGGATTTCACCGAGGGTAAGTGAGCACTTGCTCAAAAAAGCGTAACAGTGTACGGTCTGTATGTAAAGCTTAAGCTAATTTGCATAAATTGAGTATTTTCCCGAGGTTAAGTGAGCACTTGCTCAAAAAACAGTGGCATAGTGTGCGGTCTGTATGTAAAGCTTAGGCTAATGTGATGGTATAGAGTTTTCTCGAGGTTAAGTGAGCACTTGCTCAAAAAAAAAAAGTGGTAGTGTGCGGTCTGCATGTGGTGATTAGGTTAATGTGATGCATTAGAGCGTTTTCCCGAGGATGACTGAGCAGTTGCTCAAAAAGAGTGACCGTGGAAAGTCTGCATGTGGTGTTTTACGTTAATGTGATGCATTAGAGCGTTTTCCCGAGGTTAAGTGAGCACTTGCTCAAAAAACAGTGGCATAGTGTGCGGTCTGCATGTGGCGTTTAGGCTAATGTGATGCATTAGTGTTTTCCCGAGGTTAAGTGAGCACTTGCTCAAAAAACAGTGGCATAGTGTGCGGTCTGCATGTGGTGTTTAGGTTAATGTGATGCATTAGAGCGTTTTCCCGAGGATAAGTGAGCACTTG